>WBMW01001876.1:393892-460866 GCA_013396635.1 Penelope pileata | reverse complement strand
CAGGTTCTTCAGGTGGTCTCGAACCTGATCTTCACTTACAGTGGGCGGTTCTTCCTTCTCCCAGTTCTTACCTTCTCTTTCTGCAGTTTGGATGGTGTGTCTAGAGCCTTTGCCAGTGAAGACTGAGGCAAAGAAATCATTGAGCACCTCAGCCTTCTCCACATTTTGCTCCAGAATGCTTCAAGTACAGATAAAATCCCCGTCATATATGATACTTGGACCGAAATTCTCACACAGATTAATCGAAATGTTTCATGAAACGTCTTTATGTACACCTACATAAAGGGGCACGTAAAGAACAAGCCCTTTCAGTCTCTCAGCTTGTGTGTGGTTCTGTTTTAAATGGTGTTATGGTTTGACTTAGCAGATAGCTAAGTTCCACACAGTTAGTCACTCACCCTCCCCCCTCCCCAAATGGGACGGGGGAGAGAAGTAGAGAGATATGCAGTAAAATGCGTGAGTTGACATAAATGCTATTTACTAAAATAGTAAAGAGAACAAAAGAAATAACAGTACATATATATATATATATATATATACACACACAAAGAGGATACGCAGAGCAAGGGCTCACAGCCACTGGTGACCCTTCCTCCCGGCTAGCCCCTCCGTAATCAAGAGAACCCGGAAACCCCCCGAACCAATCACATGATGTTATATGGGATGGAATAGCTCCTTGGTCAATTTTGGGTCAGCTGCCCTGGTCCTGTCCCCTCCCAGTTCCCAGCTCCTTATGCCCCCCTTAACTATCTCACTGGCAGAGGAATGCGGAAGTGAGTTATGTCCTCGACTCCGTTCAACACTGCCAGGATGTTATCAGTATCTCTGAGGTACAAGATAAATTCATACTAGACACTACGAGAAGCGTAACTTCTGTTAGAAACTAAGAGGGAGGGAGCTGGGGATTCTTTAGTTTTCAGTCAAAGGACTGGAATCTGAAACCACTGGTGTGCCTTATGTAGAGTGGCAGCCATTCTGTAATCATATTTGCAGAGAACAGCAAAATAATTTTTGCCAAGATTAAGGAAAAGTTTTTATAGTATTAGTGTTTTCACTTTGAATTTCAAACTTTTGATACCTGATTGTTTTTAGACTGATGAAAAATGTTCTGTCTCAGAGACTTTTGGAAGCGTTTTTTCTTGTGTTTTTTTTTTCCATTTTCCTGATTTGCAATGTCAAACTGCTTATTTATTTACTTATTTAAAATCTGAACATAGTAAATGTTGTCAGTATGCTACATAAGTCATCTAACAGCCATCTTGGTAGTTCAGTGGTTCAGCACAGAACATGGTGTTATCACATGGTTTCTGTCGTTCCTCTGACATGACTCACAACCTTGCTCTCGCATACACTTGGTAAAATCTAGTCACTCTAGGTGACGTGTTTTGAAGAATTTCTTACTTGCTGCCTGCCACCGTGCAGCTTGAGTTTTAGACCTGTGAAGTTCTTGCAGCTCCCATTGGCTCTGATGGAGTTTTGATTGCTCGTACCTGAAGCATCAAACACTTCCTCCGGATGACTCCATTTGTTTCGGTGTTAAATGCGCTAATGACAAAAAGTAGTGGCATGCTCTTGTTTCTCTGACTGCATGAACTTCATCAGAAGGAAATTGATTTTTGTTCCTTTTTCTTTACAAATTGAAGAACATCTTAACAACTGGGCTCTGTGTCCAGCATTCAATATGAAACACAAGCTAGGTGTTTTGATTGTATTTTCTTCAGATTGATGGCTTGTTTTTACTCACATGGCCTTTTGAAATTTTGGTCCTATATGTTTTAAACAACTGACGCAATAATATCTTGGTTGTTTTGCAGGAGAAACATTGATAGATACATTAAATACATTTTATATTTTTATTTTGAATGTACTCTGCACTTGCAAGGTGGGAATCCAGGTACCAAAGAACCTTATTATCTTATCCCAACACTGGGCGTGCAAAGAAGACCGCTACTGAGTGTGGGAGGGGTCGGTACAGAATGATGTGTACTTCTCACATCTCCCATTAATTAGAATACCTCTTTTTTTTCTCCATGTGTCTTCAGAAATCATACTTTAATTTGTTTTCTGTCTCCCTTCCAGGTGTGGATGTGTGGAGGTGGCATGTTTGATGTTCCATGCTCTAGAGTTGGGCATATCTACAGGAAGTATGTACCTTATAAAGTTCCTTCTGGAACCAGCCTAGCACGCGTGAGTAATTGGGTTTTGCTGTTTTTAATTTTCATTCATAATCAGTCTCTTCATTTCCTGAGAACTAGTTTCCACACCTAGCAGTAAGCCATTAAAATGTGAAATGAATGTTGCTTTATTTTTCTGAAATGAGATGTGCAATTTCTGCAGTTACGCTGCCTTCCAGAGATAACATTGCCAAGAATAAAATGAAAGCTTAAAATTATAGGGTTGGACATTTCAGCACAGAAGTGTGTTTCATACTGATTCAAAAGAACCTAGGAATATCCTAAGGCTTATAGTTCTTGAATTGCACAGTGTTGTCAGTCATAGCAGGAACAATTTGAATGCACATTTTATCAGTCAGCAAAACAGGCAGAATCTTGCATAAGGAATATTTTCTGAGGCACCAGAACTGAGTAACAATGATTTGAGTGGCTGCCTAATTATTGTATAAAACCTGGTTGTGGGATACCGTCTGCTTGGAGCCGTGTGAGTGAGAAATTAGAAGACCTCTAGATGTTTGTCAAAGACTACCATCCATATCCATGAGGGTCTTTTTGCTCAAGAGAAAATATTCTGTAACTTTCTGGAAATGTTCATGTGATGTCAAAAGACAGGAGACAAAGGGCACAGATGTAGCTGCCAGGCAGATACTAGTATATATTCATGCTTGAGTTTAATCTTTTCTATTTTAGAGGATTTTTAAAAAATAAAATGGCATTAATATTGAAGTCTGTATATTGCCGTAGGGTAATATTTTATGAATCATATTTTTTCTTAATAATGAAAATATGGTATGAATAAATGAATAAATTTCTTGTTTTAAGGGGGAGATATTCTTGATTTCAGCCACATGGAACAAGGCTTGCTGTAATAACTCTGCAGACAGGAATGAGGCCTTCTGTACTGCCTGCCTGACAGCTGCCTAGAGAGAGAAAAAATTGCCTGAAAAGAATACTCATGTAAATAGTGAGGCACACTAATGGGATTGGTGGTTGTGGTAGTGATGGTGACAAGTGTTTTGATTAAATTGTGAGGTCAGAATCTTCTCCTGATATAGCTGTGTGTATTCTCAAAGTATCCTCCCTCAGATTTCTGCACTGGTTGAAATAAACCTATGGTACCCCCTGGAAAAATCACATTTAACTTAAAATAAGAAATCCAAACCTCGTTCTTTATTTTTCTCTACTACAGAATAAAGTATCTCATAAGATAGTATGCTGTCTTGTGCACTACCCATAGGGGCTAGATTCAATCATTTCTGTTTAGACTTACTAGCACCTCAGACAGTTCAACACCTAACCACCTTTCATGGTGGCACTGTGAATACTTGCTGTCAGTAGGTAGCCACAGCCTGCAGTCTCCCTTTTTTCTGTACACACATATATGTGTGTGTGTGTGTATATACACACATAATATTTTTATATTTTATACAATATATATTTATTTTTGCATGATTCAAATAAACCACTTGTGAAAAACTGACACCCAAAAATCCTTGTTATAAAATTAAATATCTACCCAGGCACTGCCTTATGTCTTGTGAGGAAAGTGTGTTGATAGGATGAGTCTTATCCTTTCCATTCAAGTAATGAATGGTTTCATCTGTGTTGTTAGAATCCAAAATATGGTAATGCTTAGGTAAATTTCTGGTATATGTTTAACACTGAAAGAAAATTTGAATTCTCAAGTTCCTAAATTTTTTCCATTCTAAACCAAAATGTAACTATTAAGATACATTTTTATCAAGATTGCCAACAGCACAGGATCTGTACATTTTAGTGCTCGGGGCTACCTTAATAACTAGCCAAGGAAGAAAGGTCCCTGAACCAAAACATTGTATGTAATTTTAAGCCTAAAAATATTATCTTTCTTTCTTCTAAGCCAGAAAACAAAAAGGAAGCGCATATTCATCTTTAGTATGTCAGTCCCTTTGATACAGACCACTTGTGGTTTTAAATCAACTGTCTCAAAGAGAGCTGTTAGCAAAAATAATGCTATGGCAGTACGCACGTATGTTACCTAGATTTTTCAGCTATCTTTGTGTTATCCTCCAAATATCATTACATTCTCCAAAGATTATTGTCTACCCCTTAAAAACATTTTATCTAAAACTTCCCCCCGGTTCAAGAATATAATGGATAGCATACTCAAGAATATCCGAAAGTATTATCCCTACAATATTTTCAGTACTTGGTTGTTTCCATAAAACCTTTTGCTAAATCCTTTTCCATCTTCTGCTATGTAAAGTAGAGTGCTGGAGATGCAGATCACAAGCAAATAAGCCATAGGAAGCCCAACTGTGATTGTATAAATCTTTGCAGTAGCCCCTTCATTAGTCAAAGGAGAGTTTGCTTTTGTGCAGATACTGCACAAGAGTTGCAGATTTCCTCCTCCTGTCCCACAACACCAGCACAAGGGACATAGAGATGAGTTAGGAAGAGGATAAAGCTTGTAGACAAACTCAGGCCTAGCCCAGATCATGCCATGTATCTGTTTTCAAGCTGTTTCAGTCTATGTTTGCCCATAATGGATATGGCTTAAGATCAACATTTTGCCTTCCCTTCCCTTAGGATTTCACCTGTCTATATCTTTTAGCAGCAAGTTTCAACACACAGTTTAGCTAGTCTAAGTAATAGCTGACCAATGTAGATATATTTTTAAAGAGCTGCAATCTGTCATGAGGATCACATGCTTTATGAAATGAGACTTGTCAAAAACCGCTTTCTGCCCCATCAGCAGAAACCATTAGTGTACAACTCACAATAGTAAGTGTCATTACATCAGTTTTCTGCATCCTTATTATCCTATTTCTTACCTTCTTCTCTGTCACTCAAGACCTGGTAGGCCTACACATACCCCATATGCTGAAAAACATCTGCGTATGTCAGTAAAACTGGTGGTACAGAACAAAAGTAAAAGAAACCATAAACACGCATAGTAGATTTATAAAACAGACCATGACAAACAAATGCAGATAACAAAGCTGAGTATATTTTCCTGGAGATGTCTCAGGATGTCCCTGATTGCCAAGGGCCCAATTTACAGGTAATTGCACATAAAATGAGATTAATGGGCATACAGATGTCAGCAGTGATTCCCCATTGTAATGTGGAAGCACCACATAATTACTCATTCTTTCCAAATCTGTCACCCCCTACACAAAACTGCAGTGACTAATAGCTATTTTTGTCTGTTTCTTTTAGGTAAAGTATAGCAAGCAAGTCCTCAAATCTTAAAATACTACACAAGATGTTGTCCTATTAAGAACTTCTGAATTGTTTGGCTGGATTGTTTTAGTTGCTTTGTGATACTCTTCACTGTCGCTGTTTTCTGTTTGTTTGTTTAAGAATTTTAGCTAAGCCATTTTCTTTTAGCAAGTTACCTATGAAATTAGAGTTTAAAATTTATTAGCAATTTCTTTTAGGTGCATCTCCAAATATTACCTATTTTATCTAGTTTCCTATTGGGGAGGAGAGTGTTTTTCTGTTCATGATTCTGCCAGAGCTATAAGGAATTTATCAATAAAAGATCACTTTCTGTAGGATATACAGAGATGAACTCAGAATGTCAAACCTATCTATGGAATATTTTTTCATTTACAGATATTTCACACAGCATTTTAGCTTTAACTCAGAACATTAGAGCATTAGGCCTTCCTGAAGGGGAGAGTAATCCCACTGAAGTTCAAGTTTGGATGCTAACCCAGCAGCATGGTGAATCCTAACCTTAACTTGAATTCCTCCCTGCACTCCAGGACGTGGGATCCCAGAGCACAGTGATCCTCTGACCCAGCAGGCACAAGCCCGATGACATTTGCCTCATTACACAGTGTCGCTGAATTGGGACTTGCAGGAGTTTGTTTCAG
Organism: Penelope pileata; assembly: GCA_013396635.1. Taxonomy (NCBI): domain Eukaryota; kingdom Metazoa; phylum Chordata; class Aves; order Galliformes; family Cracidae; genus Penelope; species Penelope pileata. Next base: position 454,829 of record WBMW01001876.1, on the reverse strand, counting down.
GAATTCAGCTGACAAAGGTGGGTTCAGATTCCCACCTGAACCATTCTTTTAGCCTTTCTGTGTGGCTTTGAACAGAAAATTTCTTTATTTAAAGAAATGTAGCTAGACCATCTGGTACTGTGACCACATTTGCATTTTTGGCAGAGCTTCCTTTAATATTATTATCATTCATTCTACTTTATTTTTCCAGCTGCAAATGTTTGATGTTTTCTTAATGCAGCCCTTGAACACTTTCTTTTGTTTCCAGACAAATTAACCAAGGAGAAACAGTTAGGTAGAGTTCTTAGGGCTATGTTTTCTCGTGACTGGAGTGCAAACTGATAGATGTGGCATGCTGTCCAGGGGCAGTGCTGGCACTTCTGCAATCACCTCTTTAGCACAAAAAGCTATAGCACAAATTCAGCTGAGATTCAGTAGTCACAGTAAGCAGCTTGAAAGTTTAGCTTAGAATAAGCGAATCATTGCAAAATCAAGCAAGAATTGCTTCCTTGCAACAGCACAGTTGTAATATACAATAATGATGATGTCTGTACAACTTTCAAGTTTCCATTCTAACTTTTTTAATTTAACAGATTTATATATTCATCATTAAAATTAATTAAACCAAGATCTCAGAGCACTTACCAAAGAAAATCTTTAATATCTTCTAATCCTTGAATGCAAGAAAGTCGCAATAACATTTTTAAATGCTAATTTCAAATATATTTTTTCAATCTGAATAGAAGTTTTGCTTTTAAGATTAAAAAAAAAAAAAGGCAAAAAGGCAGCTTAACTGTTAGCTATCTGAAAAGAATGCAAAGAAGACAGATAACTTAGATGTTCCTAGATAACAACATCATCAAAGCTGTGGCGACTACTTCCTAGTATTTGTTCAACAGACTGGCACTGGAAGTCAGGTTGTGTAGCTAAAGAAATGTATTTGGAATCAAACTGCTGAACTCTCTTCCAGGCTTAGCTGCAATGGTGGGCTGTAGGCTACTGACTGTGAGTCCATACAGCGAGCATCACAGTAGTGAACAAATGTTGTTACACTGTCACTCTGCTTCCTGCTGAGTAGTCATCAGTAAATAGTTTGTGTTTATACCCCTGTGAAACAGTTCTCTCTCAAATGGCAGAGATGGCACTGTGCTGTATTCCCTCTCTCCCCACAGTTGCCCCACAAACACCTTGCAGAGACCTGCAGCCGCAGAGCTCGGGGCAGGAAGCATCCTTGCAGTGCACCATGCCCATCCCTGTGTGCCTGCACAGCTTGCTGCCCACCAAGCCCTGCAGTCTGGCCTCACGTGAGCGGAAATGTGTCCCTTAGTGACAGTGGGCTTTTTACAGCCACCTCTTCCCTTCTTCCAAACTGTAGATCTTAATTTTATTGTGGTGGAGATGTAAACATTGATAAAGACAATGAAATGCTGGCTGTTTTCAAATGATGTCTCCAGAATTTCAGTTCTAGGTTTTTGCAGGCTACAGGCTGAAAATAGTCTTTTGCTTCTCTGCCAGCTGTGCTGTGCTAACTCCCACAAGAGTTATTTATATACAGCACCAGCTTTGTCACCTAGTTAGCGTGCTGTCTTCCATGGAGAAGCCTTTCTTAACACCTGCAGGCATCTCTTTATTTTGTTGGGTTTTTTGCACAAATACAAACCAATGCAGCAATGAAGTCTAAGTTTTAAACACAATTGGGTACAAAGGACCAAAGCAAGATGCCTAAGAAGAGTAAAGACTGCCAAACACTGCCTAATGCTAAAGATAAAAGGGAGTTAGGCAAGAAGAGGAAACGGAAGAAAGCCCTCATTTAGACATAACTGATGTGGGCAGATATTGAGACTATGCTTTCACTGTAGAAGTATACAGAAAAGAGGGATGATTGTGTGCTGTCACCAAAGGAAGGATGTTTGCATGAAGTTTGGGTTTAGGGTACTGTTTTTCTCCTTGTGAGTGCTGTGAGGTTTTGTATGCCACTGCCTCTGTCATGTTAATCCATAGTTGCTGGGTAGGCTCCTCCAGACATACTTTGTTCTCCTCCTCCGCAGTGATTTATTGTTGCATTATGCTACCCATTTGCCAGAGGACCATAAAGTATAGTTCTCTTGGCTGGCTAGATCCCAATGTGCTTTTTAAATACTTCTTATGTAAAACAAACTGTATATTACATTATTTGTAGCTAAATGAAATACGTCTCCATCCAGAAGTTAAAAGGACGCTCATTCTGAAGCAGCAACAATATTGTGCTTCACAAAACAGTAAAGAACATTTAAATCAGGAAAATGAGGTTGAGAGAAAATAACCACGTTTGAATGTTATTAGGAAGAAATAGATTACTAAGTTGGTTGTGGCAGAGATTGCTGTGTTATTTTTAGCAACTAAACAGTCATATCCTGTCTTATGTTTCACAGCTGAAATGCAGTCAGGCCTTAGGCATGCTACAGTGACTCATGTTTGATTGATGTAATTGAAAGTGATTTTTGATGTCCTGGCTGATGAGAGAAAAGACTGTTGTGACACATAAAGCTACACCAGCTGGGTGTGTGTCTGCTGGTGACATCCTGGAAAATGTTCAGGTTAAATGTAGGACAACAGGAATTCGTTGCAGGATCCACATGTTCCTGTAGTACGTTAATATTGACAAAAGCAAAGTCTGTGGGCTAGGGTCAGGATTGGTTTCATGCAAAGAGTGAGATAGGCACAAAATCAGAAGAAAACGGTTATGTAGGTGAAATGAAACAAATAGGAGAACCATTGCACTGCCTTAGTGCCATTGAATAAGAAAAACGTACTTTAGAACATCTGGAGAAACTGAAAACAGAAATTACATTTTTATGGTAGTCTAACTGCTGCATCTAAAATGTGAATTGGAAAAGATGTAACTGTGGAATGGAGTTACACAGATTTGCAATGTGCAATAGTATATGGCTAGGTAACATTACATTATGAAATGTGGAATTACCTCTCCCTTACAGGGACCAATCTAGTTCAACCTTGCTCAAAGAAAATATTTATGAAACTGTCCTTTGCTCTGTCTCTGTCTGAGTCCAGTTATCCAATCTCAAGACCAGTGTCCACTTTCTTTTCACTGAGTTTAAATAATATCATGTCTCTTGAAAAAGGCAGACAAAATTACACCCTTAACAAAAGGGACTGTCATTTGATCAAAAAGATGCATCTTCCCTACTCACTGAGGAATGTGAAAAGGACAAAATGGTCCTCAAAAAATTTCTCTCATTCTCCAGTCAAGTAGTTTCAACTCTTTCATTGAAGTCTGGATATCAGTGACGTTGTAACTTACTGTCTTGTTGTAGAACATTGCTGAATGAAAATCCAAAACAAAGTCACAATTTTAAATGTGTGAGTTGAATAAAAAGTTAAAGAAAAATTGTACAAATGTAAACCCAACAGTAAAGGACTTACCAAAGAGCAAATTTGTAGTGGTGCCACAAAACGTAATTAAATCAAGAATGCATGCATGGACAACTGATGACAGCTGATGAATGAGTCTTACCGTGACTGATAGGAGCCTTGCATGTATCTCTCAGCTTCTAGGTGACACCTGTCACAACCTTACACATGCAAATACGCATCTACTCAAATATCTTTGGGCTTTATTTTTTATCATGCAGAAATTATTCTCTGAATACGACAAGAGAGAGACTGGATCACAATTGGTCTGCTATGGATAGATCCTGAGAAAAACCTCAGATATCTACCTACAGTCCCTGTGGCTTCCTTACCATGCATGTCAATTAATATAACTGCTTAATATTGAACTGATCTTCATTTAATTACTCCTATTTATTTATTCTATTTTTTCCCTTTTCTATTAAAACTCCAGTTTAACCAGGCTGGGTGTCTGTAACCTTGCAATGAGTCATAGTTTGACAGCAGAGCCAAGCTACAGCAATTTTTCAGATGTAGAAACATATTTCATTTTTCCTTTCTGTATGCATTTAGATGAGGTGTTCAGACTGAAGTAAAAGAATCCAAGCAAGTGTGATCTGCCACAGAGACACCTCAAAACTGATTGTTCCTATTGATAAAGATATTTGATGACATTTGAGAAACTGACATTTAAAATACTTCCTTTCTGCAGAAGGTTATGCAAACAGTAACAGCGACAGAAATTGAGAAGATTCAAGCCATCTTTTATTTTGTTTCTTTTAAATCCTTTGTAGATTAACTATATCGATAGACTGAAGTACTTCAAGACATCCACAAAATGCCACCTGATCTCATCAGCTCTTAGGTCTCTGCAGCACCACACATGCATACACTGTAAAGTTCCAACAGTGCCAGACTTCTTGGCACCTGTTTTATATTCACACTCTGTTAGGATCTGGTAGCTGTTTATTCTCATTTGTGGGGCTTAATATGCTGACATGCTGTCCTAGTTTCTAACAGAAGTTACGCTTCTCGTAGTGTCTAGTATGAATTTATCTTGTACCTCCGAGATACTGATAACATCCTGGCAGTGTTGAGCGGAGCCGAGGACATAACTCACTTCCGCATTCCTCTGCCAGTGAAATAGTTAAGGGGGGCATAAGGAGCTGGGAACTGGGAGGGGACAGGACCAGGGCAGCTGACCCAAANCACATGCTCCAGAATGTATCTAGCCTCATTTAAGCCTCAAGCAGGGAGGATGTGACGGTCCTCGTTCTTCCGCAAAGTCAAACACTCTCAAATAGTGGGAAGGTCAATTCTAGGAGACTCATAAAGGACTTGAAATCACTTCCTTATAAGTAAGTCACTTGATCAGTAAGCATTAAAGTGAGATGAGCTCTCTCATTTCAGTTGTGAACTTCATCCTTTCATGTTGGTGATAAGGTCAGTAGGAGAGCAGAATCTCACTGACATGGCTTGCTTGCAAAGTTTTATTCCTAGGAGATTCTTCTCATAGGGAAACTTTTCATGATGTTTGACAGCCACAGAACTGGGATATTCAACTCAGCAAAGCTCATTCATCTCCAGGGATGTGCTAAGTTAGTATATTTAAAATAGTAATGTAAATGATGTTTGCCTTCGTTTGTTCATGGTTGCTCTGGGCTAGCTTGCAGAAGTTGTTCTACTTCCTTCAGTTTGAACATGGGGGCTAACTGTTATTTGATGTTTTTGTTACTGGTCTGTACATGTTTATGTTAAAGGGAAATGTGATTGCTGAGCTTGTGTGGTGATAATATGGATAAGAACCTAAAGTTAACTGAAGCCAACAAACCTCTTTAAAGTGTTTGGATGCAGAGTGCTTTCTTGTAACTACCAGCTTCCTTACGGTCATGTTCATAAATAGCCCACAGGTTTAGAGCCAGGAAATCAAGTGTTTGTATTTTAAAAGGGAATCTGTGGAAATTCAAAGAGCTGCATCATGCAGGCTCAGCTTTTGTGATAGTGATGTATAAACATGTTAAGGATGTATAGTTTCATTATAAAATCTGTGATGGTGTGGAAGAATTTTAGCGTAGGATGGAAAGAATGGTTTTGGAAGAACTAGGGAACAAGATTTTGATTAGATTTGGATCCTACCAGTCTCACTTCAGTGCCTGGTAAAATTATGGAGAAGATTATTTTGGGAGTCACTGAAAAACACAATGCAGTCATTGATCAGCTGACATGGGTTCACGCGGGAAAAGTCCTGTTTAATGAATTTCATTTCCTTTTATGACAAGGTTACTCACCAAGTTGACCAAAGGAAGCCCTTTGATACAATATTTTTGGATTTCAGCAAAGCTTTTGATACTGTTTCTCACAATGTCCTTCTGGACAAAATGTCCAACATAGAGCTAGACAAATAGAGTATGAGATGGGTGAACAATTGGCTGATAGGTCAGGCTCAAAGTGTTATAGTAAATGGGGTTACATCAGACTGGTGGCCAGCCACTGGTGGGGTTCTGCAGGACTCCATTTCAGGGCCAGTTCTCTTTTACATTTTCATCAATGACCTGGATGCAGGACTCAAATGTGTATATTAAGCAAGCTTGCCTATAACACTAAATTAGGAGAAGGTGTTGACTCCTTTGAGGATGAAGAGACCTTGCAGAGAGATCTCGTTGAATTAGAGATCTGGGCAATCATCAACCAGGTGAAGTTTAACAAAAGCAAGTGGTGGATTCTGCACGTGGGATGGGGCAGCCCTGGACAAGTACAGACAGGTGGGTGAGAGGCTGGAGAGCAGCCCCACAGAAAGGAATCTAGGAGTTCTGGGCACGAGCAAGTTGAATGTGAGTCAGCAGTGTGCCCTGGCAGAGAAAAGGGCCAACTATACCCCGGGGTGCACCAGGCCCAGAACTGCCAGCCAGGCAAGGGGAGGGATTGTCCCGCTCTGCTCTGAGCTGTGCAGCCTCACCTCGAGCACTGTGTGCAGGTTTGATCACCACAATATTAGGAGGGCATAAAACTATTAGAGAGCATCCAAAGCAGAGCTACAAAGATGGTGAAGGGTCTGGAGAGCAAGATGCATGAGGAGTGGATGAGGTCCCTTAGTTAATACAGCCCAGAGCAGAGGAGGCTGAGGGGAGGCCTCATGGCAGCCCACAGCTTCCTCACAAGGGGAGCGGAGGGACAGCGCTGATCTCTGCTCTCTGGTGACAGCAACAGGACCCAAGAGAATGGCATGGAGCTGTGTCAGGGGAGGGTCAGGTTGGATATTAGGAAAAAGTTCTTCGCCAGAGGGTGATCAGGCACTGGAACAGGCTCCCCAGGGCAGTGGTCACAGCATCAAGCCCACTGGAGTTCAAGAAGCATTTGGACAATGCTTTCAGACATAGCATTTGAATTTTGTTTAGTCCAATGTGGATACAGGAGTTGGACTCCGTGAACGCTGTGAATTCCTTTAATTCGGTATACTCCATGATTATATGGGTAAAGTGGCTTACCTGGCACTTGACAAGTAGTGGGTAGGACTGTAGTTTTTTCAGGTGCAATGTTTTGGTAAGTTTCTGCCATCACAGGAAAAAAAAAAAAAAGGAAAAGAAAAGAAAGAAGAAAAAAATCACATCAATTAAGGATTTGTTGGAAAATAGTTTTTGATGGGTGAAAGAGAATTTTGAGCTAATAAGCAAGTGTAATAATAGGAAGCATTTCTGTTGGACTCTTTTTTCATTAAGTTACAATCATCTAGGGAAGAATGCGGTTCTTTTAGATTAGCAAAACAACTGGAAAAAGCTCCAGCAGAGACTACTATAATATTAACAGGATAAATCTCTCCTGGAGTTACTTTGAATTTTTCTGTCCTAAGAAATTTTTTTTTACTGTACCTTAACTGTATGTTTTTTAATACGAAAATAACACTATTAGATAAAGAGATTACAAAAAAAAAAAAACTTTTCTAGAACTGTCTTAAACTTCAATGCGCTAGAAGAATCACACTTGTTTTCTTTATTTTAACTTTTGTGTTTAATGTACTTAATCATATTTTGGCCCCATCTACAGAATCTCATCACATAGTACTTATTGGTAGATTTGTGTGTTACATGGTTTCTGTCAAAAGCATGGGATTATCATTTAAATGTTGTTCTTGAGATTATTGTGGCTTTCTTTGTTCTACCCTGTTCCTGTATTCCTGAATTCAAATGTCTTGTAAAGTACAGTAACTTAGGGTTTTATGAAATTACTGCAAAAGGCAATCTTATGTGGAGCGTGACCCATTTCTGTATGGGGAAATAAATGATGTGATTTCTTAAACTTCTTTAAATGTACTTGCTTTACCCCTGCAGGTTTTAATGTATTTTCTTCACGGAGACAAAACACCTAGAAACATACCTTTCGATTTCAGCTAAAAGTACTTTGTTCATTCTGTATCTTGCTGTCTTTGTATTCAGATCAACCTTATTAGTTCAGAGACTTCTAGTTTGTGCAGATTAATAAAATTCAGGAAAGGAACTTCCAAACAAATTTCAAAAGCACATCAGAGTAAAAATCAGGCTTACTTATATGCAGAGAACGTTCTGAGAAGAAACATTACCTTATGTTGCTGATAATCAGATGTATATTGTCCTCCAGCTTATTACAGAGCAAATCTCAGCATTTTGCAGTTAGTGTTCTATAAAAAGAATATTACAAAACTTGATGATCTTGTTTTTACAAACAAAGCAATAAGAGTACTTCAGTGTCTCAATGTCATCCACTGAGATGTTGCTTTGTTGGTGGGATAAGAGGTTATTGGGCAACTGTGGAATTGAAGAATAGACTAAATCTGTTCTCCACTACAACGTCTGCATATAAATTCATGTGAAAAAAAAAACCATACAGAAGTACAGAAAATCTCCCCCCACCCCACAGCTATTTAGAATTGATGATGCTAAACAACACTGAAATATACCTTTTCAGTCTCATCTACCTGGGATTTTTCCTTCCAAGTCTTTTTTCTTTCATAATTTCAGTAAGCTAATTTAATTACTTTGAGTAAATTCTTACATAAGAAAATAGGTAACTCTCTTTCCTGTAAAATGCTGACAAAGATAAGCTTTGTGGGACATAGCCAGAACTGGGATTCATGAATAACTCTAGATATGTCTACAGGGTGAGTGCAGAAGGCCACAAGTTGCTCTGTCCATCCCATGAGTTGCTTTGCCTCAAGTCAGCTCCAGTTCAGGATTATGGGCTATGGTTTTGCAGATTTATTAGAACACTAATACAGCAAAGCTTCCAGTCCAAAGCTAATGCAAAACTGAACAGGAGGTGGAGCAGAGTAAGCCTGTGACTGCTTGCCCCCATACATACACATATAATTCATACCTAAAATGTAGGTGTGAATTGTGAGATATGGTTTTGGGAAAGAGCCAACTGCAGGGCAGCTAGACCTCTGTTCTAGGACATGTTTCTAAAATCTCCCTGAAGAGAACTGAGAAGGCAAGAGGGGATGCAACTTGATGAAGAGAAGTTAGCCGAGACTGGAGAATGTTCAGAAATGCGAACACTAGATAAATAAGCCATATGATGATGGCTGAGATTTAGATGCCTTTCACATGTGAAGTGAAATACATTAGAAGGAATAACTTGAACTATTCATGCACATTAGTATGTTCCAAGCTAACGGGAAAAGGCATTGGTACAAATGTGAGCAGTTAAAAAAAAGCTCTGTTTAACATCCAGCATTAATCAAAATCCATGTGAAGTTGCATAAAGAATAGGAAGTAAAATAAAATGTTCAACTGACAAAAGACCATATCTTACAGAGTCAGCAGGAAAACAGGATACTTAATACCCTGTAGTGGTTGCTCAACATTTTAATGAAGGTAGCATATGTTTACTGGTATTTTTACCATATGTTAAGAATGAAAAACTAGACCAGCTAAGCTTACAAGTTGTATGGACTGTTGATTTTTTCATTTGTTCAATTCTCCCCATTAAAGGTATCATTTCAGTCAAAGCATGAAAGAATTAATGTCTGCTTTTTTTCTGCTGCACAGAACCTGAAGCGTGTGGCAGAGACGTGGATGGATGAGTTTGCAGAGTACATTTACCAGCGACGGCCAGAATACAGACATCTCTCAACTGGAGATATCTCTGCCCAGAAGGAGCTTCGCAAGCACCTGAAATGTAAAGATTTCAAGTGGTTCATGGCTGCAGTAGCTTGGGATGTCCCCAAATATTACCCACCTGTGGAGCCTCCACCTGCTGCTTGGGGAGAGGTGAGGAATACAAATTAGAAGAAATTTAAATGAGCCTAACATTTTACATCACAGGAAATTAGAAGCATGAAATTGTATTTGGCTCCTTTGATAAGTAGTGTTATTAAGGGAGTTCACAGAGATTGGAACAATCCCTGAACCAGCCATTAAAATGAGAAACTGCCATGTCTTAAGACTATTGCTGTCCCTTTTATAATTCATTACAATTTAACATGTACAGGCCATAGGATACATGCAAAATGAGGACAAGAAAACGGAAAAAAATATTTAGCACTCATTATTGCATGTCACAAGTTGATTTTAGATGCTGAGAAACACATTAGCATAAAGGGGATCTGAAGTGAACACACTGTTTTGCATATCTGCTTATATACCTCCTCCTATTCTTACAATTCACCAGAGCTACTGTGCAGGTGCCGTTAGATTTGGTCTGTTTTGCTCATATGTGCCAATATGAAAAGTGGAGCCTTGGTACCTTCCTTTTAAAAAAACAAATTTTGTTAAACGTGTGGTCTGCATTTTGTAGGTGCCACATGCTGATAGCAGACAAATGAAATCCCTCTTTTGAGGGACTAAGGAAGGGAGAGGAGGGGAAAGGGAGGTCAGTGTCTGAATTTCGCTTGAGCAAGGGGCAAACAAACAGCTCACTGGAACTCTCCAATAGTGCTTAACGAAGTTCTCCCTACAGACTTCTCTGAAGAGCAGAGCTATGGCAAATCTTGTTTTGACTGTTTTGTGCAGGAGAAAGGAAAACACAAAGAGTGCAGGGACAGAAAATGGCTTCCATAGCTGTACTGAAAGTCACAGTGGCCTTTTACCCCTTGGAACTACATCTGATTGATTGCATCTTGAAGGTGACATGCATATGGCTTTTTCTTTTTGATTCATTAAGATTTGTAAAGAAGGGCTTACTCTTTCTGTGCATTTTGCTGCTATTTAGAAAACATAGGAATATCTGCACTGTAAGTTCTGGCCCTCTCTGACTTTGCTGGAGATGTTCTTGAGGCTCTCGGATGAACAGAAGAATGAGGTTTTTGACCAAAACTTTTGTTAAGACCCTTTCCAGCTCAGTATATCCCCAGTGGTCAAGGTCCATCCAGGGCATCACTAAGCATAGGTGCCTTTACTATCCTCCAGATTTTTTTTATTTAAAAAAAAAAAAAAAATTACTTCATTGCCAAATTTTAAAAATAACTTCCTATGGTAGCAGCAGTCCTTAATTCTTCTCTGCGAGCTAACAGTTACAGAAGCTCAAAGGAACTTCAGTTTATGTGCATCTTACTGTGCATTACTCCTTGGCAAAAATGAGGTTATTTGTTGTTAACGTGTCTTATATCTTTGATGCCTCTGCCCATACTTCATGGGATAAATTCATACCTAGAAGTAACAAATTTGTCAGTAGAAGTCAGGCTCAATCAGGGTTGTGTGGATGCTACTATGGTTCTCCTTCATGGTCTTCCAAATGTGTATATGTGCATTAGTTGAGGACTGTGATCATGAAATCTGTATTTTCTGTGGCCAACCAAACAATCCTTAATTCAGTCAGAGGATCTAAGTGGAAGAGATTGGGATCCAGGTATTAATTCTTCTCACATCATCATTAATGCAATCCTTGCATAAAAGCAGGGCTTCTTAAAAGCAAATCATACATCATAGCAGTGGTAACTAATTCATCCCTTAAAAATACTTCTTGAGTCCTTAGGAAGGAAGCAAAGACCAAAGATTTTGTTTCCTCTAAAAAGCAATTTCTCTGAAATAACAAGAGAAGTTTCTATATTACCACTCTATTTTTTCCTGAGAGTACCACATTCCTGTGAAGTTTTAATTAATTTGTTGGCACTTGCAAAGAACTTGAACAAACTTGAAGGTCAATGGCTGTCATAATTAGAAACAGAGAGAGGAAAACAGACTGTGTGTTACCACTTTGTAGGAATCAAGCAGCTCTAGAAACCTTGCTGATTAAACACACCAAAAGTCTATGCAAAGGCTGACTGTCATTTAGTGCCCTCTCTGCCTGCACTTGGAAAGACTTTATATAAGTCTGAGGAAGAATAAACAATGAGGTACTCAGGCAATCTTTGGCTCTGGTATTTTGATATATAGCTAGCAAAAGCTATGTGGTGTAAAAGCAGATATCTCATAAACAGCCTCTACATAGATCCTCTCTTTCTGCAAACATGTTTACTTAAAATCCAACTCCTAATTTCTCAACAAAATCTATTCGTGATAGAGAAAAAGCAAATTTGAGAAACAAAAATCTAATTGTCTTCACTGCACTTGACGTGACCTTAGCTCTCATTCTTGTTTGTACCTCTTGTCCATTATAGCTGGCAGGGTATAATTTTCCCTAATATTTTTTTCTGCCTTCTAACGTCTGAAATATGTGCAGCAAAGCAATGCAAGGATGAATCCAGACAGATTAAGGTTAGTGAGACTGTCAGTTCTTTGTCTGGATGAGATTACTGTACTGTTTCCTCTCCCACCATGGAGAAAAAAAGGGCAAGTTTTCAATTAGATTTTGCTCTTTTCCTTAAAAATATGTTGGAAAGTGTGCTATCAGTTGAAAAACAGTAGTAACCATCCCATTCTCTTTCAAAGGTGCAATAATTTATTTGCAGTGTATATTGGAAATCCTGCTGAAGGAAGTTAAAAATGATAGCTGCATTAGGTGAGATTTGGATGTTGAATGTTTTCTTAGGAAGTACTCCTGACTCTACAAGCCATTGTGTGTATATTGTGCGGCTTCCAAAAGTATCTTTGAAAACACATTTTACAGTAAATCAATCATACTGTCAGCCATTGTAATTTATTTTAGACTTCAGAAATCGCATTGTCGGGGTGATATGAAAAGATTGATTTGTTTTACTTAGTCATTAGGGAAATATTTAAGCTTGGTTTCATTTGCTGTTGCATAAACTTAGTCAGTGATTCAAAACAAAGCAAGTCACTCAGTCCCTGCAGCAGTGCTGAGCTATAGGACCTGGAAATACTCCTTTCTCAGTCCAGACCTCGTGGATTTTATAGAATTGTTTTACAGCACTGACATGAAAATGTCACACATGAAGTTAAATCAAGTAGCATATCTGAAAAGGGATCAAAACATAAGAACACGCTAATCTCTTTTGATTACTTTCTTTTTTAAAATGTCACCCTCGTATCCTTAATGAGTTAATATCAGCCCAACGAGTGTCACATGGACATTGTACAGAAGTTGTGTAACCAGCTATTCCCATCCTGCACGGAACAAGTGCCACACAGCTGTGCTTCTCACAGTTCTTTCATCAGGATCACTGTCATGCAGCACAGCAGTCCCCTGTTTCTTCAGGGAGGTCTTCGGCAGTGCTTAACTTCTTTTCACTTCAACTTTTCCTTTTTGTGGCTCACACAAAGGATAAATGCATTTAAAATTACTATGTATCAGCTGGCAGGAAAGGTGGCTCATTTCTCCTTGTTTGATCTGCAGACGTTGATGGCCCTGGGGTTATCTAAGAATGTAAGCATGTACTAAAACTGTCTTCAAGCGCTGCTCAGACAGAAAAAAAAAGCAACATAAATGAATGTTGCTAATGTCTTCTGAGAGCTACAACCACTTTCTTATTTGCAGCATTGAATCAGATGTAAGGAAAGTCTGGTAACATCAAGGTGCCTCTCATGTTGCTGTACTGTATGGGGCACCCTGAGGATAGTCACGGCACCGTCTCCACCTTCATCATTTTGAGATGACCATGTTGAACACAAAGCTGTCTTTAGATTGCTCTGCTTCCCCACTTTCTTCTTTTGGCACAGCCAGTTAGGTACGCAATAAGCACACAGCGTGGATCCTTGTTCTGCTGAGAGTGCCTCCCCCTCTCTGACTCGGCCCCCGTCTCCAGCAAGGCTGCCGTGTCCCACACTGGCCGTGAGGCTGCCGGACAGGCACAGCATCACTTGCTGTCTCGTGCAAATCTTGCAGGAGCTACTGTATTCTCCAATGTAAAAAGCCAGACCATCTTAATCTGTCTCTCTCATGGAGAGCAAATTAAACTATGTAACTGCTGACTTTCTGCAAAACTCCAACATTAATTTAGCCTGAGGTCAAGTTATCTGGGAGACAGTATATTCTTCTGTATGTAAACGCTGTTTATAGGGAAGTACAGAGATGCTTCAATTCAACATGCAAACCCTGAGTTTAAAATGAAATATTTTAATAGGATCTAATAATCCAATGTAATTGGTAGCAGAGCTAGCCATACTGAATATCTGCCAAAAGTATTTTGTATTTACAAGTCCTAAAAGTTAATGGAGAAATACCTATCTGACAAATCAGCAGCTTCAACTGTCTTCTTCAAACCTAAAGCTCAGGCTTGAAGACCTTCTGTCCTCCAGTGCCCCAGCTCCTGTTTTATATCATGTTCCTCCTTCCATCATTGCAGTGCCACTGATCTAAGCTACTTCTTTTTCCAGGCCTTGCCTACTCTTCGGAAAAGTCTTTTTAACAAGGTCTTGCTAATGTGGGGAAAGGAAACTGTAGTTTTAATGTGTTTAGCTCCTTTTCATAAAACCCAAGGATAACAGTATCTAGGCTTAAGCAGTGATTTCTCCTTACGGCTTGCTACATCATGGCTTGTACCTTACCAACATAAAAGTCAGATGCTACAACAGCAGAAATCTCCCTCAGGTGGCACGTCTTTATTTCCCAAATATAGGTGCAGTACTGAAAGAGTCTGCGTGTCCTTGCTCTGACACCTTAAACATAGAAGAAGGGGAGTACAAATCTGTTAGAGTTTGTGTTCTCTGTGCTTTAACACCTCACCTCTCTATAAGAACTATAGGGCCCGTAATCTTTCTCAGTAGCTTTCTATAGCAGTGTGTATATGCATAATCATATACATATGGTGTGCCATGCTTCAATTCCAAAAAAGATGTTTGAGATCACGACAGCTGCACTAGATGATCTTGGAGGTCTTTTCCAACCTATGATTCCATCACCTGTAACCTTCCTCGTTAGTCCATACTAACTCATTGAGAATATGCTTTTCCCATACACATATCTGTGTGTACAAATGAAAGCATTTAAGGCTGAGCAAATAAGCTTTGTGTGTAGCAACTCAATGCCCTACCTGTGTGTGCAATAAAATGTCTCCTGTTCATCCGCAGTCTCCACAATTGCACAGCTACAAAGGTTGTGTGTTAGGAGCGCTAGCTATTTCTCTAGTTGTGACCTAAACAGTTGACATCCATTGTACCTTGTGACTGGAGACAAAGCACTTCAAATGCATATTGATGAGTAAATGAAAATACAGCCTCTCTTTGTTTCGTTCCTGCCTTCCTTCCTTCTTCTGTGAGGGGATCTTCGGGGATTTGCAGGCAATGTGGTGCTGGTGTTCAGCAGAATGTTCCCTGTGGTTCTGGCAGCAGCTCGATGGCTCAGTTCAATTTCTAGTGACTGCCAAGGCCACACAGAAATGCCAGGGAACAAAAGCACAGACTTGACTGAAATGCCTGTAGTACAAAAAGAAAACAAAAAACAAACCACAACCCCTCTGCAGCTGAAAGGAAGGATAAAACAAAGGGTGAATTAACATGTAAGCTGCAACAAACCGGAATAAAAACTAACTTGAGGAAACCTTTCAGGAGCAGAGGGAAGAGCAAAGTAAATAAAAACAGAAGACAGATTCCAGCAGTGAATGTACTAAATGTAGATTCAGCTCAAAGCTTTCCAGAAATGCATAAAATAAATTTACCAGTAGTCCAAATGAGTGAGAACAGGATGAAACAAAGCCATCTAGACAAAATTATGAAAGCCCTGTAATCCAATAATTGTTCATTAGATGTGAAGCTTATTTTCTTTCATTTTACAATTCCGAATCCTGTAAACACAGCCCAAGTATTAATGGTATTTATTAATATCCCCCTTTTAATTAGCTCACATGCTCTAAGAACAGAACTGATGTGTCATTTAATTTTGTACTAGGCCAGTAATCATTGCTTATACAATGTAAATTGTAGTGCACTGAAAAATGACTGAATGCTCATAAATAATATTTGGAGTAGATATTTCACTTAAGAAAAAAAATGAAAAAAGAAGTCTTTGCCCTCATTGTTCTTTTATGTCTTTTTTGCTGAATGATATGAAACTGAAGGCAGAGTTATTGAGAACTTACTACTTTTCATCTTTTTTTTTTTTACATCCTTTCATCCTGCAGGGCTCAGTGCTGGGTTTCTGCATCTGTTTGTGCGTATTAAAAGGCGAGCATTTGACCCCTTCTACAGCCATTTAATTGCATCGAAATAAGAAAAAATACCATAGAACTGCACTTGTCCATGTTTTGGAAGAGCATTCCTCTGAGCTCGGGTGAAGGCTCACATGTTCTTGGAGGCAATTGCTCAAACTGGTACTCACATCATTTGCTCAATCTGCTCCTTTCTGAGCTAAGCAAATGCAGTTCCTAAAACATTTCCTGAAGGTTATGTGGTTTTTTTTTTTAAAATTTTCTCCAATTCCTGTTGCTTTCCCATCTGTCTAAATCTTTCTTAGAACATGATGAATAGACTCAATTCCAATCACCAAGAGCCAAAAAAAAAAAAAAAAAAAGAGCAAAGCAGCCCTCCCATGTGTCTTACATGCAGGAAGATTGCCCTTTTTGCAATGTTTTGTGCCTTGTTGTTTTCAGTGATGAGTTGTTTTCCATCCTGTTTTGGTTTGTGTTTTGTTTTTTCTGAGAGATATGTAGTATTTATTGAGTAGCAGTATTTACATTTGTCTAATATAATGTGGCAACAACGATGATTTCTAAAAAATATTCCATGGAAAATTACAAGTGTCACCTCAACTGTATCTCCATTCAACATCAAACTGTTCTTTTTTTAAAAATGTGGATCAAAGTAGTTGCAAGAATATCAAAATGTGCATGACTTTCCATCAATTGTACACACAGAATCTGTGCGCAGCTCCATGAACGTACGTAGACTTTGTTTACTTAGCGTCTGTGAATCTCATCGAAAAGGAAAGTTTTTTAAGAAATCCTCTTTACTCTGGATGTGTCTGAAGGATTTTTAAGCAGCTCAGCTAAGGTATTCAAGCAGAAATATACACATATTTGCAAAATAAATATGGAATTTTCCTCTTTTTAGTGGCAGTGGGCAGCCTATGCCTTTTCAGTCCAGTCCTCCAGAAAAATCTCCATGGCAGCAGTGGTACATGAATGGTGTGACTGATAGTCACAGGTTAATTATTATTCAATTGTTTCAGTCTCAAAAATGAGATTTGCCTTTTAAGAATAAATTCCACTACAGATTGTTTGCAGAAGGATACAGACAGCACAAGGAACCGCTGTGGGTAGGCATGGTTAAGTTAGGTACTTTTTAATTTTATGCGTTTCGAACGCTAGTGTGTGACCTTATCTACAATGGTATTGTCGTGTTGAAGTCAGAATGAAATAAGCTGGGGCAGGGTATGCCCAAGTTTTCTAGAAATATTGCTCCAAAGCCTGTGAGAGCCTCATTCAAAAATCATTTCTTCTTAACGCCATTGATCTCACTTGGTCCAGTAGGAGATGAAAAAGCAGCTTTGAACTTCTCACACTTTTTTCTCTTAGTTTTTTTTCATGAGGCTGTTTCATACAGACCTACCTTTCATTTGTTAAGCAGAATATTTTGAACTCTGCTGCTTCTAAAGCTGTTCAAAAGAATAGACCATTCCAGGACTTTGTGCTCTGCCCTGTAAAAAGCAAGTTCCTCCCATTCTATATAATGGAGTCTCAAGGCCCTCAGTTTCTAAGAGTGTTAAATTCATAACTTCTGCAGCCTGGCTTAATGTGAAATCTTGCTGCTTGATTTTGCAGATTCGAAACGTGGCAGCCAATCTCTGTGTAGACAGCAAACATGGAGCCACAGGGACTGAACTGAGGCTAGACATTTGTGTGAAGGATGGCTCAGAACGGACGTGGTCACACGAACAGGTATTTGAACCGTTAATAGTAAAAAGCAGTGTAAAATTGTTGCTTCTTTTCCAGTTTCCGAGTGTTTGTCTGAGGTTTCTTCTTTTTCTTAAAGTAGAGCTAGGTACAGACATTATTTTTGAGTGATTGCTGACCTTAATTAATAGCTTTTAAAAAGTACTCTTCAAACCAACCTCAGAATTTTGTCATTCATGCTGTACGTTACTCTGAATTTCCAATAGGAACTGTAATACCCAAAGAGCTTTCAGGTGCCCAACTCTACCCCACTATGTTATGAAAACATATTAAGTTCCATTCACTTACCTGAAAATGTTTTAAATAGGCTACCAGGGCACGTAAAGCTCTAGTGGTTGTCTCCTTTTATGCTTTGATCTCAATAAACACAGTAAATGGTTGTATTTTAAATGAGTATAAGCAATAAGCAAGATAAACAGGCTGAAAGCCAGAAGGGGTTTCACAAGGATGAGTGATGATAAAGACTCAAAAATGGTTTAATCTAGATTGGTTAGGAAGAAAAATACTACTTCTCAAGAGTATGGAGGAAAAGAGCTCTGATTTGTACTCGCCATGATTGTGAGTGCCATACGAAAGAGAATGTGACTCTAACTCTGGCCAACATGAGCAGAGAATCTGGATGAAAAGTACAACCTGGCCATTTAACAGTGATTTTAATGAACATGCTTTCCACATAGCAAGGACCCACATTAGAAAAAATCCCCAATGCTGAGGAGAAAAATTTACCTGCTGGTCATACGTCGCACATGTGAAGATATTAAAAGCTCTGGAAGGAGGAGTTCTGAGGAATATTTGAAGTACTGAGATCAGAAAATCATTCTCTGAGGATACTGAAAAATTGAGAGGAAGGTGTGTGAGGGAATGAAACTAAGAAGTTAAAAATTATCGCAATTTAGATAAGAGCCAACACAAGGGAAAGGAAGTTGCTGAAAGCAGACTTCTTCACGTGGCTAACAAAGGTGAAGCACAGTGATAGGATGAGAAGATAGATAAATACAATCAAGTTTTGTTTATGAAAGATATCCAGAATTTCAATCAATTAGTTCAAGGAAGTCGTATGGTCCAGACCAGACCACCACTGTGGCCTCACTAGCTTTAAAATCTAAAGAGAACCAAACCCTCACTAGAGTCAGAGGAGTCAGAAGGGAGGAAGTTCTCTGACTGACAAATATGAAGGAAGGAAACTGGATGAAAATTTGAGAGAAGAAAAAAATTAATTAGGAGATAAAGCAGAAGAAAGGGAGACTTGAATTATCACATGAAGGAGAAAGTTCTGGTGAGGAAAGGGAAGGAACACAGAGACGAACGTCAGGAAGAATCTGTGTTTCACTGTGTTCCATTACCTCATAATGTTTGGAAACAGATTCAGCTAATGACAGATTGACTTCATTAAGATAAGTAGAGTTAACACAGAACAAATTCAATGAACCTCGAAGTGCAGATCCAGAGCCATGAAGCCTCCTAAACTGCTTGATGTGTGCCTCAGGGGAAGCATGAATTATTCCTGTGAGGCTGGCGGGGAACAGCACGTACCTTCTCACTGCAGAGGAGCATTCAAAACACTGCAAGGGAACATTTCTCTGAACCGCGTGGTACGGCTGCATTGGGAAGGGACTGCCAAAACCCAAGCCAAGCCATTTAATTCAATTTGCTGAACAGTTCAGTGACTCTTCTGGACTGCTTAAGAGGGACAGGGGCAGAATCACACGACTGATTTTCTTGCACATTTCTCCTTTTGCAAGAGCTGCTGTTTAAAGTGTGTAATTCAGAAAACAAGCGGCAGAGGGCAGCTCCGGACAAGCTGAGCACAAACAGGCCCCGAGAAAGGTTAATGAATTAACAACTCTGTGAGCTTCTCAGTCATCATAAAGAGAAAAGATGGAGCTTTTTAGATCTGACAGAGGGTGAAAATTAAGTGCTTAAAGAAATCATTTTACTGTTGCTTTAAAATACATATATATGTACTATCTAACCCTCAAAACAGTCTATTTTCTTTTGGCAAAATGGAGCTTGTTTTGATTCCTTTGTGGTACGCTGCTGGGTGTTACAGTTGTTTTGTCCCAGGAGACAGCACCACAATAAAAAGCTATTCTTCCAACTCATAGGGACCTAGCTGCTGTTAGTTTATCTACCTGTCGATGTAAGTCCTAGAAATCACACAAGAAATGTTGAAGAATCCTTAGAATAAAATTAGGATAACATTATTACAATTTCACGTTCTTCTAGAAAGGAACTTTATTTTCCAAAACTAGAAAATAGAAGTTTTAGAAGAAAGATGATTGGCATATTTATTGCTGTATTACTGGGTAACTTTTTATTTGTGTAATCTTTGTAGTTTTATTATCCCGTTGATCTCTGGATTAGTTTAGAAACAAAACTAAACTAATGTTACTCAACTATTCAGACTCCTGATACAAAACACATTCATCTGGCTGGTAGATTTCAAGGATGAGTGTGCAAGGTACAGATTCTAAAGACAGCAGTTAAGAAAGAAAGAGAAGCATTACAGAATCTCATAAATTTTTAGACGAAGGAAACTAGATAGTAGACTTGGCTGAAACTCAGAATTTCTGTCCCACAGGAAATTGCAGTACATGCAAGTTAATCCAGAGAAGAAATTTCAGTTTTCCTGTAGAAAAGAAATTCTGAAAATGTTTGACTTTAGAAGATCAAAACATTTTGGTGATGCAGGGCTTGGATTTTTTCCAGAAACAAGATGACATCCTTTCCCCCTCCTTTTCCAAAGTTTCCTTCAATGGAGAGACAATGTGGGCTGTTGTTGGCATCTGCTTTTCCACTACTGCAGCTATAGCTGACACCTCTGTGCCCTGTAGCACCTCAGGAACTAAAGGGCAAAAATGTCGAGCAAAATCTGTCTCTGTGTTGGTGGCAGATGGTAGAAACTTGAAAAAAAAAAAAAAAGAAAGAAAGGAAGAAAGAAAGAAAAAAGTTGTAGATTGGTATGTTTTGATGGAAATTTCAGGAACATTGCATGCAGTAGGTGTAAGACCACAGTATAATGAAGCATCTTTTGAGGAAAAAGAATGTGATCTTCTACTTGCACCGCAGTAAGCTGTGAAGATCAACTTTATTAAAGAGTATTTGGAAAGAAATGCAAAACTGCTTCCCAACCCTCAGATGGCTCCTTCTTATTGCTACTACCTTCTTGAATTTGTTACTGATGTGATTTCTCTATATGCCAGTATTAATGAAAATATCAAGCACTTTATTTTCATATTTCAGGTGGTATGGATTGGCACTGAGATGGTCTTGTAACTTCTGGTATAAATTTACAGGAAGTTCTTTAGAAAAATATGTGATCTGAACAGAGCAACAGGTGTTACTGCTGATGGTACCACTAGACAGAGACACAGGCCTTTGTGCCACGTGATTCGTGTCACCTTAGCACCCTTAGCAGCCCTTGAAGGAGACCTTCCAACCCACGGCTGTAAAAGCAAACAGCAAGCTAATGCTAAATGGGCCACTTGCAGATTTTCTGGCAAACCAGAAAAAAAAGGTTTCTGGGAACTTCCTCAGAATTAAAGAAACAGATGAAAGAAAGGGGCAGGAGGGTGGCATATCTCTGCTTTCTTCCACCTCTCTCTTCCCATAGCTTATTTCTGGTTTGAGGGGAAACTGGGGCTGATCAAACAGCAGCCAATGTGGTGGATGTGGTGGCAAGCATCTTCTCTGTCTTCTCATGTCCTCCAGTCTGGCCAGAGAACAAGTGGACAGGCATCATCTCCCACCCAGTCCAGCCAGCAGCTGTGCAACCTGCCCAGCTCTTTTTTCTCTCTTCAGAGATATATTTCAAGTCAATGTCTAGTTCACAGATATTACGCTGTCTTTGTGCAGGGCACATGTTGCCTGCTTAAATCTTGTGCTGCGGCCTGAGCACAACTCCCACTGACAGGCCCTGGCCGGGCAGTGAGCAACTGAACAATGCTGTCATGCTGGAGAGCATTAATGTTCTCAAAAGGGTCTTTGTCCCGTAGACAGTCCCAAACCAGTGGCTGCATCCAGCAATCATTTTTCGGGCCCAGTGCCAATTAGAAATTAAGTTCTTCGTAAAAAACTGGACAGCTGGAAAGTTGTATTTTTCCAAGTTGTCCCGTGACAGGGCCATGCCTCGTCAAAAGCTAAAGCATGCAGGCTGAGGGGTTACTTGGTTGCAGACACAGAGGACGGGGCCTAGTTTTACAGGGCCTGTGGTAGGAGAAGGGGAGGAGGAAGGAAGGAGCCAGAAGGACAGAGTTTCTTGGACTCAGCAGGAAACAGCAGCCCTGGAGACCACAAGTAAAGAGAGCCTGCTGCATGTTTCTAAAGTGTTTGGAAATCTCCGTGCAGCCTTGTTTCAAATCTGGAAATGAATGGGAGCAAATGAAGAAGTACAGAAGGGTTCACCTGTTTCTCATGAAGTCAGGCCCAGCTGGCTCCTAACAGCTTGGGTCAAAGCAACAACACCAAAAGTGATGAATGGTGGCAAAGCAGAGCGCTATGTGCTCAGAACAACAGCTACTAACAAGTAGCATTGCTACATGTTATGCAGAGGAAAAATAATTTTTACAGTGGCCAGTTTTAGTGTTGAAGTAGACAGAATTTGCCATGTAATGAAGGATATCAATGTGGTGATTTTTTCCAATTAGTTATTTTTTTCTTTCCATCTGAGTCCTAAAACTGAGTTTCTGCCCCTCACAAAGTTTATTTTCTAATTGTATCACTAAGGAGAAGACTTACTTGTTGATTTTTAAATGCAACTGTTTCACAAAACATCAGCCTAAGAAGGAGGGAAGGAATCTATGCTGTCTAATCAATGAGATCCTGTTTTTCAATGAAAGGGAATTTGAAAAAAAAAAAAAAAAAAAAACCTATCGGTTTCGAAGTCAAGATTCTTGACTTTCAGACAGAACATAGCCCTGACAGTCTTCAGAAACCACACAGGAGTGGGAAGGGCAAAGGGATACCCTGGATCAGTCTGATCTGATTTAAAAGCTAGCTATAGCTCTTTCTGGTGTACTGATGCATTCAGTGCAGCAGTAGTCCTCAAGCCAAGGTCCAGAGAGCAACAGGAATGGCCTCTCAGCTCACTAGTCATGCACAGAATGAAAAATTTGGAGAGCCAGCCACTGGGAAAGATGAGAAAGGTGCTGCAAGAGGATATCTTGCAAAGTAGTCACGAGAGTGAGAATATTGCAAAACCTCTGTTCCACACCATTTCTCTAGGTATTTGTTATTCATCACTTTGAGCTCCAGGTTTATTACGTGGCAGTAGAAAAGTAAAGCAAAAGAAAGGAAATTGCTTTTACTTTTTTTTTTCTTCAAAGGCAAACCATCTCAAACTTCTCTTTTTCTAAAGAAGCAGCATTGTAGCTTTTTTCTGTATCAAATCTTACTTCTGACTTTGCTTGTGAAATGATAAGTTATTTTACAGGGACTGTATGATGCTGCTTCCAGGAAACATAAAGAAAAACGGAGAAAGACATAACCTTTTAAAAAGCAAAAATTTGGTTTGAAGATGAGGTTAAAGTTGTCCGCTGCATTTTACTGCAGATAAATGTAAAATGCACTCTGAGGGAAAGAAGAAATAAGCATGACACTGGCAGATTGACAAAATGCTGACTGGAAACCCTATAGTACAGAAATAAATAGGGAATGACAGTTGCTAACAGACAGAACGAGGGCTTACAATGAGACACAAGGGGAAAAAAAGGAAATATTCGGGTACATGCTTGTGTTCTATGCCTGCAGGCCACAGGAAACAATAATGCCTCTCAAAACCAGCATTTGGAGGATGGTACAGCGTTAAAGATGCAGCATGTTTTAGAGATGTGTCTTGTAGGTAGACCACAGAGAGAAAATAGCTATCACAATGAAAGGGTCAAAATCTGGGAACTGCAGCAGGAGTATTCTGGATCAGACCACCATCACACTGAGCTTTAGCTGGAATTTGTAGATACTGGTTCCAGCACCGGAAATGTGTACATTGTGGGGAGCAGGGTGCTAGGTGAGTACAAAAACTGCCTGAGAAGAGATGGGTGAGGTGCTGGAGGCAATCTAAGCACAGCATGTGGAGGTGCTATTCCAATAATGAGTTTCAGTGTAGTTCTGCTTGAATTGTCGCAGCTAAATGGTTTCCACTAGCAAAGTTTGCTCGTTTAAAGAGAGCTTTTTCGGTGTTATGCTTTGGTTTGTGCTGTGGAAAATCAAGAGTCAAGCAGAAAGCCATGGAATAGCACTGACACAGAAATAAAAAATAATAATAAAAAAAAAAACCCTCACAGCTCTCAGCAGAGTTTCTAGGTAGCAATTTACAAGCTGCAACCTGTTTTCTGCAAGGATTGGTCCATAGAAAAGGAAAATGCACTCTGCATCTTTAAATTTGGTACTGTCAGACCTGTCACCTTCATCTTATGATTGAACAACTGCAGTGTCACAGCATAATTTCAGACAGCTGGTGCCTGATTGAGAAGGATTCCTCTGTTAACTGTGAGCCTCCACAATTCCTCTCAGGCAGCCAGAAAAAGGGCTTTAACAAGCTGCCTGTAGCTCACAGGTTTCACAGTAGAAAGACAATCTCTTAGTTTGTGTTGTTTGAAGGAAAAAAAGGCAGTTGAGAGCATATGCTAACCGTGTCCCATATAAACAGAAGGAAACTATTCATTAAGTAGAGAGGATGTTCTGTGACGGGAAGACCTCTCTAAGTGCCTTCTCCAGACCCAAATGAGAGCTAGAGGGGTGTCAGCAGCAGAGGCTTTGAGAGCCAGGTAGCTGCCTTGTGCACACCAGTGCATCTCTAACTGGGGTAACGAAAGGCTCTAACTCAGCATATTCCCTCTCTTCTTCAAAGAACTGCACCCCTTCCCTACCATAAGCAGCTGCTTGTGCCTTCCTAGGGCGCATTCCACGTCGCTGTTAATGCACTTTAATGAAGGCAGTTGGAATCACTCACTCGTACACATGCAGCAGCTGCGGTGCACCGAGCAGGGCAGCATGCGTCAGGCTTTCTGTGTGTGTTTTTACATGTTTTCCACTTGTAATAGATTATTGCATTGCCTGATTGTTTTTCTAGCTATTCACCTTTGGCTGGAGAGAAGACATCCGCCCCGGGGAGCCACTTCACACCAGGAAGTTCTGCTTCGACGCCATCTCGCACAGTAGCCCCGTCACACTGTATGACTGTCACGGGATGAAGGGGAACCAGCACTGGAGCTATAGGAAGGTTGGAGTCACTCTGGGTCATTTCAGAGGTTCAGACCATCTTCAGTCTGTATTCAGTTTAGCACAGGCTTGTGTTTTCCCTTCAGAGAAGTTGAGTTCTAAAATCCACTCTGTTTTACTCCAATTTAATTTTGTGGTAATCTCTGTAGAGTGTGTTCCTGTTGAGTGTTCAGCTATTTATGTCAAATTTAAATGAAAGTGGATCTGATCCAGCTCAGAGGGTGTCTGTGTTGGAGCCATTCCCTGAAAGGTGTTTTACCATTCTGGCACTTGAAGATGCTAGTGTCATTTTAACAGAGACACTATTGGAAATATTTTCATCCAATGTGACAGCATCAAGAATGCTGCTTTTGAGTTAAATATTATTATTTTACTGCATTTTACAAGTGGCAGAAATATCTCCCTCAAAAAACCCCAAACCAACATTAAAAACACTACTGTAAGCCTGAAGACAGCAGGAGTTTATAAATTAATGATAAGCAGCTTAGACACTACTTTGATCTGCCAAGTTCTGCCCATTTTGATAAATCACTGAAAACAGGAGGTCAAGCTAGGAAATAACAGTGCCTCATTTAGGGCAAAGAAGTCCTGGTAATGCTAACATGTTTTTTAAAAATGACTAATCGGCAAGTCACCTTGATGAAACATTTTACTAATAAACTCTGTATTCCATGCAGGGTAAGAACGTACATTTCTCTGAGGCACTGAGGACTTCTCATGCATCCTTTACTTTTCTGTGACTACTTTGCCATGTCCTCCACATTGTTTAAGCTAAGACCTAAGTGCCAGGAATTGGACCTTGCCACACAAACCTCATTAGTGCCTTCTAGATTAAAATTATTAGCAGGAAACTAATTCAGAACCATTAAAAGTAGTTTTGCCCTGGCACTTTTTGAGTACCTGCTTTTTAGCCTGTGCCTTTTTTTACCGCATTTATGTTGCAATTGGAGATGTACCGCAAGATTTTCTAGAAGCATACTCTCTTTGAGGCTTTACTTGTAGTAAAGTTAAAATGTATGGGCCAGATATTTAGAGGACGTAAATAGTTGTGGCTGTATTGCTGCATATATGGCTTTATAATGTCACTATAATACCTTCTTGCTTCAGAACCCTTCCAATTTATCTTTCTGATTGCCCAAGCTGTAAGAAAGAAGCTTTCATACCTTTAGCACTTCATTGGTGCCTAATGTAGCTGGTTCATAAGAAAAACGCAGATCTGGAGCTGCCCTCAGTATGGCTCATCACCTTTGATGTGGACAGAATACAGCAGATAACCAAAAAAGCGACATTTGAAAAAAATACACAGTATGAGTTCTATTAAATCCTCTGCACAGCTTCATTTTTCATTTCCAGAAGGCTGACAGGGCTCATAAAAATTCTCAGTGCAAGGCAGGCATTTTCATCTCAGCAAAAGACACCACAAAATTTTGTGATGATGGAAGCACTGACAGAGTCCTAACTGTAACACTAACCTGACAGCAAGCTGATTAGTTTGCACGAGCACTTACTGTTTAACTACAAAACTTCAAATTAAAAACACTCTGTTGGTATAGTGAAAATATGGTTTTTATATTATTTATGCTTAGTTTTAGTTTGGCTACACCTTAAGTAGGTTTTTATTGTTTCATAGTGTCTATTCCTTCAGGTGCAGGGCAGATTTACAGTAGAGATTTTTGGTGGTACAGTTACACAAAAAAAACGTGTTAAAATCCCTGTCCAGTTTTAAGAGCATCTTGGCAATAGGATTGATACTGTTTCCCAAAGACAAGTAAACCATACAAGCAGAAGGATGCTTATATCAGTTTAATTGCAGCTATAGTGGAGCCCTTTACTTGGAGGACAGTATGCAACTGTAGTTGAACCCTGAATAAATAAGAGTAATAGTCTGTGGTTCAGCAAGAAATTCCTGCTTTTAGAAAACAAAGAGCAGGTCAGCAACTGTGTTCTGTTCTCTGCACCACTTACAGAAACTATAGCTTTCTCATGGTCATGTGTCTGTCTTGCCAGTAATTCTTCCATTATTTTAGGAAAAATGGCCTAGTTGGTCAGTATATGCTTAATATAAAGCATTTCTTATCGTATTGTCATACCATTCCTATAAAATGAGAAGAGGTTTTTTTATTAGCTTAAGGATCAGTCTCTTTTCATGATTATTTGCATCCTCAAGCTCTGAGCAAGTGTTTGAAATTCTAGTAAGTCTATGATAGTAAGTAATTGGTATTTTTAGGACCAGTCCGAACTATTGGTCTGTAGTAAAACAGCCAAGTATGCCTTTAAGAAATCTCTGTAAGAAGTGATGAAGTGGACTGAATCCAAGTAATACCGTGAATATCACTGTGGGCTAGAAAAAGAAAGTGAGTTTAATACTGGGGAAAAAAAAGTATTGACCCCATCATGGGGCTTTGAAATCAATTCTGGGAGCAATCTGAGAATTCTGAAAAGAGTAGGGATATTGGAGAATAATGGCTTTCCAAGCTAAAGCCATTTCCGTGACTGTGTTTATGATTCCTAAGAATGTCAGAGCCAAAGATCAGCAGTGGCTACAAATTTCCATTCCTCCCAGTGAGGGAATATGCCTGTGTTTTTCAGCTTAGTGTCACTCTGGAGTGATAGGTAATACATTGGCTCTGATAAAGTACAATTAAATTTATGTGCCCTAGTCCCATCTGTAGAGCACAAGTATTCAAGAGAGGGCTGATTTAATAGATCTTTAAAAAATAATAGTTATAATTGTTCAAAATCAATTTTATTACGCTATAATTCTACCCTGTGTATAGTGACTATGATAGAAGCTAGACTGGCAACGTCAAAACCTGTGCCCTGAATAGCCCAGTTTGTTCATACTCTCTTGACAGCTTCAGGGACGAACTCTAAGAGTAAGTTCACTCTTCACTCAGTGGGTCCATAGATTATTCCCTCAGACAACCAAAGACGTGTCATTGTGATAGTGTTTTTTATCATAAGGACATCTGTCCTGTTGAAACCATGCTGGGGCTACTGACTAATTTCAGATAAAGTACTGCAGCCACCGGCTGATAATGACTTTCAGTTGCTGTTGACCTTGGCCATAGTTATAGCAGTGACCTAGAAGAAATGAAAGGCTCTGTGTCTCATTACCAATCCCCTGAACTATTGAGGCCCATTATCTTATGGAGAAGTTTCTCCTTCTACAAATAATGTTCAGACTTGCCTTCATGCAGAAGGAAAAAAAAATCACTTTTCTCTTTTCAGGTGTCTGAAAAGGACCCAGAAGGGTCCCTGTGGCTTTTAATATTGCTTTAAGGAGGAATTTATATATTTCTCTCAGAAAGTTCTTCTCCGGGGTGCACACAACTGTCACGCATTGAAGTCCTCAGCCTGTTTTCACTGAGATCCATACGAACAGCAGGCTTTGACCTTAGGTCAGTGTAAGCTGGAGATGATAAATTAATGGGCCATTACACATAGCTATGTCAGCCAGTTTTCCCATAGTAACTGTGTCCTTCTCCTTAAGAGACGCTCTTCTCTCCTAATAGCCAGACTGGCTAAAAGAAGCACCAACAATGCTTCATTCAAGAATTGCATCCCCTGGATTTTTCTGTGAGAAGACAGACCGCAGGCTCTTTCTGAAAAGGCTTGAGTGTTTCTCATAGCACTTTTTGTACTGAAGCAGCTTCCTTTCTTCTTGTACCAGCTACTGTATTAAAGCTTCTAGTGTTCCAGCTTCAGCTTCCCAGTAGCTTAGCTGACCCCTGCCGAAGCTACAAGGCAAGGAAGACCACCAGTCCCCTTCCCGCGAGGCCACACTGCGGGTGGGCAGCAGTGGCACCCCTGCTCACTCCCACTTCAGGCAGGGCTGCTCCATCAGGCACCTTCAGAGTGACAGAAGGAGCAAGCAAGCTGCTAAAGGGTGTGTAACCACTCTGGAGGTCCTTGGCAGCTCTGGTAGGGCCTCCTCCTAGTGAGGACACCATCACCCTATGTACACAGTGCTGTGCTTGCAAGCTGCTCACCTTCTAGAGCAAAGCAGAGCCTCTGCCCAGCCCATCCACACAAAGCCAGTTGGTTCCTTTACTTTAGTCCTGCTGGCTTTGACAGCATCCCTGAGAATTACAGCCCTGTGTGCGTGTGCATTTAGGGGGAAGAGTTGGAGGTGAAAGCCAGTGTTTGTGAAAGGCAAGCGAAGCACCATCACCCTCCAGCAGAGCACAATAATACGCTTTTGAATTTGCTCTCTGTTGCATATGCTAAATATAAAAAAAGGATATTGTGCTTTACCAGTGTTTCACACCCCCCAGAATCAATTAATTTTATCTTTCCTAAATTTAAAAAAAAAAAAGCTTTCTTTTTCAAGGTTGCTTTAAAATAGCTTCTATTTCTTTTTAGCCTATTGCGTTATATTTGGTTTTGTCTTCGTATTTTTTTTTTTTGAATGGTGAGGTATTTTTAGTTAAAGAGGTTGCTGTATGATTGTTGCTCAGCACTGAGAGCACTTTTGTGAGCGTATAATAGGCTGTGATTTGACAAGTAGCTTTCTTTTTTCTTCTTGCAAACTGGGCAAACAGGCACATCCTGAATTAGTATTGAACTGCTGGCAGAGCGTGTTTGGCAAGGAGGAGAAAAGCCTGGATGTAGTTTACTGAGAGTAATCTGAAGTTTATTTCCACAGATACAGTAAATGCATTGTGTAGTCCCTGGAAACTTTCAGACCATCTAATCACTCCCACGTCTGTCTCTCAACCACTTGCCTACATGAACTAAATACATTGAAGCTAGCCAACCCGCAAATACCATTTGCTCATCTCGGTGGTTTCTGCTTTACCGAAGATTCCCAGCGAGATGATTTAAAATTCACTCAGTTTTTGTGAAATAAAATTAATAAAAATAGTAAGCATGAATATCCTATTTAAAAGAACTTAATCCATGCTTATCCTCCCAAAATCTCCATAGGGAGCCAAAACAGTGTTACGATTTCCTTCTTAGGAGTAGAGTATTTCAGTGGCTTGTCTTACCGAGGCTACAGGCAAAGTCTGCATTTTATGGGGGGAGAACAGAGATCATCAGTCATGTGTCTGTCTGTCCGTCACACCACTGCAGTTAATTTTCATTACTGACATCTTCATCAAGTTGAAGAATACCCATTTTCCAGACAGGGTTTTATTGATCCTCCCACCCAGCATCACAGTAGAAATTGTCAAAAACAACACCCCCCTTCCCAACAGAAATTAAAATTTAAAAAAAAAAAATAGAATCAGACATTTAATAGGAGCCTAGGTAAGCACATGATATGCAAAGAAAGGCATTCTGTTTTTTCATTATATTGTGTAGTTATTAGCTAAAGGCCAGAAGACATCTCTTTCTTTCCTGAAACCCTCATTTTTTCTGAAGGATAATAACACAAGTTTGAAAAGCACCTAGATTCTCTACAGGTTCCTAAATAAAGCTGTGGTTATTACACAAGAGGTTATTATCACACAGAGTGTACAAAATTCTTTAGGATAGGACTGTGTTAATCCATGTTCTGTAAAATGAGAACACTTCCAATTACTTGGCATTTGCTACTTAATTTTATTTTTTTCTCATTCCTGTAGGACAAAACTTTGTTCCATCCGGTAAGCAGCAGCTGCATAGATTGCAACCCAGCTGAAAAGAAGATTTTCATGAACAGATGTGATCCTTTATCTGAAACTCAACAGTGGATTTTTGAACATATTAATATGACTGTTTTAGAAAAATTTAACAGCAAGGCCAGTTCCTAGGGAAAATAAAAAAAAATGAACACACCCAATTACGTACAGCCTGCAGACTACATTTTCGCCAGCATCTGGGTCAAAGAAGTCAGGAATTAAATTTCCTAGATCCAGGAAGTCTGTTCTGAGGATTAAGAAAATGCCACAGCAAGAGCCAGCAGGCTGTCCTTGAGGATGTACAGTATCTGAAGAACTTGGCTAGGAGCCTCACCGGATGCTGCTGAGAACTTCAGGCTGAAAATTCCCTTGCTGGTCAAGGGAAAACTTTGTTTAAAAACTGTTTAAAAGTACTCCAAGTTAATAAAGTAAAACAAAACTCTAGAGTTTCTCAGGTCAAATCCTGCTGTAGTGAGTAGTTCAGAACAGATGCTATAATTTGGGATGGGTATATGGTGCGCATGACGGCTACAGGAACCTGAAGAAATCCCAGGTTTTAGAACATGCTGGTGGAAGAATAATGGTGTCCTAGCACTCCCCAGACAAGATATATGCTCTGTTGAATTTCTCTTAATAAAAGGTTGGGTTAAGCAGGTTTAACCCTCAGAACTGCTGCAATTAATTTTAAATACCTCCCTTTTACATTCCATTCATTATCAAAATAGGAATGGTAGAAATCTTAGGGTCTAGAATTACACTGTAGTGAAGCATGAAATAAACTGTAAGGTTTTGCCCTCACATTTCTCCCCTTCAGTTGGGAAAAAACGTAAAGCAATCAATTTTCTATGTGTGATATATTTAGCAGTTGTGATTCAAATCGCATTGTCACACAAGGTGAGATTCTTTTTTTCAGTGACAAATATAACAGCAGCAGCTGCAACATAATGGAAGGCTTGTGGACTAGCTATCTTTCCTAAAGGTAGAATCCCTACCAAAGTATAAATTAAACTGAAAATAGGATTTAAAAAAAAACCAAAAAAAAAACCATAGTGAGGGTAGGAAATAATTGCATACTGCGTGTTGAAGTTATCAAATTAACATTGGTACACTGCCATCACCTAAAAAGACATTGACTCCCTGTAGTGCAGCTTAAAAGATCTTGCAGAGGTCATATGGTGCTCTTGTCAGACATGAGTGGAGAGAAAATTTGACGTGAAGATAGTTGGGTGATTTCAGAGTTCTTAATGAAATCCACGATGGAAATCGCATGAACCTTAGCTCTTGAGTGAATGGCACTGCAGATCTCATGACGGAAGAAAGGAGGAGTGCAAACAAGTTACATGTTACAACATTTTGGTGTTTTAGGCACAGACACAATTCAGGTTCAGAAGGACTTCTGTCACCCTGATGGGTATTATGGCACACGGTGTCCCTTGGACCTATCAAGCCATTGTCATGAGAGGCCTCTAAAGTTTTAAAGGCCTATGGTACTTCTCAGAAGGAATTGGTTAATACTGATAGGTGGAACATAACCGACAGCTTTGGGATTTTTCAAGGTGAGAGCACACGTACGTGTATATCAAATAAGTATATGGACTGCTTTTGCTTGAAACGTGGGTTTAGAGACACAAGTGCCATAAATGCAGATAGATGGCATTCTATGTTGTTGTCAGGTTCCAAAAGTATAAGTAATTAAGTTGTTTAATCTGATTGCTGGAGAAGTGGCTGACAAGCCAAAATACTGATGTGTAAGCTACTTTGATTTGAGGCAGATTTGTTCTGTTTGTTGTTCCTTATACTGTGTTTATGTTCAAAGAGTGTTGACTGCATCCAGAGGTTGGTTCTACTACCAATTAGTGTACACTGCTTTCTGACAGCACCTTGCAGTTGTAGATTAAGACCTAAAATTGTAGGTTATAGGAACTTTTTAGGTGGGGAATGAGATCCTGAAGCACTTAGGATGCACGCACTTGGGAAACTGTGAAATGCAACCATACGTAGAGCAATCACTGCAAGTTAGTGAAGAGACCTTTCAGTTAGTCTAAAAGAAATGTCTGTAGGGTTAGATTTCTTGTTCTATGATTTCAAAGTGAATGAACTTGTTTAGGTATTGTTTAAATTTAATTTGAAGTTATGGTGCACTGAATGGGGGAGGCACTAAGGCTGCTGTGTGAGGATACTTCGTGTTTAGGTAGCTATCAGTACACAGAACCAGACTGCCAGCCTTCCCAGGTGCAGTGCTTGTAGCATCATTTATTTGCTGCCTGAACATGAGAAATGAGGATCTGGAAAAAGAAAATGGGCACCTAAAATGTAAATTCAGTCCTCAAGCTGCTGATTGAAACCGGCCCCAGACTGTCAGTCTTGTCTGCCCAAAATAGAGAGGCAAAGGAGAATTGCTAAACCATCTAAACAATTTATATTATGCACAGATTGTTAGGGTTATATCATTCAGTCTCTGACTGCATCTCAGTGGTCTGATTTTGAAATGCCTAATGGGAACTAGGCTGCTGCTGGGGCAAAGATCTTCTATGCATTTTACCACCGTCGTTAATTAATATTGCACGGCATCCTTTTGCACTGCCAAAGGAAACTTTTCCATTACTCATAGTTGGACAGTGATTGTAAGCTCTAGCAGTCCCTGTCAGAAAACAATCCATCTAAATGGTATTCAGATGTTTTGAAAAATTCTACTTATTGTTTTCAGTTTTTATAGACAACTCAGAAGAAAAAATATGTTAGAGTTTGTCATGTGTCAACAATGATCAGCTTTAGGTTAATCTGGAAATACAAAGTTTAAGTGAAGGTCCAGATCTTGAGAAACGTTTAATAACTTGCCACAGTGTGGCATAAACACACACACATGTATATATACATGTATGTATACATTACCAGTGAAAAGAGGCAGATGGAGGAGAGAGGTTTGTTCTCACTTCATGGGCTGAGATTTCAGATATTTAATATAACCAGAACTGCAGAGGAAACAACCAAAAAAAAAAGATAGCAGTCATTAGCCTCATAGAGAAGACAGTTATTTCACTGTTTTCAGTTTAAGAAATTTTCTCTTTTTAAAAATGGAGACAAAAAAGCTAGCATGCAGCTTCTCCACAGGCAGCCATAATCCTCTGGCTGTGCACAGAAGGTGGCCCTGGGGACAGTGTTTCAGAGCTGTGCTCCTGCAGCATTTGGGCTGATGGATTCGTAAAATGGTTATGACTTGCTAAGCACAGGACTCCTTCAACAGAAAGTGTTATTAATAATAAATGATCGTCCCTACCTCTAAATTAAATTCTGTCTTGAGTGTTCTCCAAAGCTTTCCACTGATAGCAGCATTTCATGACTAATTTAACATTCAGAATTTCTTTAAGTCTTCCAGCAACTGTATCTTTTCTACACAGCAGATATCTGAGCAAGTAAAAAAGATAGGATGAGCAGATGTATTTTCCTGCCATATTTAACCAGAAGCATTTAACTTCAATATGCATTCATTCAAAAGACTGTGAAATTTCTTTACAGAGTATTTAAAAAAAAAATGCTACATAATTCTGAATATATTTTGAATCTAGCTCACAGGTAGCACTAACTGATAATTTCAGTGGAGTCCCAGCTGATGATTTCCTTCATTTTTCAATTGATTATTTCATTCCTATAGAGGGATTTAATCAACATGCCCCGAAAGACCTTTGTATCTTAAGAGCGCATCAGCACCTACCCTAAACTTTTCCTGTTTATCTTTAAGGTTATCTGACTTTTTTTGAGGTCAGCAAACTGCTACTACAGGAAAACTGGAAAAGCTGGAAGAAGCACCAAGTACAACTAAAACACTAAAATGATTTGTGTTTCCCTATGTGCATTCCAAAATCCAAACTGAGCAGAAACCCTTGGAGAGGGCTCAAAGGAGAGAAGAGTTGGGAAACAGCATTGCACAGAGGCATGACCTTATTTCAGGAAAATGAGATCATTTTAGAACAAATGTTTCTGCAACATTATGGATATTGTAATGATATAATGCATACTTCCTGAGTGTTATCAGTTTATAAATAAATGGGCTGTAGCTGCTGAACTAGGTCATCTTCATGATAAAGATAGACTAGGCTTGAAAGGAAGCCGACAAGCACTTAACAACCTCTGATTACTGGCAATTTACCAAGCATCAATGTCTCCATGACCTCAGTGAAATCGGATGCCACAGAAGATCACAGAAGAAATGCATCTAAATAGCTTAGCCAAATTCATCCAATAGGTTGTGCCCTTTTAACAGTGGATGTCACCTTTGTTAAAAAAAAAAAAAAAAAAAAAGTAATCGGAATTAATTTACGTTTTTGCTGATAGCTTCTGCAAGGAGCTGGAGTGAGTGAGCCTTCCAACCCACCCAGAGTGGGGAGGAAGTGCTTTAGGAAGGCAGCTACTGGGAGGCTGCCACCAGGGGTGCATCCATCTTCTGTTTAAAGAACATCAATCTTTAATGCTGTTAGTCTAGCATCTTTCCAGAGAGCACAAAGTGTACATTGAAAAAAGAATATGATGACAGATTTTTATTTTATTTTTTTTAAATCCATCAAGGTCATTAGGCAAAAGCATTTTGAAACACTTGAAAGCAAAAAGCTGATCAGAAGTAGCTTTTTTATAGCTGGTATTAGATATATAAGGTTAATGAAATCATTTGTATAACTCTCTTCCAAATCTGTTCCATATATCCTCTGAGAAAGTGCACAGTGGTACAGGGGTGCTTTTACATCACGTTTTGAAGATCTTGCCATATCTGAATGTAAACTTTGAAAGACCTTTAGGACGTTGTGTCAGGCGTATGCCAAAAAGTAACAAAAACCACAAAAGCAAACAAAAACCCTGACTTCTGCAGATTTTGCTAGACTTCTTCTTATTCTAAAATAGTATCCACTGACTAGAAAATTTTAGATGAATAAGTAGTGAATTTTTAGTTTGCAGTGATTTCTAGTTAAGATTTCTACTCTAAAAAAATTTGAATTTTAGTGAATATAGTTGCTGACAGTTGTTTTGTTGTTTTTTTAACTACATATAATACATAAATCTGCCCTGAAGCATCCTCTAAACTCAAATTTTGCATGTTATAATTCTGAATGCACAGGACTGAACATAATCTAAGCAGAGAAAACCTTTAAGAACTATCTAACAAAGCTGTGTAAAAACAAACAAACGATGAGAAGGTTTAACTGGAAATGAACTGAAAAACTACATCCCATTTCCAAGGCTTCAGCTGCATTCAGAGAATATATTTACTTTGTGAGGTGGCTCTGTATCCCTTCAATGTATCATAAATATCACTGGTATTACCCTTGCAACGGGATTTCTGAAAATGATGTGCTATCATTTGGCATGAGTGATGGACAACACGCTGACAGAGAAAAAAAATTGCTTTGTAGGAACAGTTCCTAAAATATCACATTCAAACATTGCAGTCTGGCATGTCTTCAGAGTGTTAGCTAGTTATGAGGTTCCCATTATCTCAGGTTTTGGTTTGTTTGTTTGTTTTATAGGACCAAATAGCGCACTGGCACAGTCTGCCCACGGAGGCTGTGGAGTCTCCTCCTTGGAGATCTCCAGAAGCTGCCTGGATGTGGGCCTGGGCAACCTGCTCAGGGTCTTCCTGTTGGGACTGGGGCTGGGCCAGATGGGCGCATGGGGCCCTGCCAGCCTCAGCCATCCTGTGGCTCTGTGCCTCAATAGCTGTCATGAAAACAATGCAGACAATAGGGAACAGAGAGGACATAGGTGAAAAAAAATCAGAATTTGTGGTTACCTAAAGATATCAAGTCCACAGCACTGTTGAGCACATTAATTATATGCAAAGATAAATCTGTTTCTTTTGTGTGGCCATTGTGGTAGATGCACAGCTCCCAGGTGAATACAAATGAGAAGGAGCCATGTAAAGTGGGCCAGCAGGAAAGTTCTTACATAGCAGAGGACACATGAAGAGTCAGTGATGTTTTGTTGAGATGCAAATGAATAGAGCCTTGGGAATGATATCACATAAGGGATGTGAAGTGAGCTGCAATGTGACAAGTCTGGTAAGCAGTGCTATCTAAAAGACATTAGGACATGGGAAAGGAAAACTTGGTCCTCATTAATCTTTGCCCTTGTTAGCCTTGGCAGTATCCCTGACCCTTTGTCAAGGTATTAGTTGATTTAATTAAGTTAATCCTTCACCTCTGCCAGCAAGTGACCTGAGCTGGAAGAAATCACAGCCCAAGCAAATTTCTGTTGATCAGCTTGGAGAATCTGATTGGCACAAACATTAGGAACAGTTTAGTCAAAATCCCCAGCTGGCATCAAATCTAAAACCATCCTGAAAGATTCATAGGCCCCTTGTATCCCTCTGTGAAAAAAGGCTTCCCTTGTCTGAGGGAGTGATTGATGGTAATGATCCTGGATTAAGAAGATCGGGAGTAATGAACTTGCACAGAGGTGAAAGGCCAACTGTGAGATTATGACATGGCAGCTTAATTGAGAAAGGAAGGAGGAAATAGGTGGTACAAAGGAAGAAGCAAGAGTCAGGTTTATTTCTGGGTATGAAGGAAGCCTGACCTACAAAGGTCAGCCACTGATAATTTTGGGTACATCTTCATACCAATGCTTGCATGTTTATTTACATTGCGAATGTTCAGGGATTGAGAGGCAATCATTCCCACCTTCTCCTGCAAAGAACTTAAATTTAGAAGAAAGAGAACTGTGTAATCTGAAATACACTGATCGTGAGGTGTTTCAGCACAGCAACAGCAAAGCTTTGCTGGACACCAAGTCGGCACTGAGTTTTCCACCAAAGGTACGTGCATGTATCCTGAGGATGCTTTGGGGATGGCATGTAGAAGTAGAACACGATGATCGCTGTTTTAACTCATTAATATTTCTCTGCATCTCAGGCTGTTTTGAAACAGTGGTTAGCTAAATTTTCCAGGAAATAGCAACACAGATCGGTACAAAGTAGCTCTGCCTCCTCCCAGTGCGGATCAAGGTATTTCATGTTTCTTTTCATCACACAGAGCTCCTAGAAAAAAACGGAACAGTGTGACTCTGCCGTTGTGACTCTGCAACCTTTGCCTCTTTTTATTCATTTCAGTTATTTTCTTTATTTTTTTCCTATTTGGTCTTAATTTCCTCTGGCTCCCCATCTGCAGGATTCTGCCAGAATGCCGATCCTCCTTCCCTTCTTTCTGGTGCGTGCAAAGAGGTGTTCTGCTGTTGCAGGCCCCTTCCTCAAGACAACAGTGACCAACACTGCTTTGATCTTGCGCTGGCAGAGACATGAGCTCTTCTGCCTTGGGGTCACCTCTGCTGTGGTTGTGCAGAATGGCACCAGAGAAGAAGGAAGAGGTCCTGTCCTTACGGGTCAGTCTCACCGCAGATTTTGTCCATGCTGGAGATGCTCCTCAGCACAGGCAAATATCCGTATACCTTCTGTGAGGGAGAACATTCCACTGGCAATCCACTTTTTTACTCATCTTTAAAATCCAGTGCTGATGTCAGAAAGGGGATTATGTCAGACCAGAAGCATCTTGTTCTGTCAATGTGGTTCGTACGATTGCTCAGAAGCAGCTGAACTTAAATTTCACAAGTAGGTTTTAACTTGTGATTATCCATACAAAGCTAACATAAATACAAGAAACTGAGTTATAATTCCATTAGATTAAAATGTGGTTTGTATAAACCATCAAGGGGTTATAACAACTTTAACTGAAGGCATTATTTCAAATCTAAAATTGGTGTGTAATCCCTGGTGAACACATCAGAATACAAGTTCACCTTGAGCTGGGCTGCAGAGAGGCAAAGTGGCTTTTATTTTTTCACAAAACCACAGGAAAAGAGAGATTGTCCAACATGCAGCAGCTCTTACTTTTAGATGTATGGGGCTTCGGTTTATTCCCCAAGAAGTCAGTGAAGGTCGTATATATAAAAAGATCTCCCATGATTCTCATTATCGAATCTGCACTTGCAGAGATGGCAGTAAAACATCCTTTTCTTTCCCATTAGCAGAGAATCTTTTCATTTGTTTCCTATTTGTTTTTATACACCCCCAGAGTCACTTATTTGTAACCGGAACACATACATAGCAGTTTAACCCTGTCCCTTCATTACACAAGTCCCCAGTAAATCAGAGTACCCATGTGAAAACTGTATTAATGCAGTGTTGGAAGGACTGTCAGCCTAGGAATAAGGGATCCTTATAGAAGAATAATAAGCCTCCCTAAAGTTTTATTTCCTTTATTCCTGTCATATTAGCCTCCAAATCACGGCCCGCGCTCTACATCTAAACATGTCATGGTAATCTGCACCTGGAACAATAATGATGCTTCATCAGGGCTCTGCTAGCAGTTTTCTGTGTGAGTCTCTGCACCATGGCTATGTAAGACCATTCTTTGGAATTGGGAGTCTCCACCCACAGTTGCTGTCCTTGCAAAGAACATTCCTTCTGACTTTGGCCTGACCTGTTTTCCACCTCAGACTCTGTTGGCCAAAGTAGCTTGGCACTGAGCAGCTCTCCAGAAGGTCTCCAGATGATCTGCTCACACTCATCTCATCTGATCACACAGCTTTTAACGCTCCACAGCGGTCCATCCACATGGACACGTACACAGCTCACTAAGCATTAGGTGTCAGAGTAGAAGTGGATGGTCCCTCCTCAGCCTCTGAGATGCTCCTATATATCAGCTAGCCTTCGTGATGGTCAGGGTGATTTTTGGGCACCTCTGTGAATGAGCAGCCTTTCCTGCAGGAATCCTGCGAAATATCCACTTCTCTCATTTTTCTGAGAGTCTGGAAAGACAGCCTTTGCTTGCTGCTAAGCAACATCCAGGACAAAACATCCCCTCTCAATTCAACTATTGTAAACTATTTTTGAAGGGCCAAGGAGGGCTGCAGACAGCTTTGTGTAATCCCTGCTCAGCGTGCTTGTAGGCAAGGCAGCCAGTGACAGTCTGGTCTGGTGGATGACTAGTAGAGGTCAATCCACGAGAAGTGAGACAGAGTTGTCAAATTTTTTGAGTACTGAGGTCTAGTTCTTTGGTAATTGTGATTTAGGAAATATAGCTCTCCAGAAAAATAAAAAAGGGGAAAATATTTTCAAGTGTTATACAGTAGGCTGCAATTAGTGATATATACATTATAATAAGTAAAATAAGAACATAAGCTTCTGTGCTGACTCGTCTGAGGTAGTTGGCCTAGATGTTTTTAAACAACAGTGGTAGAAGCTGTGACCAACTTACTGATGCATTAAAATAAAGTTTCAGGCCATGTTTACAGAGAGTACATGCCTGTAAATTACCAGACTGTAATTACGAGCCTGAACAATGGAATTAAAATTGTACACCTATCCTATCTTATATTTGGATGTATGAAATTATGAAATACAAAGTAAAAGATTGCTGTAGAACAGTTTCAAAAAGACAAAAATAAGTCCATGATCTGAATGAATAAATACCTCTCAGAAGTTACGAGCTTAGTGTTTCAATTTGTTGTTCATCTGCTGCTGCTGAAATGCTGCGTGTATCAAGTGGGGAAAGAAGCAAAGCTGCCCAAGGCCAAAGCATTCTTTGCTGTTCCCACAGCCCTGGCCACAGCAAAGCAGAAACAAAACCCTCTTCCCCATCAAAGAACATTAGCTCTGACAGTATCCAAACCTGAATGGCCACTTAGATAAGACATGTACAGAAATGAGTACAAACCAGTCACATGTAACACTCCTCAAGTGATAAGGAAGCATTGAAAAATTCAGTGAGGATTTGATTCCAGTAAAAAGTTATGTAAATAGAGATTTATTTGCCCCCCAAAAAACCAACCAAACAAAAACGTAGAAATTCCCAACTGATTCTTCTTCTATCTACAACTGATGGGATACAAAACAGATCACAGAATCACAGAACTGTAGGGGTTGGAAGTGACCTTGAAAGATCATCGAGTCCAACCGCCATCATCTTCCAAAGTAGGGTTAAGCCATTGGAAGCAGGTACCCACACTGCAGAAGTTCAGGAGTCATATACAACAACAATCATCTTCAAAGACTAGGAAGACAAGAGTTCCTTATCACCTATTATTTATCTTTCAGTGAATGATTTTTCTTTTTCATTTGTGTCTCTACTTCAAGCCCCATAACTTGATTTTATGCATACCCATACACTTCAGTGCTGTACCTCTATGCTAAAATTTCTGATGTGAATTATTTGGTTAAATTCATCCCTTTCACCCACTGCATATTTTTATTTATTCAAGCACCTTTCTGAGGGAAAAATTACAGCAAATATTTATTGTTTCTGAACAACTTTTTCAGAAACAGTGAAAATAAGATAATTATAAGCATGCACTGGAAATATGTGACTGTTCCTTGTCTAGATAGCTTAAAAGGCTGCTGCAGTCAAATGCCTGCTGAAGACATCTCTGGCTGCAAAAAAATACAAACAATTATTTTCCATCTAAACTTTCCACCTAAACCACTCTGTAGACTAATTCCTTAGGCAGTTCCACTGAGCAAACTTTGGTAAATATCTCTCCAGAATGATCATAAACTGAAACAATGTTAACAACAACAAAACAAAATCCTAGTGAGAGGGATTTTATGAGTAACAAAAACTCATATGAAAGCCCTAAGGAGGCTGAGCAATTAACATTAGAGGTGCCACCGTTTGGCAAGGGAACGACTAAGAGCAAAGGAAAAATATTATTAGAAGAACAATAAAATGTTTAGATACATCAGAAACAATTAGCCATTAGTTTTAACATAGCCTAAAGTTAAATACAGTAAAAC
Organism: Penelope pileata; assembly: GCA_013396635.1. Lineage (NCBI taxonomy): Eukaryota > Metazoa > Chordata > Aves > Galliformes > Cracidae > Penelope > Penelope pileata. The sequence continues at coordinate 413,665 of WBMW01001876.1, read as the reverse complement.
AAGAGAGTATTCTCCCATTTACATCGTTTAAAGTTCACAGTCTGGGGGAAGCACTGTGTATTAAGAAAATCAAGAGCCGTCTGTGTATTTTGTGTCAATTACCTAATTAACTTTGATAACATCAGTTGCAAACCTGCAAGGAAAAAGAGCTTTAAAGAGCTCTCGCAGGTAAGGGCATGTCAGGGGAGGTAACAAGATGGGGAGCGGGGAGGAAGAGAAGGAGAGAGGACTGCACCACGCTGTGGTGTGCAGCAGAGAACAGGCGCTAGATAGCGGTTGCTGGTGCATATTTACCAACACAGCATGCAGCATTTCAGCACAGAAAGAGTGGCAATGGGCTGAGCAGGTTTCTGCTCTGACTCTTCTTTTACTTCAAGACCAAGTTGTTGCCATATATGTTGCTGCTGATGGAGAAGCAGAGGAGCGTCTAAGTTTGGTTCCTTCCTCCTTGTCATCCTCCCTCCTCCAGCAGTGCCCACAAATATGCAAAGCTTGTAAGTGAAGTTATGAAGGGTGTGTGATGAATGTACACTTTAATTATAATTGTATCCCAGCTGGGCACGTGGGCAGCTCCACAAGCAGGAGAGAATTTGCTCCTCCAGAGGTCAGCAGCAGCAGCTACACAATCTCAGTCTTCAGATGCAGCTTTACATTTGCAGCAGCTGTTCACAAACACTTGCCACCCACGGCCTGAATTTCCATCCTTAGAACTTGTGATGCCACTAGCTCATGCAGTAGCTCCATGCACTAGGTGCCTATTAGCTCAATGGCAGCATTCACATTGCCACTGCTCTGAATGTACATCCCTGCACAAGAGGGTGCCTGGTGTTCATGTTCACATTACTCCAGCTGGTCAGTCTCTTGTGGCTTTAGAGGTAAGAGGGGAAAAATATATTTATTTTAACTCTGCCTGACTATATGCTTATGTAACATTCACCACTGCCTCCTTTAAGCATGTCTCCTGATTTAGATCTAATAAGTTTCTAATTTAAAGAAATGCCAGGGTAAACCTCCGTGCTGGCAGGTGGAGGCAGAACTGATGTGCAGAAAGTAACTCCCAACACACAGAGGACAGACAAAGAAGAAGACCCGAGAAGGCATGGCCAGGCCACTGGCCCCAGCAGTGGTACCTTTGGACCAGTAGCTCCCAGCCCCCTGTCAAAGTGGCTGGCTTGGTAGCTACTGCCCAAACTAGGCCAGAGGATGGACACTGTGCCTAGATTACTTGTTTGTCCTCCTCTTCCAGGACCTGAACCAAAGCAGAGTCAACTGTCAGTGGGTATCCCCTGAGGCCCCACCCTAGGCTGTCCCACATGCTCCAGGTGACCCAGGAGGGTCACGTGCTGACACCAGTAGGCCCATCAGGACAGCGGGATGCAGTTAGGGTGACTGGTGTCAGCTGAGCCATCCCCTGTTACCCAGCTCCTCACCAATCCCCCTCCTTCACAGACCATCTCAAGGGTATTTAAAGCCTTTACAGATATCCTCATTTTTTCTGAGCTGTTTTGCTCCAGAGGCTCCTGCTTGTACTTCCTGATTAGCAACTAACGAATGGCTCTACAACTTTCTTGCCAAGAAACCTACAACTGGAGCCCACTGAGAAGATATTTCCTCAGCTCTCCAAGCACTGGGACGTGCAATTGAAAGGAGACTGCACCAACCCCAAATCAGGTCAGTGGCTAAATTATTTGTTGTTGTCAGATCAAGTGTCAATACCGTAAGCATGCCTATGAAGATATTTGCAATTGTTGCAGAGATCTGACAGCAAGAGCTGCCTACCTGTGAAATAAGTGCTAGGTGAGAGGGGAGGGGTGTGGAGATAGGGAAGGGTGAGGAAATGAAGTTGTGATGTGATCTACTGTGAATGTTTTTGCTGCTAAGAGCTCATGAAGGCAGTACCAGCAAGGGACACTAGCTGATTGTCACACCAGCCTTAAATGACTGTGGATAGAGGGCTATAGAATTCTATGGCAGGCTGCACTGACTGGTTTAAACTTGCTTCTTCTAAATAGCATTCAACGGACTTAAAATCTGTGCCCGTGCCCTTTTAGGAAGCCCAACCTGCTTGTCAGGGCTCTAGCTCAAGAAGTTGCAGTCTGCCATACCCATCTGCTGGCTGCTTGGCAAGGAGGAGGGTGTGACTTGTGCCTTGCTGAGCAAAGCGAAGTGACATTGCTGCCCATCCCAGCTGTCTGTCAGCGTGCCCTGTGCTGTTTGTGTCGTTGCTGCACCTCTGCCATTTCTGTAAAGATAAGATTCTTGCGCTATAGGCAATATCAGCAGTGTCTGAGGCTGATAAGCAATATGGAATGGCCTAGGTGAGCTATGGTTAGCAAACATTACTTGTGGAACTTTTTTTGGTGTAATTAGAGGAGAGTTTACAACTTTGCTAAAAGCCTTGAGTACAACTTCCTGCCTGTTCCTTCTTTCTGATATACCTTTTGAATTAGGGAATTCAAATTATTAAGAGAGCTCATCTCATTTTAGGAAGGATGAGTAAATGAAGAGTAAAACGCAGAAATTTCATGTCCTTTGAACTTCTGGTATTGGGGATGTTGCTGAGCTTTGGTTTTGTGCAAGAAGGCTTCCTCTTTCATCAGTCTGTCATCTGAGCATTCACAGAGACCTTCTTCACCTCGATCGCTCTTAAAAGGCTGAAGCTGTGCTAATTCTCAGGACAGGATTGTTAATAAGGATGTGAAGAAGTTAAGGAAAGGCCAGCCATGAATGAGGTCTATCATATTTTTCAGCTGTCTTGAGATCCTCCATCAAGCTAGAGCAATGTTTCCCTTATAAAGCACATCTGAAGCAAAGTGAGCTAAACATTTTTCTGTTATTTGTCTTCCACAATATTCTTTATTTGGTGTCTGATCACAGTGGTTGGCATATGCAAATACTGCTGCTCATTTTTTAAAAAAAGCGTAAGTGTTATACCAGTAATAAAGAAAACAGTTTGCATTTCAGATGAAGAGGCAATAATGTATCACAAAATATTTACTCTACCCAGAAGAGCAGCAATTTACAGACAATTTAACAGCAATTTGACTCTTTTTGTGTATATATTTAAAGCTTGCAGCTTTGTTTTCACTCTAAGGTTTTCATTTGCGCATTAAGTAATTTTCTTTAAAGCTTAGAATTTGATCGGCTAATATCTTTGTATTTAAAGTCTTCCAGAGTAAGTAGCAGTCTGGATCTGAGGTTTTTATAGCACATGGCACGCAAGGTATGCTTGTTTTGTTTTGTTTTTTTCATGGTGTCTTTTACATATATATATATACATCTTTTTTTAAACCGATTAAAGCCTTTTTTCACTTTTTTGGACAGGTTTAACAGTATAAGCTTGCAAGTGCTCTGCTTTTACATGTGGTAGAAAACCTAACCTCTTTGCCTGTTTTAATGAAGTAGTCTTAGACCACTGAACAAACAAGAATGTTTTCACAGCGGATGGATCTTATTCTTTCTTTCTGGCTCTCAAAACAAAATCAATTAACAATCTATGTGCTTATTGATCATCTAGAGGAGAAAAATAAATTCTTCCCCCACCATCCACGAACAGTTTTTCCCATAAGTCACATAGAGGCAATGACACATGAGAGGAGGTGGCAGGAGGGACAGGAAGAGCCCTTGAGCCATCTTTTGTGTCCTTTGGGTCTGTCTGTGTCACACGAGCAGAGCAAACTGGCCCCAGGGGAATTTAGACTGATGTTGGAGTGCATCTGGTACCACAACTGTACTATCGACCTCTCTTTAAGCTTTATTAATGGTAGTGGCAGCAGCTGTGTACCAGGATCAAATGCTGCTTTTACTCACATGGTGACTGTCCCATCAGTGAAGCCAAGCCCCAGCGCATCCACTTGGGCTTGGTGTTGTGCAGACGGTCTGCAGAGCTGAACGCATGCTGCCACTGCTCACACAGTGGAGACGGAGTCAGCTGTTTCTTACTAGAACACCATTTTCCAGGAGAATACCACCGGCAGCCTGGCTTCCATCCAGCATGATGGAGCTAGTGGAAAATGAGGATAGGAAACTGTTGTGTAGTTTGATGTTGCATCGAAGCAGAGGCTTGCCTGCCACACTGGAAGTGATTAAGTGCAGCACGTCTTCCAGAATGGATCTGATCAGGTGCATTTTAATTGGAGAGCTGGCGATATTTTTGCTTCCCAGATGTAGGTGGGTGGCAGTAGAATGACTGGAGCCTAAAAGCATCCTCTTCAGGATTTCAGGCTCTGGAAAACTATCCTTCCCTACTCGTGTTATTTTTCCAACTCTATTTGTCTTGCTGGATGCTAATTTTACTAAAGCCAAGAGATGCAGTCTTGCAATTGTCTTCATTTCACACAATAACTAAATTTTGGCTAATTATTTTCTGACTTGAACTTCATAGTCCAAGGAATCTTGGGGAAATAATTTGTCATAATCCATATTGTTTAATACTAAATATATATATATATATATATATATATATGTAAAATTTGCTTTCCTGCTGAATTCTGACATATTTTCTGTATATTATGTAAAACATTTTTTAAATTGCGTTTGAGTTTATCTGGAGTGAGATCAATTTTTCTATGGTAAAATTTGATCTTGCTTTCCTGAGAGCCAGGCAAAGGCATACATTATGTAAGCAGCATATGATACCCCAATGAAAATAAACAACTTGGGGAATTCCGTGAGGAAATATCCCATGGGACAGCACGCGCTGCTTTGCTTCCTCCTGCCCTCTTCAAGGCCCCAACAGCTTAATGGGTGAGAGAACTTGGCCCCTGGCATGGACCTCAGGCCCCCAGTATGAGCTCTACAGCCCCAGCTGAAGCTTTTTCATCCAAGGCCCAGCTTGCTTTATGGTCCCAGCATCAGGGACCATTTTAGCATGCCTAAAATGCTTAGAAAAAGCTTAGCAAAAGCTTTTTCATCCACCTCCTCCGTGGCTTTGTTTCTCAAGTACATCCAGCAAGGCTCGCTTGCTTCAGGCTCCCATTCTGTTTTGGAGACCTCAGTTGCTCAAGGAAGCCAAGACATAGTGTCTTGGTGCACGTGAAGCTCAGAAGAGGCAGAAACAAGGTATCATTGGTGCTAAGGCTTTGCAGTCTGCTCACTGCAGTCAGTTTTGGTCCAGATTTGGTCCAAAATGAAAACTTAAGCAGTATAGCAACTACAAACACAAAGAGCAAAAGTGTGGGTACTGAGGGAAAAGTAATAGCAATAAGAAATGCACACAGTCTGCAGTATTTTAGAGCCTGTTTTGAGTGCTATTTGAGAGCCCCTCCACAAGCATTCTTTATTATGATAAAGCAGAGACGAAGTGATTAAACCATAAAACTTTATTGCTACCAAAGGGGAATTGTTCATTTGACATCCTGTATCAGAGGAAATTAAAGTGCAAATAAATACCATCATAGTACACATCGATTTTTCTTTAGAGTATGTTGTTACTGGCAAACAGAACTCAGAATTTCCAACTGCATAAAACATTGAGACCTCAAGTAGAATAAAAAAAGTGGTGCCTTAAGACTGCAAGGTACAGAAACCCTTCTTCCCTGTTTGTTTTCCTTCTCTTGATACATAGGTGCAAATAATTAGTTCTAGTCTGTTGGTTGAAACTCTGTTAGTTAAAAGGAGATGTCCTATTGTTTACATCTGATCAGATACAAAGATGTACAGAGTGGGTGCACTGACGTGGCTCCATGTACTCATTGTGTAGGGTAGGAAACAGCACTGGTAAGAACTACATAGAACAGAAGTGTTGTACAGTATGAATGAGGTATGAGAAGAGTGCCAAAGACTACACTTGGCTGCTATTTGAGTAACCAATTTCACAAAATAGTAACTTTCTGCATAGAACACATGCATACACCTCTCTGCAGCAGAAGATGCTCTGTCACATACCATAGGCCATGAATCATTCTTGTGATACCTGAAGGCCTAGCTGTAGCCTAGCTTGTGGAAGTAATGCCTGAGGAGGAATTCCCCAAACCTTGTGCCTGGAGCACAGCCCTAGGCTCCCACTGCAACAGCAACAGAAGCGCTCCCTGTCAGAAAGCCAGCTGAGCCCCAAGAAGCTCACCAGAGGCCTTCAGGGGGCCAGGGAGCCTTATTCTCAAGTCATGGGGCACAACTCTGAAGCTGGAATGATTAAACAGTTTGCCAGTGGCAAGCATCCAAAATTCACAAGTTTACCTCATGAATTATGTCCTTAATGTGTTAGTGTTGACTTCAGGGCTATTTGAGCTCTCAGCAGGTTTCTGGGGAGAGGAGAGTGATAGGGTTCCGGAGTGAGGGTGGGAAGATTGAGTTTTTGTGCAGTTGCCATGGGAAGAAGTTCTTCGTATGCTGCAGAGTCTGAGGCCTCATGGAAAGAGCCCCTGAGCTGCAAGAGCTGAAATCAATAAGGAGAAAGATGGCTTCCTTTGGTGTGTCTTCTGCAGTTTCTCTGTCCGGTGGCTGGCAGAGCAGATGTAAACAGGGCATGCTGCTTGCAAGGATGCTAGTCAAAATGCTGGGCCTGGGATTGCCAAAGGCAGCTCACTCTGCCTCTTGGGACAAGCTGAGTTTGTGGAAATGTGGAAGAGAAGAGNGGGGGGGACGTGGTGCAGTGAGGATTGGAGGATAATGCATTTATTAGATCCGGGCAGGATCATCTTCTGTTTGAAAAGATTTTTATGCTTATGGTTGTATATCATTGCAGGACTTTGCTCTTGTGTTTAAAGCATTTGAGTAACATTTCTTAGACCTGGATCAGCTATAACGTAATGATGTAAACTATATCTGATGATAACTGTTCTGAGAAGAAAAACATTCTTCCCTCAAAGGTGCTTAATACACGGCAGAGACCGAATGTGCATGGGGCAGCAGCAAGCACAGCCTGGCGCGCTGCCCTGCTGTGGAACAAAAGCCTGACTCGGGTCTGCTCTCCTTTGCCTTGCTGAAAAAGACTGTGCCAAGTAACTTTGCTGTGCTGCAACGAGAGCAAAATAGGTACACACACATCCCCTCCATGTTTAATAAGCATAAACTGAAAGGTGCTGTATGGGAATGTGCATTGAGGATTCAGCCACATCCTCGGCTCTGCAGACTCCTCTACTCTCAGTCCGTGCTAAGGAAACAAATGATTCTGAATACAGGATGGTTTAAAAAAAATAAAACTAACCCTTTTATATTTGTACAGAACAGGGTTGGCGTTAAACCTGTCTTTAGCAAGTAGTTAAGGATTTAAAAAGATAGTTATAACACATACCTGTGACAAGGAAGAAACGGCACAGTTAAAAACCAAGCCATCTAAACACCGTGTAGTGGAAATATTCAACTGTCATAACATTTCTTTATTCTTCCTATCTGACTTCTGACTTCCTGTATCTATCTGTAATACTTGTTATTCTTGTAACCCTAACAGAGTCGTCAGCAAGTCTGCAGCTAAGAGTTTAGTATTTTTGTCTTTGGGGTACAATTAAGCCAGTGGTTATTGCCATCTCGGTTACGGAGAAGCCAATACGCTCGCACAGCCTGGGGCAGTGCGAAAGCACGTGCAGCACCCACCCACAAACCGCGGTACTGGATCCTCAGAGGATGGCTTAGGCACGTGTGTAACTTTGTGATAACAGGGTCGTGGTGAAGTCACTACCCCATGGCCTCTGGGAAAAGGGAGAAGCAACTGAGGCCATGCATGAAAACCTGACCACAAACTAAATATCTTTTTTTTTTTTTCTCCTCTTCCTTGTTTCTTTCTGCAAAAGAGTCTTGCTTAGCATTCCTCTCCTCCAATTAAGTGTGATTATATTTCATATGGCTCATTATTAACAGAATCAGCTAGTTAACCAAAAGCCTGCCAACAGGGTAAAAGTTTTGAATTCAAAATGTTGTATATGGAGGAAGCAGTGGAATAATGTGCTTTTTGTACATGCAAATACTTTAGCACCTGCCTCACACAGTGTTTGTACTTCAGCACGATACGGGAGGTAGTGTAGCTGTGGCCGGGGAAGCAGGTGAAGGAGGAAAACAGCGATGATAAATGGCTGTATCCTGGTTCATATCTGAGCGTGCTGCCTTTGGGTTTAAGACAAATGGCCAGGCTGCAGCACCCAGCCCGAGCACACACAGCAGCAGGCATGGGCAGAGAAGTGCTGATGTTATTCGAGCCAATGCAAATAGCCCAGGACCAGCTGGCACAGCAGGGAAACCAACCCACCTTGTTTGGCACAGTCAGCAGCCACGTGGCACTCTCACATACCTGTGCTAGAGTACAAGGGGAAACACGAACAAAGTTATCCGCATACAGGCTTGGCAAACCAAGACCAAATTACCAGGTCAACACACTGCAGGCAGTAATGAGATGCTTGGTAGATATACTTGTCAGGAGACTATGAAAGTCTTGGTATGAAATAGTGGTACAAAGCTGAACAACCTATGAAATACTAGGAGCATTGGCTCAACCGAGCCAGCCTGCAAAACCCAGGTGTTTCAGATTAATGTTTTAGGCCCTGCTGATTGGAGTTAGCAGTGAATTAACACACACTGTGTGTGCTGCTTTGGATCAGACTGAACTTTACATGAGATCTACAAGTTACTGCCACGTGTAACTGGGAGCGTTGGTTACACAGAGAAAGAGAACAAGCCTCTTGTTAAAGGAATGTGCAATGCAAATATGTTACGCACCCAAATGCAAAGTGCAGACTGGAGGAAAGTTGGAAAAAAAACTTAGGAGTGTATCAGCTACGACTGAGGATGACGCACCCTTAGGCTAAAAAGTTGTCTGCTAAGGATGTACGTTCGCAAGCTCTTCAAGTACAGCAAGTATCTTGGAGGGAGGAGAAAGGAGTTGCCGTACTGTAAAGGATGCATACTCTGAGCAGTGTTTACAAGGGAATATGACAATGAAGCTGATTTTTTAAAAAAATCTTTTAACTCTATAGAGCAAATCTTCAAAGTTGTGCATGGGAGTCATGCACACAAATCTCATTATTCTGAAAGCTGCTTAGAAACTTTAGCCCTCAGAGTCAACATACCACAACACATTCAGAAGTAAAATTTCAAAGAGCTACAAATGCTTGCAACAATTAGCTAATTTTCTAAAAAAAAAATGAAGAAAAAAATAGGATTTAAAAGGATTTAAAAGGAAAGAATTACAGAGGGTTATATGTTAAGAAGGAGGCATTTGAAAGGGATTGAAAGGGGTACAGTAGGAAGTGGATGTGGTTAAGGCATTTGCAAGATTAGTTGAAGGAAAGTCTGGTAAAACTGAAAGTAGAGAGCCAAATCCTGGACAAATGAATATCGTTTCTTTGATGTACTTGAAGCTGCATGATTTATACATATTCAGCATCTGGCCTCCGGACCTTAAGAATGATTGGATAAAAATAGTGATGAAGCTTATTAAAATGCAACCATAAAAACTAGTACATTGCACAAAAGGTACTTATATTTTCAGAGATGAAATACCCACTCAGTGGTACCGAACAGCTGTAGGTATTTCAGCCTAAGGGGCTAAGAGAATTAAGTGTCTTAACAGTAATGGAAGCTGCAAATTGGTCAGAAAGCTGGCTTGTTGAAAACATAAATTTTCACAATATTATTACTGCTTTAGGAATGGGCTGTGAAGCTCACTTTTGAAGGTACCCTTAAAGAAGGAGGATGATATAAATGTTAAAGCTTTCGGGGGGAGCTGGAGGTGATGAGGACAGATTTGGCATCCCACAGACACTCTACTTAGTGCAGGTACTTCTTTTGAAACCCCTAAAGGTTGTTTTTATCTATAGAAAATACATCGGAACTCCTAGACGACTGAGGTACACGTGTGTGCACTGAGATCTCAATTACCTCTAGGATTAGGACACGTGTAACATCCTGTAGGCACCCAAGGAACAGACTTGACTGGTCTGTGCTCTCGTTAAACAAACACAGGGTAAAGATACACAACAGAGCAGACACAGCAGTAGAGAAAGATAAATAAGAGCTGAAATGGATCAGGATGTCAGTTTCCAAACTTTGCACTCCCTGGCTGTGCTGCAAAGCCCCTAGGATTTCTTTTGTATTTTACACACTAAAATTTCAAAACAAGAGGGACAGGGAACCTATGTCCTGACATTAAGCAGACTGATTTCTAAGATTACTCTTATTTCATTTTCATTGCTTCAGTGAGCCAGTGCCACATTCAGAGCACTGTCAGCGTTGAGGTTGAATAGACAAGCACTGAGAGTTTCATGGTCATAAAAATAAACACTGTCAGCGGGATACATAAAATAATGTATTGAATGTGAAACATGACATCACATAAGAATGAAGAAAACCAGATGCATCTGTTAAGCATTTCTGGACAGATCTATTTAAATAATGTCCTTCTTGGTCACTGTAGCTTTATTTTAAAGCTAAGGAAGGACAGTGCTGCAGGTCTAGAATAACCAGCAAGGCACACTAGGACTTCATTAAACAAAAGAGCAGCATCTTTTCTATCTTCATATAAAACTCATTGGAGCAATCAGGGTTTTTCTCTGCAGACTAGGTCTATGCAGTCAGCATGGACACCAGTGCTATTGCTGCTTCTCTTCATGCACTATGGTGTGGGAAAACGCTTGCCCTCATAATGGAGATTATTTTGGATACTTGAAAGTAGAGAATCATTTAACGGTATCCAGATAATTGAGTGGGAAACTGAAAATCCTGGTAGGCTCCTTGATAGATTGGAGCCTAAGGAGGAGCTTGTGTTGTATAAAACAATCATTTTTACAGAGAGAGAAAGAAGAATGACAGGCTAACAAAAGGGTGGCAGGAAAGGAAGGCTTTGGTAGGAGCTCTGACTGATCAGAGAAGACACTGTTATCAGATGAAGCAATTTCTCGGAGGCTTACAAAGAACTGTTTTAATTTTTCAACAGCAATTCAAGTTGTGCAGCCACTCGTAACAGCGTAGAAGTTCTTTTCAAGATAATTGCATGCATTTTGCATGTGCTATATGTGCTTCCTCTTTCAGAGAGTGCAAGTTATTGATCACACTTGCCTAATAGTGCATCTCCATCTGGACTGCAAAGCAATAACTACATGTATAATTCACTTCTGTAGATAATGTAATGAAAATTATGCCTAACAGAGTCCAAAGTCCAGACTCATGGATGCAAGGAGTTGGCTAATATTCTTTGACTAATATTCTTTTTGAATAACGGATTTATGCTGTTCCACAGTGTACAGGGCAATAACGCTGAGTTTAGAGCCCATATAACCCACTGAAATAACTCTTCTCTCCAATGCCCATCTACCCCTATCCATCAGGCTGATGGGATGTCACACAGCCCTGCATGTTGCTGCTGCACACACTGCCAGGCCCCGAGATACAGCCAGAAGATGGGAGCCCCTCTCCTGTGCTAGCGCCCGGTACCACAGTAGGGGATTTTGGTGAAAGAACGTTTTGTGAATTGTGACTGGTTGCACAGACTTAGAATGTTATTGACAGTGAATCACCAGCCTGTGTGCATTTTTACCTAAATTATTTTATTACGTGTCTGTGGGATCATCCTAAAGCATAAAGTGCAAGACAGTGGGATCTGGCACTTCCACAGCTTTTGCTATGGAATCTGGTGCATCTATGTGCACTTTGCTGAAGTGCATGCATCCTACCTGTAAGAAAATCTGCTTTCGTGGGCTTAATACAAGCTAAAACATGAGATGAATTCTAAAATTCTGTCTGTAGATGTGAGGCATGTTAATGCAGGTATCAGCTCACCCACCACCACACGTTTGAAGGGCAGGTAGATCTTAATGAAGGCAAAACTGGTGATGGATGCTGATTTCACTGTTTCCTTTTTAAGAAAAAAAAAGGCATATTTTTCGACATCGATTTTTTTTTTTTTTTTTTGAAGTGCCAATATTGAGCATTTATGAGTAGCATTTCCTGTTTTAGGAATCAACCCACACAGGAGAGGAAAACAAGTATGTGAAAATCAGCATCTTATTTACATTTGTCATGTTACACAATTCTGAAGGTACAAGAAGAAGCATTTAAATGAGGATTTTTTGATAACAGCACTGTATTAAATTGTGAAGTTTTTGGTTTTTTGTAATGTTTAAATACAGGAGACTGTAAAGACATAGCTGGAAAAACTGAGGGTGTGGTCAAAAAGTGTACCCTGTCCATTACAAAACCATCTGCTTTTCTTGTCCTGTATTTTTGGGAGTGCACGAATAGATACACAATAACAGGCTTTTTTTTTTTTTTCCTGCAAGTAATAATTTATCTTGTCTTTTAGCAGTACTTTAACACTCAGGTGTGAAAAATCACCTGGCCTTGTGCACATGACATGAATGCATATTTATGGAGCACTGATTTGAGGTCTCACTAACTCTGTCCTCAGGCTGCAGCCGTGATGCTGTGCCTGACACTCAGCACCCTGTGTATCGATACAGCATTGCTAATTAATGCTCTGTTTTGAGTGTTGTGACACCCTCGTGATTCTGTGCATCACTTCCTCCATCCAGTAAGTGTGCTATGTATTTGGCACTGCTGCATCACGGGGTGTGGGGGGGTTTCATCTTCATTCGAGCACTTCCCCAAGCTTGTGAGTGTGTTTTCAAACTGTGTATGTAATTCTAGTAAGGACCACCTAAGACCACAGACTGCACAAATACAGCTCAGCCCCTTCATTTCTCCTCATCTGCAGCAGGCTTTTCAGTGACATGCTTATTGTGTTGGTGATCTGTATTTTCTGGATGTGGTTTGATTAAATGCCGTGTGTACACATCTGGCTTAGAAACAGAAAATAAAAAAGTGATTCTTCTGACTAAGAGTGCCAAATTTACAGATGAGAAGGCCATCATTAATAAACTTTATCCAAAAACAACTGGGGCTGAAGCATTGGCTCTTTTCAAGCCAGCGGCAATATTCCACTAATTTCATGTGAAGGTATTCACCCCCCTAAATATTCAATATCCTGAGGAGTCTCTAAGTTTTTGCATAAACATTACATGAACTATGAAAAAACCCTCCCATTTGCCTTCAGAAAAGGGAAATTCCTCACCTAAGGTAAAAGTCTTTGCTGCCAGGTTTCTGTGGGAGAAGCTGGCAGAGGTAATCCGGCAGCGATGGAGTATTCTGGGATTAATTAGACATGGCCTAGATACATGCTGGAGAGTATCTGCACTGACCTAAATGCTGCGAGGAACAGTGCCTCTATCTCCTCCTTTGTGTTAATCAACTCTGACACCAATGGCTTGTCAGGGCAGAGATTTTTGCATAGCAGCCTGAAAGAGAGACAAATTGTTAAATTAATTTTTATTCATTTTGTAATTCTACTTGTTCAAATCTAAACTGTATTGAAAATGTTTTATCTTCCCCTACTTGTAGGTTAATAACAAGGCAACCAAGTTTTTCAAGCAATTAGCCAAGAATTTACAAAAGCTCTGCTGTGGTTCACCATGCCTTAACAGACTGCAGTTTTCCTGTAGCTTCTACTTTGTCCCAAAGCACCGTTCTGGGAGGGAAGGGGGAAAAGGGAAGAAAAAAACAATGAATTACACTGATATTGCGTTCAATTTTAGTTATATTCCAATATGTCAAAGCTGTTGATAGTAAACAAGGAATGGATTCAACTTCACTTTGACCTAAGGCTTAGAGGAGCAGCTTTCATCACTCAAAGGGTCAATGAATGGGGATAGAAACAAATCACTGATTCTCGAAATTGTCAATTTGAATTGGTCTTTTAGCACTTAATCTGTAAATTGCAACCAACTTCCAAACCTCCTTTTTTCCAAAGGATGTTCCTGAGTTGACCAAACTACTCAGAACAAGTATTTAATTAAGCCGATGTTAAAATCTAAGTGCAAACTAGAGATCAGCTCCCAGCTAATCAGATACACCTGGAAACTTCAGAACGCACTTGGCTTCACTGGACTACCCAGCCAACTAGTTGTTAAGCCACTGCAGCTGTGCTTTAGAAAAGGGAATTGAATGGCAGTGAACTGAGCTGGAAACCCACGGTATCTGAAGATAGATGAGGTCCTGTCACTGTCACTATTACTTGTCACAGGTGACTAAAATGCAGAGGAGTTCAGCTTGACAGGATGATGACTTTATTACAGTTTTTCACCTTTATTTCAAAGTCTCTTGGGCAAGTCTGGGAATTTTCCCTCTTAAGATTAGGGGGAGAGTCTACCCTTCTGTTTGGGAAAAAGATGGAAAACACTCCAAATAAATCAATAAGGAAATAGATATTTAAAGAAGAATATGTGTGCATATGTACCTATATCCATACCTGAGCTCAAACTGTACAAGTTGGAAACTGTTAATTCATATCAAGTAAGGATATCTATATAACTAAATAACTTTGGACTCGAGAAAAGGGAGAAGCTTCCAAAAAATGATGCATCTGCATGTTGTACTAAAAGCTTTATGAAATCTATTTCTTTATGATTATATTTAGTAAAAGACTTGAATATGTGCAGTATTATGATCCAACAGCTGCTACTGCCTGCAATTTCACAAGCAATTCCCACAAAACATGCCTTTTATAACAGAATAATTTCACTGAATTACTTAATCAATACAACTCGGTGTCAGATGATACATGATAGAAATAATCTCTTGTTTAAGAATTTCTCTCCAAATAGCAACTCAGTGAGAAGAAAGGCTGCTTAGCATCCCAGCATTGGTTCATGTCCACTTGTAGTATCAGACTTACAGCTTGTGAAATCTGCAAGAAAGTTTGGATTTGTCTAGCAATATGCTTAATTGCTACCAAGACTTCCAGTACTAAATTTGTGATGGAGGCTGCGCACTGCACACTTGACATGACTGATGGCAATAGTTGTACTTTCATTGTCAGCTGCAGGCAACCTGTGTTATGCCAAACACCCTCCTCATTCCCAAGGCATCCAAGGAACCCAGCTGGAAAATCAGTCAGACTTTGCCCTGTGATGTTATTCTGCTGCCATTATTTCAATGTTAAGGCATAAAACTCCGCTGGGCTGGACTTTTACAGTAATTATGAATTGACCTTTTACATACCTAGGTAAAGTGAGACAGATTTGTCTTTCTGCTCACTTATCCTATGGCTAAGGAACAGCAAAACCTGCGTGTTTTAGCAACCTGTAAGTGTTGCATAGCCATGTGCAACAATAGCAACTTTTGATGGTCCTTTGCTGGTCCAGGAAGCTCACAGGGATTTATCTTGTTCAGATTTGAAGGGTTGACTTTCCAAAGCTTTACAAATGGGCATTATCTTCAGTAATGAAGTAAGTCTTGTTTAATTTTAAAAATACTTATATATCTTGAATTAAAAGTTATCAATTTGACTGAAGATTTATAGCCAATACAGCAGGTATAATACTGAATTGATAATGCCTACGTTGTATGTTAGACTGTCAACAGTTTATCAATAAATAGTCCAGAAAAGTATGGAAACCTAATCTACTTACAGTTGTTAGTAAAATATTTTATATTGTACCTCAAATGTACTTTAGATCATGTTCAAACTTTCAATTTTGTTGAATTAACTTCACTAATTTGCTGCATTTTAAAAGTTTTTAGGAAAAGTAAATCAGCATCTGAAATGTGGGTGTTTATACCATTCACTTTTTCAGCACAACAGAAATTGCAGCAACATATTTCAATTTTCCCTGCCCTAGATTCAGGAAATGATGATGCAAGTTAATTTCTGTTCTAAGAGCTCAGGAATACGTCAACCTGAAGAAGGACATTTTCTGGATCTGAAATACTGATACATCTGGCTCAAAATACAGGTGAGAGTTCCTAAAATAAAGCCATTTAAAATATATATTTTTACTTTTAAAATGGTTAAGCCATGCTCAGCATCACTCCAATTCTCCTCAAACTTAAATAAGACACCCACGTACCAGACCATTCCATCTCCTATTTTAACGAGATCCAAATCTGTCAGGGATTGTCAACAGGCATTACAGTGTGGATTTTCTGAGGACTTGCAAATCCGAGAGGTTAAATTTCTTTAGACTAAAGCAGCATTAATCATACAACATCAGCCATAAACATCGATTGGTGCTCAATACCAGAAAGTGCAGCTGAAAAAATGCACAGATTTTCTTTTTTTTTTTTTTTTTTACAACACAGTCTGCAGAACATGAGTGGAATAGAGACCAACACAGAATAATGAGCTCACATGCTGTTGTCGTGCAATAAGACATAGGATGAGCTAGAGGTGATGTTGCAGGAGGAAAACTAAGTAGGCATGACAGGAGTATGGGGGCTAAATATAATGACAGGAACTTCATAATGAGTTCTTTATAAAAGTGACAGAAAAAGCAAAGGAGGCAAACTGTGCTGTGCCAAAAGCATTAAATCAAATTGTGAGATACTGAAGAGTAATTTTTGCATTGCTAAACTTCTGGCTTAAAAAAAAAAAAAAAGAAAGAAAAAAACATACACACACAAAAAGATAAAAAGAGAATTGAGAGTAGGAAGAATTGTATTAAGGACTAGAGATCATGAACACTCAACAACAAGGTGGAAGCACGTCTCAGTCTAATTCGCAAGAGCGTGTATTAACTGTCGCTGAGAGCCACTTATTTGATTAAAGTACATTTAAAACGATCACAGAAATCTAGGAGAATTTTAAAACCTGTAATTCAGTTCTTTTTTTTGTCAATTCTGAAGCTAAATGCCCATGCATTATAAATATTTAGGATGTAGCTTTATCTCCATGGCAGTGTGTCCTCCTGCACTATCCTGGGTGATGAACAACTTTGTGCTGGGGAAAGCATCAGCAGGGAGAGCGAGCCTGTGGCAGAAGTCAGCGTAGATCTGGCACCAAGAGACCTGCACAAATGCCCTACTCAGCTTTTCCATAAGTGCCAATGGCCAGTTTGCCTAAGACCCAAACCAGCAGTATGTAAGGCTTGATCAGCTTTGGTCAGAGATGACCATTTAAATGTGAATAACCCTAAAAATATTGGTGGCGGAGCAGGGAATGGCTGGGAAAGGGGACTGAATGGAGCCCAAAGTTTTTGCTGGAGCAGGAGTAGGAGACAGAGACTGCGTTCAAGGACAGTGGATGGAAGGACAGATGGGTGGCCAGGGCACAGGGCCTGTCCAAGCCTTCCCAGACCCCTTCCTGGGCAGCAGGCTTCTCCAGCCCAGCACATTTTCTTTCCATTTGTTCTTTCCCCTCTGGTGAGGCTACTGAAGCTCCCTTTCCCCATAGAAGGCTTTTGCATTAATGAATTGTAGAGAAGTTTGGGATGCTGTGATGAAATGCACATTAAGGTATTAATCATAATACTGACTTGTATTCTAATAACACAGTTCAGGACATAGGCATGCCGGTATCCTTTAGAAGCTATGTTAAAATGAATCTAGCCTCTCGTGTTCAGGGCATTCAGTGGAGGGAAGCAAGGCCCTGCCAACCAGCTGGCCTGCTTCAGCACTTTCTTCCTTAATCGAAGCATGACCAAATCTGCCGTCCTGTAAGTGCGGAGTATATCCTGTGGTGACATAACACACTAAACGAAGTGTCAGCAGTTAATTCTGGAAACTTCCAAGGAAAGTGAGATTGCTCGAGGTCTACAATCCATTGCTAATTTCAAAGAACCCATTTGCAGACTCGTGAAAAACCTTGTGATTGTGCTTGTGGCACTCAGCAGAAGGGAAGTTGGGCTTGGAGCTGCAGACATGACAAGGGAGAGCTACATGTTGCTGGAAAACCATCTGCAGAGGAGCAGAATGGGAGGGGGTCTGTGCAGCAAAGCCTTTGCAGCAGCTTGTCATGTTATGGAACTTTGCGCTGCGTGATTTTCATTATGATAGGTATTAAGATGTATAGGAACATCCTTTCAAAGACCTCATTAGTGTACAAGCAGAGGGCTTTATCATGGCCAGTATTCTGGCCAAGAGAGGCACATCCAAATACTGAGCTTCCCCAGGGCTGGCAACAGCAGAGGGTTTTGACATTTGGCAGTGACCCGGCTGCAGACACCATCCCCCAAATCCCCAGCAGCGAGGCCGCTGAGTGGCTTAGGGGATTGGTAATTGGATCCCTCACCCCAGGTCACTGCGGGCTGGGTCTGGGAGCAGCCAGGGCTCGGGTACCAGTGGGCGGCACCTGGAGGCGTGCGCAGAAGCGAGCTTGCCATTTCGGTGCAGCAGGCAAGTCCACATATAGGCACAAACATTATGACAGTTGCCAGCCTGCTAGAACTGTTTGAGTGACAGAATATTGGTCTGACAGAAGTTGATTAACTCCCTGATAACAGGCGGGATCATTCCGTGTTCAGTTTATCTAGATTCTCAGCAGCATGGCCCCATACAGTCCTTCATAACTGAGAGAGGCGAAGTTTTGTGTGTGGCTCTCTCTCTCTCTCTCTCTCTCTCCCTCCAGGTCGTAAATGACTTTTTGAAGTGTTTCTGTACAGAGACTACATTAATTAGAATAAAAAACAACATTAATTTGAGTTTTCTGTCTTAGCCTTACGAATTCAGTGAGAGCAAAAAGATATTCTGCAGCTATTTTTAGGCGCTTTCCTAAGTGAAACGAAGAATGCAGCATCTGAAATCTCAGCTAGTCCTGGATGGAGATAAATACCTTCAGTGGGATTGAACAGTGAGCAGCTGGGAAATGTTTCCACCAAGGTCAGTGCTAATCTGAAGCCTCTAGAGTCAGGTCCATGGCCTCTAATGGGCAAAAAGCGGACGGATGGAGTGGGCACAGGGTATGGCAGAGCAGAGGTGAAGTCCTCTGCGGGTGCCCACCAGCAGCGGGTTTGCAGAAACCAAGGCCCAGTCAAACTCTTGGTGAAGCTCTGTGATAGCCGTGCATGCATTGCTTGTTGGTGAGTTTCAGCAGCATGTAAGCCTGCACACAGGAAAAGAAGAGTGCTGCTGGGCAGCCTTGCAGCTGTGCAGTTGTGTCTATGGAGCAGCACGCAGGAAGCGTGTCCTCGCTGCTCACAGCCCGACAGGGGTGTCAGCACCCAGAGGGATTTATGTTCTCCTCTCCCTCCTCCTGCCTGTGCTCAGAGCACCAGCACAGAGATCAAGAAGGGATCCTGAAACTGGAGAACAAAACAAGCAGTCACCCGTAGGGGCTGGAGCTGCTGCCACGCCGTGGAGGAGCGTGAGGTGCCGCAGCGCTGGTGCCAGTGCATGAAGGCGCTGCCCCAGGTGTGTCAGCTACAAAGGTTGCTGGGGTTTGGTTTGTTTCCCTCCCCAGCAATCCCATTCAGGGTGCAAGATCCTGCTATATTGCCACAGCGCTTATCAGTGGAAGGCACCACCCGGCATGGCTGCTGTCCTCACTGCATGCAGGAGGAAGAGCTGAGAAATGTCCAAGTGAGCAGACAGTACTGAGCACACAGGAAGGGCAAAAGGCTTTCATGGGGAGGACAAAGGTTTTACATTGGAGGAACAAAGATTTTTCATGGGAAGGACAAAGGTTTTGCACTGGAAACGTTGACCTTGTGCGGCTGTGCTTTGTGCAAGGCTCAAATAATGAGGTCTCTGTGTGTGTGTGTGTGACAGCCCTTCCAAGGAGGAAACAGGAAGCCAAACTTTCCCTGCAGAAAATTAGTAGCAACATGCATGCAAAGCTGAGGGCTGATAAGATCTCTGCAATCTCCCGCCTCATCGGCTGCCCTCAAACCCAATCTGCCGGCTGCAGGGGCTGCCCTGAAGGCACAGCCGGCGCTGCCCTCGCTGTGTGCCGCCCGGGATTGTCACCGGGCGGTGACCTGAGCAATGCACACGTGGGGAAAAAAAAAATGGAAGAAAAAAGAAAAAAAAAAGAAAAATCGAAAGAAAGATTAAAGAGGGACCCCCCGGGAGCTCCCA
>WBMW01001876.1:367847-393586 GCA_013396635.1 Penelope pileata | reverse complement strand
GAGAGCGTGGAAACAGAGAGGTGCGGGCATAGCAGGGTGGGTGCACCGCAGTCTCCGGAGGAGCCTCGAGAGGGGCGGTGGGAGCTGCGGGGCGGGAGCCGTGCGGCTGCGGCCGCGCTCTGCCCCGGCCCCGGGCGGCGGCGGTGGCCGTGCCCTGTGCGGAGCGGCGCGGGACGCGGCCCCGGGAGCGCTGCGCGGGGCTGGTGCGGTCGGGAGAGCCTCGGGGAGTCCTCACAGCGCCCAGCGGCTGTTTACAAAGTCACATCTTGGCGAGGCGTTCGCTGATGGTCCCTGTTCTCGCCGGTGAGCTGCTCTGAGGAATTGTCACAGGGCAGCGGGCTGACGCGGTTCGGCTTCTGAACGCTGGTGCTGAGGTTGAGCGCCTTCACAGATGCTCCGTCTTCTGAAGCTGTTATGGCTTTGCTGCATGGTGGCAGTTACTGCTGAGATAATAGGCCATCGCGGGTTTGTTCTTGAGATACACAGTTTATTAAGTGGTGAAGTTCCCGTAATCTGTTTCTCTCCATGTAGGGAAAATTGTTTAGGAATTTTATTTGCATACCTCCCGAGAAAATGTCAAGAAATAAACATTTCATGTCAAAACCGCTTGAATCGTTCATCCCAGGTAGGCATGAGAGCAGACCTGCTGGAGGGCATCCCCTGGGGACAGCAAACTGTGTGGCAGCACAGGGCTGGGCAGCAGCTGCCCTGGGGTGTGTGCCAGGCTCAGCTGTGCAGGTGCAGGAAGGAACCCCATGGCCCCTTTTCCCAAGGTGGCCACTGGGGTGCTGGGGAGCACTCTGGCTCCATTCACCTGCCGGTCCGGGGCTGGGAAGCACTCCTGGCTTTGCCACGTGGCAGTGAAGGAGTTGGAAGAGTTTTGGCAGCCTGGTTCCTGCTAGAGCAGCGCTATGTCCTGGTCACCTCCATCCTGGCTGGAGGAGGACGTGTCAGCGACAGCCACCTCAGGAAGTAATTCAGTCTTTGTTGGGAACAAATATAATTCTCCCAAGTAAACACTGTCAGAGATAATATCTAAACAGAATACATGGTTCATTGCCTAGATCAACTATTTACTTATCATTGTGATATATGTGAGAGCGAGGAAGATGTTTTGTCATCATTTCCTAGATGGCAGCATTATTTCTGCACTCACGCTTGTGTTCGGACTCTGCTCCGCTGCAGCCGCTCGGGTGATGGATCCCAGCGAAGCTGCAGCGCCACACACATGTCAGAGCCAGCAGACCAGAGAGTCACACAATGGTTTGAGTTGGAGGGGACCTCAAAGCCCATCCATTTCCAACCCCTGCTGTGGACAGGGCTGCCACCCACCAGACCAGGCTGCCCAGGGCCCATCCAACCTGGCCTTGAGCACCTCCAGGGATGGGGCACCCACTGCTCTCTGGGCAGCTGTGCCAGGGCCTCACCACCCTCTGAGTAAAGAATTTCCTCCTAACACCTAACCTAAATCTCCTCTCTTCTAGTTTAAAGCCATTCTCCCTTGTCCTGTCGCTATCTACCCATGTAAAAAGTCAGTCCCTCTCCTGCTTGTGAGCCCCTTTCAAGTATTGGAAGGCTGCAATGAGGTCTCCCCCGAGCCTTCTCCTCTCCAGGCTGAACAAGGCCAGTTCTCTCAAACTTTCTTCATAGGAGAGGTGCTCCAGCCCTCTGAGCATCTTTGTGGTCTCCTCTGGACCTGCTCCAACAGCTCCATGGCTTTCTGGTGCTGGGGGCCCCAGGCCTGGACGCAGTGCTCCAGATGGGGCCTCACAAGGGCAGAACAGAGGGGGATGATCCCCTGCCTCTCACTGCTGCCAGGTCCAAGGACACGTCCTGGCGCTGGGCAGGAACAGAGTGCATGGTGCCTGCTGGCATGGGAGATGCTCTGGCACACCTGGAACACTCTGTGCGTGCTTCGATACAGTTTCGGCTCGCTGCCTCCCTGGGGTGTAGTGAGGGCTGGGTAGGTGAAATGCAGGGCCATGCAAGTGCATGTTTGCTCAGCTGTTAGCTGCCAGAAAGTTTGTTAAACCGGAGATAACAGAGTAATTCTTCTTCCCTTACAACGCCCTCCTCCTTGGCTTGCGCTGTAAGGTCCAGCCAGCAGTAATTCAACTTCGCACAGCAAACCTTGGGCAGCACTATTCCCCCTCCACACTGTAAGCCCGGGCACAGCTGAGAGCATAATTTTAATAACAGCCAGGCATTAAAGAAACAAAGATGAACAAAGAGCTGCCTTGGTCTTTTTATCTTCATAGCCATGAATCTTTTCCTGCTGACGGCAGCAGGCAGGGATGGGATAGACAGTAATACTGAAGGTTTTGTAGCAGTTTTGTAGCTATGTACCTTTCTCTCTCTTTTTTTTTTTTTTTAAAAAAAAAGGAAAAAAAAGAAACATTCTACCTTCAAATAGTGTATTGTGTTTTTTTCCTACTGATCTTAAAAGATTTCAGTGATCTTTCTGAGGAGCGAGATGACTTGAGGTAAAGCTTCCAAAGGAAAAGTGGAAGTGGAGAAGTGGCTATTTAGGAAGGAAGTGAGAGAACACGGAAAGGTGGAGATAAACCTTTTCTTCTTCCTTTCTGATAGAAGATTACCACAGATGGATACTTTCACTGCTACTGAAAGCACATTCAGAACTTGGGGAAACAACACTCTCTTCCTGATACCCAGCCTGTAGAGCTTTGTTTCTGCAAGATGCCGTTCAAGGGCAAAGTGCCTGTGGGATTCAGAGGGGGGCTGAGCAAACAGCAGCTTTTGTGTCAGCCTGGACACCTGCTATCTGGCAGCAAGGATTGCAAAGGTGCTATAAAGAGTTAGGTAGGGGCACACACACTCTTGTTTATAGCTGTGAGAAAAGGTGAGACAAAAATCATGGTTATTACATATGTGTTGTGGGGTCTTTTGGATGTTTTCTGTGAGTTCATGCTCTTCTGGATCAAGGATGGTGGTTTTGGAGCCGACAGGAGATGAGTGAGGCTGTTCATTTTAGGAGGAGTGCTGCAGGGAGCCCAGCTGTGGTGCTTGCTGGCCTCGAGTGAGGTATGCTGCTAATGATCAGCCTCGGAGATACAGCCTTAAAAACTGGAATTGCCAAGGAGAGAGGAGGAGCAGGAGTGCAGCAGACAGAGCCAGTGAGCTGGAAAGGTAAAGAAAGATTCATGGCTGAGGAGTGGAAAGCAGCCTATCTGGAAGGAGCCTAGCGCTAATTTGGTGTAGGTCAACTTTAACTCTCTACATCTGAGTTAAACAAAATTAACAAAGAGTTAAAATGACCACATCACTATTCAGAAGCTTTTAATTAAAGGTGTAATTGAGATTTTATTTATTGATTTATGTATTAAGGATCCGTTTAGCCTCCTTGAGGCAATGTTTGAAGTACAGCTCATGGCTTATTTGACAACAGTATAATCAGCGGTCTCCTGCTTCCTCTAATCTTTGCTGGACCACTGTAGGAAGGTTATAGAAATGA
The DNA here is from genome assembly GCA_013396635.1 of Penelope pileata. Classification (NCBI taxonomy): domain Eukaryota; kingdom Metazoa; phylum Chordata; class Aves; order Galliformes; family Cracidae; genus Penelope; species Penelope pileata. Next base: position 390,114 of record WBMW01001876.1, on the reverse strand, counting down.
CCTTATTCATTTGTCCATGTGAAGGAAGTAGGGAATTGTGTCCAGCAGGTTTTATCATCTGTAGCTCAGGAAGCTCATAAAAGAGTTGATGGATGTGGCTGACTTTGCACGGGTCAGAAATGTGACGATGAGACCGCAAAAACCATGAAATAAATTCTGTGTCCTAAACTCTTCTCATGTGCAGGGAGGAAAACTTCCTGAAATCTCAATGTGTGCTGCATAGCCTCATATTTGGGAAGCGAGCGCTCCGTGTTCGGAACCCTGTGGTCCCTGCGCTGTTCCCCAGCTGCCACCAGCCCATGGCTACTGCATCCAGGCCACTGGTGGGCCACCACTAGTGGGGAATTTATGGTGTGGAGGAGGAGGAGTTAGGAAAATATAGGGGGGAAAAAAAAGTCAAATGGAATTTTTCTGAGTTTTCTCATGATGGCTCTTCTCCCCTCGCTTTGAAGGCCGCTAATATCCTGTGTGCCTTGGCTGGATTGTCACTGAGGACTTAGTGACAAGTTGCAGGCTGAACTTGAAGTGTTATTGTGCTTTAAATTAGATTCTTTGCAGTGAAAATCCCAGCGGAATTTTGCTGTTTTCCCTTAAGGAGTAGCAGCAAATGTGCTTAGAAGAGAAACTGAGAACTGGGGAATTTGATGTCATTACTGGAGGGAAGGCAAGAACAGAGCCTGGAATCAGATGATAAATCTGATGCAATGGGAGGAGTGGCGTTGGGCTGTGAGGGGATTCAAGCGTAAGAAATCTCAGTGTGGTTCACCATGGTGCATCATGGCGAACAGGTGGCCTCCCTCCAGTTGCTTGCTGTGGTTATCCATGCTTCAGTCACTTTCTGTAGTTGGGCGAGACCCAAGATGAGGAGCACCAAGTTGGTATCGCCGCTCCTCTGCTATCTGCAAGCTCAGGGCAGTTGCCCGCTTTCTGGGTGTGAGGAGTTCCCTCCAGGCACAGGGCTGGACCTAGCTGCTCCCTGTAGGATCAAAGCCACAGCAAGCCAATGCTTCCCACCTGACACTCAGCAGGAACTAATGGATCGACACATTTTTAGGTTTCACCAATTTTTGTTGGAAATTTTTGCATAGGGAGGCACTGAGCTTGCTGCAGCTGAAGTGTTGCTGTTCTAGCAAGTAAGCGTCACTCCCTCCCTTCCCATTTATCACAGCAGTCTTTAGTGTTGCTAGTGACAGTAATAGGCAAAATGTTTTGAGATATTAAATGTTAATTTTTTTTAATGTGTGCTTTCATCTAAATTGGCTTTGAAAAAGCTTGTAAAAGTCTGTCACCCTTGGGAGAGTGTAAAAAGCCCAATCTCTGTCTTATTAAAAATGAAGTCTTTTGTCAAACACTTCCAGTTATGTTACAGAATAAATGACCACAAAGTGGTTTTTTGAATAATGTGAAGAAATGAACAAAGCCCTACATAGTTCCTACAGTTTGGATATATATACATAGATTGCATTAAAACTTTCTTGAACTTTTTTTTTGTCATTAAAATCACTGCTAATAATTTAAGTAAATAACTCATTATCTGAAGTCTGTTAATTATGTAGAAACCTTCTCTTCTGCAGGGAGCTGTTTAGCACCATTTAATATGCGTATGCCGAGATTCCCGTTGTCCCGTTCTAGCCCCAAGTATTACCATTTGTAACTGATGAAAATTAAATAACTGAACAGCTGAAAAATGGAAGATGTTAAGGCTGGTGTTGGGGTTTTAAGAATCACATTTCTGGAAAAGTGCTCCAGTTAGGCCAGGAACCTGTGATGACATCTTCGTGGGCACACAGTGGGACATGAAAAATAGCGTGCAGTGAAATCCTTACTTTAAAAGATGCGAAAATCTGCATCATAGTTGTATCTCTGTTTTCAAGGTGTTGGATCAAGCGATGGTGGCTGAGCTGAAGTGGTGGAAATTCTCATACCAGTAAGCTTAGCTGTGAGAAAGGGTCCAGTGGGTGACCAGGGTGTCAGCCTGGAGAGAAGTGTGCCATGGGCAGAAGTGTGTGCGTGGGCTTGTCCTCACACAGCCGAGCAGTGTGCACCTTCCTAACCCGAGCTCAGTAGAGTTAAAATTGCTTGTACTGAGCTGGCATTCCCTAATGAAAAATGACAGTATCTTTGTCCTATTTTTGTCAGATATTAAATCAGCATTACAGGAGACTGCCAAGTGGAAATAGGGCAGGATAAGCTGTTACGTTAATAGGTTTGACTTCTACCTTCGAGGGGGGTGGATGCTTTTTACAGAAAATAGGCCAAATAAACTAAGAGAAGGATTCCAAGTCTGGTAGCAGTTGCATTTAATTACTAGATTTCCTCTGTAAGTATGGAAAAAAAGTCTGCTGTGAACGATTAGTTTAAAAATAGAAACACGCTGCTCGAAAGGCTGCCTCCTCCATCAGCTTTCTTTAATCTTTTTGTGAATTAAAGGGAATTTATCCTGCTTGAATCTGCCTTTAACAGTCCACCTCCGCCCTGCAGTGCTCTAGATTTAGGCACTGTTTTGGCGAGCGAGGTGTTTCCCCCTGTGATTAATAGGAACGGCACTGTCCTGTGTTCAGAAAGCACGGTGCTGCCAGCACGGCCCAACACATGGGAGCAGTGAGCAGCCAGCAGTGTGCATGTCTTTGCAACCTGTAGTGCTGCTCAGGCTTGGATTTGAGGGCATTCTGGTCTTTCAGCTAACACGGGTTTTCAGGGAAAATATAGAAGTCAGGGGAGACTTCTGAAAAGTTAAACCAAAGGTTAGGCTTGTGCTTTATAGTGAGTTTCTGGATTGGGCTTTACTGTTTGAATTGTAGTCTCCTCCTCAAAAGAGCTTTCTGGGAAAGTATGTGCCTTTGTGGAGAAGGGCTTTTTTGTTATTAATAATTGCAAACCAGTGAGAGGAGAAGGGTAATGTTTGTAGTCAGCCTTTGTTTTCAAGTAATAATCCTGATTGTGTTCTTCCTATTTGTGGTTAAATGGTTCTGAAATGTTTGCTTAGTCATTAAATATCTCACTTGAATGAGTAGGTCTGAAGTTTGAAAAAAATTCTTTGCTTACTGCAAGCTGTTGATGGAATAGGCTGGTGCTCTCCTTGAGATGCACATTATAGCATAGAATTCCTATTTTCTGAAAACCCCTGGAGTTCCCATTTTATTCACCTGCAGGAACAACAGTATTATCCTTACCTGGCTAGGTAGATACTTAATGTAGAAAAGAAAGATGGCTACTTTTTGTACCAAAGAGATGGTGCTTTAAAAAGGATTGCGTTAAACAGGAGTACCTGAGGAAAGGAAAGCTGTGGCTTTTCGCTGCCACTACTAAGGACAGGAAAATATTGGAGTCCATACTCAGCTGCCATTTTCATTTCTTTCATTTTCCAACTTCTGTTGCCTCAGGCTAGTAGGTATTTTATCATTTTGAAGGCTTTTTCCTTTTCTATGCATAAGCATACCGTCTTGCAACTCACCAAGCAAGTGGGTTTTTTTCCATGTTATGATATATGAATTGTATTTATTTCAAGTTTCTCTCTTACTACCTTTTCTTGAATTGTTCTTTCTAATCACTGACTCCAGTAATGTTGTTTTAGCATTGCTCTGGCTTTCCAAGCAGCAGCTTATTTTCTGCTGATTTCCTTGTGGAATGCAATGTTACAAAGAGCAGCAGCCAACACTGATGTGTGGCACACCCCTGAGCAGCAGGAGAGGATCATAGGAAGGTAGAAGGTAAATCCAGTATACTGCTTTATAAGCTGTTTACATTTGGAAAACTTTCTTTACAGTTGAAAGTCTCAAAATATAACTGTTAGCAAAATTAAAGCATGAGCAGATGGTGCTCTGCCCACAAAGTTTCCTACTTGTTTTGTTGTCTTAAAAAAAATTGGCGATGAAAATGGCTTAGCAATAACTGTTCTGACTTAATACAGCTGATTGTTTTAATAAGGCAGAAAGTATGATGTTAAATAGTGTGTTTTAGAAAAAAAATCAATATTTTGAATGAAATTGAATATATTTTTTTCATAGTTGAACATTTTTGGCGGAACTTCAGGATTAAAATTCACTTTGTTTTTAACCTGTCATAAAAGATTTCCCTTTAAAGGATGACTAAAAAACAATGAATAGCATTTCAATAGGGATGAGGCATAGCAGGACTCCATTTTATTGCTCAGCTCTTGCCTTTATGGATTTGAGATATTTAAACAGTGTCTTCAATTTGAGCTGGTTAGTAAGAACTCTGTCAATCAAAGAGATATTTATTGTTTTATTATGTTAATTTGTGGTAGAAAATGCTTCCTCTGCTACCATTTGAAGCAAAGACAAGAAAGAAGCCAAGTTACCTTTTACAAGTGTCTGGGATGGTAATGCCGTGAGCTTTCTATTCTTCCTATCAGTGAAGGAATAGCAGGAAAGACAATATTGAGATAACATGTTCTTCAGAGAAAATAAATTGGTCTCTGCATGCGTTAGTCTTGAGGCATGATTTGCTACACTTTCACTTAAATGAGACCTTGAAGTCAGCTCTTCAAGGCTTGTATATATGTTTTTTATAAGCAATGCGTGCGTCAATGTGCATTTATCATGCATCTTAGATTGCTTCACCTGCTCTGCTTCTGGTAATCCATCTCCCACAGTGTTATTCTAATATGCCAAAGACTTCTGAAATGCTTTAAGCAGCAGCTATGAAATATGTTGTTTTTCCTCACCTCTTCCATGTATTCCACCCTTATTTTCTTCCCCTCTATGAAATATCTTCTTCCTGGTCAGAACCAAGACGTTCACTAGTGATTAGCTTAAAAAGAGCAATATCTCAGTGCTCTGCCAAGGTGGAAAAGGATAGGAGGGTGGAAGGTTTTGTTTGTTCATCTGTTGTTATTTGCTTCTTTTAGTGGAAGAACAGCTTTTAGTGGTTGTATGGAAGTGTCTGTAGTAGTCTGTAGTTGCCGATGTGCAGACAATCGCCTGCTTCTCATTGGAACTCAGTTCCAATTCTCATTCTGAGTTCTCATTGGCCAGCAGTTGTCAAGAGAAAAGGATAGCATGTGGGTTTCCTGCACCTCACCTCATACTAAGAATGCAGAAGAATCTCCTGCTGCCTCTTGTATTGCTTCTTGGAGACCATCAGCTCCAAGTGCTGCGACTTCTACCTGAACCTTTGCAGTAAGACTGAGTGACCTAGGTGCCCAAGATCTGAAGTCTCCTTGTGTCCTCTTTCCCTTTCTGTTTTCAAGTGTAAAATGTTCACCTTAAAGACTTGCTTATTTTTCAGCAATGTACGCAGTTTAAGAGAGATTGGCCTGAGGAAGACTGTTGACTTGGCAGCGAGGCCACGAAGCTCTTTGGGTGCAGTGGTGAGGTGCTGCTTCAGAGGGAACATCCTGAGGGAGGTTTTAGCTCCATGGCTCTGCAGTCAGCTCTGGGAGAAGACTTTGATGTCAAACTGTGGGCAAGTGGTTACTCTGGCCCTGCTTTGGCAATGTATGACGAGATCCTTGAGCAGGAATCCAAAGTGGTGGCACCGTAGCTGTTATTTTGTGTGGAGAAAAAAGGGGCCAAGATCCAGAGCCGTCATCTCAGCGAGCAGACTTGCCTTTCCCATGGGTAGCCCAGCCAGTCAGCCAGTCACCTCTCGGGTAGCTGCCAGATTGCGCTCCAGTTGTTATCTTCCACCAAGACTTGTGATGACGGGGGAGCTGTCAAACTGTTTTGATAAAAGGGAGCAGACTGCCAGGATAGTTCATGTAGCCTTTAATCTTTGTGTATGCCTGAGGGGCCTTGGGAAAAGGAAGATGGCAGGGAGCAGACTGGATTAATTCTTTTGGATGAAATGGATATGTCCTGGGGGTTGGCCTACTTTAAAATAATTAGAATTCTTTGAAATTTGCTGTCCTTGAGCACATTTTATGTCCTATGTTCCTTTTCTCTGATTCCCCTATGCCTAGATCTTGTGGTTGGGAGTTGTGAGGGATGCTTGCTGCCTCTCTGGGAGGTGGTTATTTTGGGGATATTTCTCAGCAGTGCATAATTTCTAAACCCAAGCTGACTTGACTTATATACGTGTGCAGGGAGATGCACCTCAGGACTGCACGTAGTCAGAGGTACTTAGATCCTGTAAGCTAAGCAGCCTCTCTGTTCTCAGCACGACACTAAGGCATGTGAGGTGCTGATGTTCAGATCTTCACATAATTTTGTATTTACAGAAATTGAAAAGCTATCTTTTTGTTTTAACTATTAACTTTTTAAAAACACTCCTGTATGATCACTTTGGGTGACCAGGATGGAATCTGTACTAGGAAGCTTGATATCGATCGCTGATTGACTGCAGCTGGCCCAAGTCTGCGTTTGTGTAATGAGGTGCATTGACCTTTGCTGGTTCACCTTCATATTCCACTCTCATCCTCAGATGACGGATGAATACCTCAATTAAACCTTTTTTTTCCCCTGGTCAATATTCTTTTCCTTGTTGATTCTTTGTGGGGATTTAGGGATTTAATTAGGCTTATTCTCATGACCCACAACGTGAAGTCAGCTCTTCAAGGTTTGTATATATGTCTTTTATAAGCCGTGCAGCAGCTTAATTAATAGTTTTCTTGGGTTGCAGTGTGAGATATTAAGTGACATTAATATCTGGAAGTTAGGAAGAAAGGTAAATGGTTAGAATACCTCTCAGTTTTATCCTCTGTAATAGCTTGGACAGTCTATCTTCTAACAGAGTTTTCACAGGATATAAAACTATCATGTTTGTATGAAAAAACCTATTCCTTTATAAACTCTGCAACTTATGTCTAGGATTACAGAAGTCTTTACAGCCTTAAATGCTAAGCACCAAAGTTCCCACTGATGGACTAACAGTAACACTTGCAGTAACAGTAGTGTTACTGCAAAGGAGAGATGGCTTGCATGGGTTTTTGAACAGGTTTTGTCTTGCACGATATTTGCAAGAATTTAGTCTACTGAGAACTCGTCAAAATGCAGTTTACAGTTTAATCCCAGCCATCCTAATTTTCAGGAAGGATTCACAGCTGTTAATTTCTAAGAAACTGAGCTCTTATCTATTAATTTGGTATATCTAACAACCGTAATTTACTTTTTAATATTACCAAAGGCATAATGTTCCAAAGAGAATTCATTATACTTTTTAGGTCAATGCTTTAAAAATACATTTTAATAGCTTAACTAGATAGTCTTGACTCTGATGCTTTAAAATGCTCATCAGTGAGAATGCTTTCAAGTATCTGAAATAATTGAATTTTATCATCTTCCTTTTTTCATTCCCAAACCAGAGATTTGCTAACTACAGAGCAGAATCCTTCTACACGTTTACTAAAATGCATGATGTGTGAGGGCTGCTCTGAGAGTAATGCCTCCTATTTTATGATGTGGGCCCACAACATCAGAGGTGGATGTTGGTGGGATGGCAGTAGAGGTTGAAACTCTGATATCCCGTTCCATGTTGTTGCTGTGTGACAGATGGCAGCAAAGGGGCACGCTGACATAATGGCATCTGACATGGAAGTATGGATGGAGCAAAGGTGTGGAACTGAATTCTCTCATGCAGAAAAAATGACACCCACTGACATTCAGTTTTGCTTGCAAGAAAGTTAAGTTTTCAGGTACAGATCAGTGTCTTGCAGCTGAGACAAATATTCATGTCTGCAGTTGTAGGTAGCTAACTTTCTATCAGTCACTTTGGCTCTACAAGTGGAAATCTTCAAGCTGTGTGTATCCTTTTGATGTGTTAGCAACAAGCCAGGACAATTTTCTCCTAGGAAGTCCGTTTTCTCCCTTGTATACATTTGTTTATTTTGTCAGGCATTAATGTTGCTTAACTCTTTCTGTGCTGCATTGGTGGTAGAACTCAGAGGAACCTTGGAGTGTATGAAAAAGACCTGTTTTGGTAACTTCAATGTTTTATAACCAGTGCGGGCTTTGTCCCAATGCACAAAAAGCTCTGCAGTGCTCCTTTCCTTCATACACTTTACAAACTAACTACAGCCCTATGTTAATGGATGGTATTTGTGAGTGGGAAACAACATGTCGGTGTGGTGAGGAGGCTTAGTTCTTCTCAAGTAGTGTCTACATTGTTGACACTGAGATGTATGTGAAATTGCTGGAAGCTTTTTTTGTAATTGAGAGGTGAGTTGTTTCTTTTCTGTAACACTTTTCTATGCTTTGCTTTTAAAGTTTTTTGTCGTGTTTTAGTTACTTTGATTGATTTTGTCTGTAGACTGAGGAAATATGGGCAACAGTAGATTGGCATGTTCCTTAATACCCTTTCTTATCTAGCTGTAGTGGTGTAAAAGATTGGGTGCAGGAGTGAGAAATACTTGCTAATGTTGTTTAATTCTTTATCTTGTGTGGAAGGGAGTTCTGCCTGACACTTGGGTGCATTTTACAAGAAAAGCATGGTAGCGGAGATTTAGAAAAACCTGTTTAAATTGTAACACTGTGAAAAGTGACTTTTTTTTAATGAGAACTCTTATTGGCTCCTGGAGCTTTCCTGAAGAAGTGCCATCACATAGTGCAGGAGCAGCTGCCGGTACACATCTTCCCTCCTCCCCGAATGTAGGAACATGCAGCTCTCTCCTTCATTCTACAATAAGATGAAAATATTTGCTTTCTTTAAGCATATTTTTGTTTTAGATGAAGTAGGACAAAAGGGAGATTTGCATTTAAAGTAAAATTGTTCCTCCTGCATTGCCATTGCCATTTGCCATCAAAAACACTGGAAGAACACTCCTGGGTGTCTTGGGAAGGTGAGCAGCAAGCATGGCTCAGCTCACCCTGAGCAAATGATTTGTGGACTTTCCCTGCTGAGGAATGCTTGGGTTACTTCTGGTTTCTGTGACAGATAGGGCCTGGGTGTGGCAGCAACTCAGAAAACCACACAACTGGGCAAGCCTGCATTTTTTTCTGGTGATCTTACTGCACCATGACTATCTGCTGTTTTGTGCCCAACTCCTCAGCACTGCAAGGGGTTTCCTCCATGGGACCAGAAAGGCTTAGAAAGAGAAAGGCACTTTTGTACCTTTTAACTAAAATAAATAAATAAGGTGAAACAAAGCAAAGCCTAAAAAAAAGAGCAGCAGCCAGACCCTCTGTTGAGCCAGCCAGCTGCCCTCGTGACAGCCTGGAGGTAATTTTTCTCCTGAGTGCCCCTCAGAGATGCTGAGAAGGGCTTTGAGGAAGGCTGCAAATAACTCCAGTGCCTTCTGCATTTTGCTACTAGGGCACACTCTTGCCTGCATTTTTCAGCTTCCCCAGCTGCTTTTTTTCATGCTCCTGTTTGAACTAGCTCACCACTGGTGTTCGCCCTGCTTATGGATGCCAGATTGCACGGCTTGCTCTGGGGAGTGCTTGATCCAGCTCAGAGTGCAGGTATAGAGGTGCTCATGTTGGCACACAGAGAGGATAGAAACATGCAGGGGAGAAGTAAAGCATCCATCTTCCTCTCAAACAGAGGCTAGGAAAATTACCAAGCATCTAGCATCTATCAGGCAGAGTTTTAAGACCACAACAAATTAGAGAAAATAAAAATGCGAAGGCAGCTCCTCTGCATCAGCTAAGGTCAGTATTTTTCATTTATTTCTTCAGCAAGAGCTAGGTGTATCTTATGATTCATTTTCCTGGTATTCCACAGCTCACCTTGCAGCAGAGATGAAAAATATCACCTTCGGGTCTTACTGTATCAGTGTATCTGCAATCTCGGGAAGATAAATGTCAATGTAATGCTTCACAGTATTGTTATTCACAAGTCTTCCAAACTTTGCTTTCAGAATAAAGCAGACAAGGCAGCCCTGAGTACCTTTACTCAGTAGGAAGAGTAGGCAAGTGATTTTTTTTTTTTTCCACATTTAATACAAGTCTGACTTCCTTTACAAATCTACAGTTATGTCATACTGCCAAGAATTATGGAACTGAAAATGCTATACCGAACAAAAGGAAAATATGCTGTTTCCAGGTAAAATATTATGTCTGAAGTGATTTCTATTGCCTGTGGCTTTCAACTGCTCTTTACTAAAGAGATGACAGAGTTGCTGCTATTTGTGCTGTTGAAATTATTAGAAACGAAAAGCTGAATAGTAGCTTATTTTTAAGATGTATTAAATGCAAAGTGAAAAAAATCTAGCTTTATTGAAGTCAGAAAGACAATCCCTTTTTTTTCCTATAAGGTCATAGAATAATTCAAGCTGGATGGGACTTGAAGAGGTCCAGCCTCCTGCTCAAAGCAGGGTCAGACAGGGTGCTGGGGACTTTGCGTCTGGTAGAGCCTCCAAGCAGGGAAACTGCATGGCCTTTCAGCCTACCTTGTTGCACTGCTTGGCTGTGCTCATGGTGCAAATTTTTCTTACATCCAGTTGGGTATTTCCATCAATTTATCTGAAGTACACACTGACGTCTTCATCATTTCCTGATGTTTTTAGTTTGCCATGAGTCTTAAAGCTATAAAACTAATTAGCTGTGATTTAAGAAATAATGATATTTGTTGATTTTTTCGTTTTTTTTATTTTTTTGTGGTCATCAGTTATGGGTTTTGCTTTTTTATTTTACTAGAACTGTTCAGTGGAATAGGGACTTAATGAAAATTACGTTTCACTAATATCTTTTCTATGTTAGATGCAGTACGTGAAGGCTGTAGTTGTCCTAACTGCAGTTATTAGCACCTCCATTTGAAGCTTACATGCTTGCATGTGTGCTTGTAGAAATAATTCCAGCTGCAAGCAGCTTTCTGGAGGCAAATACAACCTGAGAGAAGGCTTGCAGTCATTTGGGAATCAATTTTTAACCAAAATTCCATTCTAAGTATTTATGTAGAGATTTTGAGTTGCCAAGACTTCTGAGTTCATAAGAAAAAATGTTTCCAAGAAGTCAACATTTGTTACAAAGATTGGAGTTCTTCACATCTCAGGTAGTTCTTGCTGTGCTATTTCAATGGTGGGGATTAGACCCAGAGCTGAGAACACTGACTTGCCTCTGTTGCAAGCAAGAAGGGCCTGCATGCGTCTTTCTTTTTGTCTGCTGCATGCAAAAATAATACAAGCGGTAGATTGCTTCAGTCATCTACTGCTGATTTAAATGCAAGAAATTGCAGCAGCCACTAAGAGGCACTTTTATGTTAAAGGTCTCAAAAAAAAAAAAAGCTATGAAAGGCTTACACACTGATTGAAATTCTCATCACTTAAAAGGTATAACGTTTGTGAACTGCTGCATGTCTGATGTCTGGCACTTTGAACTAATGTCTCTGAGGAGCTGAGAATGACCACATATACCCTGTAAAACCAGTGCTCCCTATGATTTCATTGTTTCATGGTTTGGATGGAGAGGGAAAAAGAGAGCAGGTGGTGGAATGTGTCACTTATTCTCCATTTGCATAGCTGTTTCACGGCAAAGGGACGGGTGCACGGAGATGGATGATGTGTATTGACATCTTCTCCAAACCTGTAGTCAGAAATGCCAGCCTGGGTGTGCCTGAGCAGGGAACGCAAAGTCAAGTGGCATTTTTCTTCAGCATCGTTCTTCATAGCAAAGCTATGAAATAGGTTTTGACATTCCTCATGTCCACATCACAGCAAAACAAGAGATGTCAGCAGCTGTGCGTGTCACAGAAACAGCAGTCAATTTACCCAGTCTGATTTCTCTGTTCAATAAATTGGTTCTCACTACTTTGGTATTCATGTAGATCTCATATTTTATTTTATTTTACTTTATGCTTCCAAGAGGAAGCATTGTGTTGACTTAATTTTTTGAAAGTAGTTAAGGCAGATAAGTACATATCTTACTTCAACAATTCAGTAGAATATAACTGTAATTTATTGGCAAGTACCACACAGATTGTCTTCAATATCCTACACAGGAAAGATGTGGGAAGGAAGGGTCAGGGAAAGGTGAGACAGAAGCCAATGGATCATAACAAGTGATTTCCCCTCGTTTGTTGAGCAGTACACAAGGTAATTACGTAAATACTTTGAGTCTCCGAAATCTATTGGGAGTTCAGGTGAAATTTTCAGAAATGAGTTTTAGACTATGTGTCATTTTCATACAATGCAGCTTTTGGCTTTGGCTGGCTATTTCTCTGAGAAAGCTTTCAAAATGGTAGGGTTGATCAAATTGTGAAATGCAATTTAAAATAAAAGATAGAAATAGGCTGTTGTAAAGTTTGAGAATGGTAACAATATTTCAAGATAAATGAAAATCCAATCATGCAGTTTGTTTCTTAATAACAAGAAATACGAAATGAAATTGACGGATGTCTGAAAAAATTGAGGCATACAAGATATAGCGCAGAAGCCTGCATCCCTTGATCAAGCATGTCCATCAGCGGTGGATTTATTGTATTGTGAATGTCATTTACTCGCTGAGGTATATAAAACAGATGTATGATTTTTAAATATCTGTCTGCCTCAGACGATTGAGGAATAAGGATGAAGTTCCACAGTCCTCTGCTGGCTTTAACTAGTGCAGTGTTCGTAGCTGATGCCTGGAGGGCTGGAAGGCATGATGTTGCTTCAAACATTAGGATTGATGATAATTTTTGTTTATTTCTGAGGCTTTTTCCCTGTGGCCAGAGAAATAAGAAAGTTGCCTATTTTTAATAGCAAAATGATAGGTTATAAATTCTAACTCTTTGGTCTCTTAAATTTGATAATTTAAATGTTAATTATTCAAGTCTATAAGAAACATGATGTGTGTCTTAGTCTACGAAGAACATTCCTAAAAGGGATTTTGTCTCAGTGAAGTGAAAAGCCGTGTACCCCAGCGGCCACGGTAACGCTGCTCGGTAGAAAAAGGAGGTGAGTAGTCCCTGTGGAGTGGAGAAAGCAAATGGAGCCAGATAGACGGCATCCGAGAAGTCCTTAAGAATCTCTAATGTCCATTTGACTGAAAATAAGTTCTCTTTAAGATCTTCCTCAAACATATGCATAAAATGAAGGGTGTTCCTGAAGTGAGACATTGTGGAAGGAGCAGTGGCTCCACTGGAAATGTCACGAGGTGCAACAGCTAGCTGAGCAATGGCTCAGCTGGAAATGTTACCAGCTTTGTTTAATCTTGAAACACAGTGACAAGAACAAATCTTGTAGAGTCTCTTCAATGATACTCTGTTTTAAGCCTTTCACCTGGGAGGGCACTGTCCAGGAAAAAAGGATGGAAGAGTTTTTTGGAGTCAGAAAGAGATGGCTGGTTACTGCTTCAACCATTAAGGGCTATGAAAGAAAGTTTTTACCAGGTGTGGTAATGCCTTGAGTGTCAGTGTAGGACCAGGTAAGACCAGCAGCTGTGCACAAGGGCCCGGGAGATAAGGCTGTGCTGCTGAAATCATGGTGCAGGGGGAAATGAGAAAGTGCTGGAGAGCAGGTATGAGTGCTAGCAGTTACAGTGTTGTGGATTATGGCAGTGGTACAGTGAAACAATTCATTCTCATGGATGTTCTCCATATTTGTCATCCATTTGATTGCAAAAACTGTGTGAAATTGCTTGTGTGAAATTGCTTGTGCGCATGTGGCAGTGGAATACTGCCACAGAAATAACTCAACTACATGGATCAGCTTTTAATAAATTCACAAGACGTTCATATAACATCGCTATTTTTATTTTTGGATATTCAGGATCATTTGCACTTAATTTTTCTTAATTGTTAAAGATGAATAGTCCACAGGGGATTATACTCTGCAAGGGATAGATCTCATTTTAGCTATGAAATGGGACATGCATTCTGCTAGCCTTTAATTCAGTGAGAGATGGCAAAGCTCAGGCGAAGATCAATCCTTTTTTATTTTTCCTTGAAAAAAGGAAAAAAAAAATGTATCCATGGACCAAAGGTCATAGATAAATACCTGGTATCTGGAGGCCCTTTTGAATCTTATAATCCACTCTGATGGAGATGGTGTATTAAGCAATTGTCTGCTTTCTTCCTAATACTCTTAATTTTTCTAGTCAAGCATTCGTAAAATCCCTCTAGAGAGGGAGATTGTGGACAGTTGTCTAATTATGGTTTGAGGATAATGGCTGTTTCAGAAGAGTGGCTAGCTCGCAGCAGTGCTGACATTTCAGCTTGAAGGGATGTGAATCCCTTGCTTCTCTATCAAATATGTCCCCTTCTGCCTCGGATCCTGGGGAAAGCTTTTTATAGGCCAGCAAAGCGTTGGTTATTTGAATTATCATGAAGCAATTTATTATATCCCAAGTATGTTTCTGATTATCCTGCACTTAGAATAAAATTAATAAATGCCAATGTCTTCACTCCATTTTACTGGTCTCGATGTAAATGTCTATTTTTCTATTAAGAAAAAAAAATGAATTTCAGTTTATCAGGCCGCATTAGAAAACACTGTGATTGTGAGATATTCTGTATTATATGGTCCGAACCCACATCTCTTAGAAAAAGCTTATTGGAAGATGGCAAAAATCCAATACTTGAATCTGAAGGTCTTGTGTGCAAATTGAAGGGCTGAGTTGTTGTTTTCCTTTTTTGGAAGATTTTACTGCTTTCCAGATGTTATGCGAATCACTCAGCACTGCTTTCAAAGTCTGGTCAAATACATAGCATTGCTCCAAACCACACAGTGATGTGTGGATGTGATATTCCTCATCGCTTGGAGGATGGAGATGGGGAAGCAATTTTGCACCTTCTGCAGTAAATACAGTACATTCTTCAAAAGGGATTTGCTGATTTTCAAAAGGATATTCAGCTTTTCTGTAGCATTCCGCCACAGCAGAATGATAGCTGTGCCCCCAGGGCTTGGTACTCTGCTTGCGTTTTGGTCTCTTCGTGAGACTTGGCTTTCTGAACACCTACATTACAATGAATTTAGCAAATGAGTCATCCAATATACAAATTTTGTTTTTGATTTGTGTGTAGAGTTTCATTTCTGGTACAGCAACCCACATGGTACATCCAAGGATAAACATCCAAAAATACCAAACGGGGGCTTTTCGGCTTTCAGATCTGAGTCACTGCCATCCCTGCTTGAGAATGGGTTATTGGGGGTGATGCTCTTAAAGTTTGCAGTTGAAATGCCATGCTGAAAACGTATAGGTTGCGGTATGTAGCAATGTGTCTGTTGTGCAGAGCAAGGAAGAAAGATTATAGGCATTTAAAAAAACAGTTGCTGGCAGATGCGGAGGTGAAGCACAGTCTCTGGGTCAGCTGGTGCTTGATTAGTCCCACCTTAAGCACTTAACCTAAAATGACCTACCTCATGCGATGTGCAGTGTTTGCTCTTCGTGGTTTGTGTCATGTTTCATTAAGAGCAAGGGCGGCTCTGTGGAGATGAGCCTTCTTGGAGAGAAGAGGTTTTTAGGCTGCAAAGTAGGGCAGGCGAGGAAAGAGGGCAGTGAGCTTCACTGCACTGAGAGGAGAGCTGAGAAGAGCAAGAAGCAGATCTATGTCTGATGGGAAGAGATGTCTCGGGAACCAGAGAGACTGCACTTTACTGCAACCGAGAAAAGGCAATTAATGTAGTCTAGAAGCAAAACACACATGAGGAGATGCAGTGGATTGGAAGATGCTTGCTTTCATGCTCTTTTATTTATCTTCTTCCTTTACTGAAAAGGTTAATTATTCCAGCTGCAATAAATTTGTAATAAATCTTCATTTTTCTAAGTTTAAAAGCCTTTCTGTCATCTCTGGGGAGTGCTCTATAAGGAGAGTATCTAGATCACACTTCTGCCTTATTCAGTGTCCTCTGACAACTTTTATTCTACAGTAAGCAGCTACAAATATATTCTTATATTGTGCAAACTACTAGTGCCTATATATTTCCATCTCTAGAACATGGGGGAGACTAAAATATAACATGACCTTAGGTAATGCAGCAGCCGCATTTATTCAGTTTAAGAATATTTGTGCTACTTGAGTGATTGTATTCTTAATGATAAGGGGCAATGAACTTAAGGAGAGAGAGCCATAATACCTGTTTATTCATGTATCTATTTGGGTTTTTCTATTTTAGATTCTTTTTAATTACTATTTAAGATTGTGTTGCTCTCCAGAGCTTCAAGGAGATAAATGTTGCTTGTGATTATCTCCACAAAGCTCCCAGAGATCTCTTAAGCATTGGGTGAGGTGGATCCCTGATGAGGCTGCTTCTACGCAGCATGATTATTTGTTTACTGACAATAAATACGTTATGACAATACCAGAAATGGAAAGATGGGACACGTAAAAGCGCAATAAGATTGAACCTTAGACAGGAAGCTGGGGGAGTTGACTCGGTATCTCCAAACAGTAGGTGCCGGTAAAAATGAAGACAATAAAAGATTGCTATTTTTGACAGTAATTTTTTCTGAAACACTCAGTAACATTATTTTTCCTTGCTTTTGGTCAGGCAGAGGAGTCTAATTGTGAAACTGCCTGTAACACAGGAATTCGGGAAGTATTGCGGTTCTCCCAAGTTGGCACCATGTGAGATAGGCGAGGCCATGTTTTTTATCACTGTCCTTTCTGTTCTCTTAAAACCCACCAAAGGTGAGATGCAGGGAGAGTGTCAGAATAGGGAGCATAGGAGCAAGAGCAGCGTAGAGCAATGTGTGGGCCAACTGGGCTCAGCACTTGTGGCAGGATGGTGCTGCTCTGCTGGAGCTGAGGCGGCAAGTGCATAGCAAGGCCAAAGAGGATGACAGCAACATTGTTATCTCGGAGGGGTTCTCCTTACAAGTGAGGAATAATAATGCTGGAGAATCTTTTACATTAAATGGGATGCTTGCATGGATATCTTACTGATTCATCTGCATGTAGATGTGCATCTCTAAACAAGGAACTCTGAAGATAAATGGGTAAAACGGGATTTATGGTGTTATCCTCTGTTGGGCAAATAACCTGGGCAATCAAGTTATTTCAACTGAAAATAAGTTTTATTACATTGTTAGAAATTAACATCAGTCACAATATTTGCAATTATGCCACAAAAAAGGGAACAATGAGAGTTGATCTCCATTTGATTTGGAACTTGAGGGCTTCCATAGCTTAGTGAAATTTTCAATTATGGACCTTGCAAAACGATGGCTGCAAACCAGGGCAGTGTGCAAGCAATAGCCTGCAGCCACTGTCCTGGAGGAACGCTTCTGCTGTGACAGAGTAGATGGTATCTTCACAAAAATCCAAGAAGACAGGAAGAGCTAGTTGACGTTTTTGCCCAGAGAGCTCTTAGAGCAACTGTAACCATTAAAAAGAATAATAAATTATTGAGAAACTGAGCTTTGTCTTCCTTAGCAGCTTTCTACCACTCACAGGTTCAAACAACAGCAGAGATGACCTTGGTCATTAGTGAATATTGTTAGTTTTTAGACTCATTATTAGGCAACATGAGCTTGTTTTTAGAATTTCCTTGGAATCAGTGATAGAGACTTTTGTACGTTAATGTGGGCCACTCAAAACTTTAATACTAAATTCTGTCAAACTAATTTGTAGTAGTAGAATATCAAACACTTGCCAAATTCACATTTTGACAAACAATTCCTCTCCTTTATTATGTAACTTTTTTGGCAGGGGGTGGGAATGCCACTTGCTTTTCTATAAGCGAGACTTTCAAAATCAGAAATGTCAACATTAATATAGAAGAAAATTGTTAATCTTACTCATGTGAATTATTCTGCCTCAATTAATTCTGGTAATTTTGGAGCGCAAAGATACGGCTATTTATTTATTTTACCCACCAGTGGACTGTGGTGCATTTGTATCTAGTGAAAGCTAATAGTTACTCTGTCTGAATACCAAATGCAAGTGTAAATACTAATGATTCTCCTTTACTGCCTTATCAGAATACAGCATAAGCAGTGAGTGGAAAAATTTTCCTCAGTGCTGTTAACTAGCAGTGTTGTTGCAGGTGTCTGTCTCTGGCCAAACAGTTCCCTCTTGAGGAACTCCTTGCTAACAGAGAAAGGGGGCAAGGACAAGCAAGCTGAATAAAAGACACTGCCGAGTAATGAGTAATGCACCAGGCATCAATCGGCTTGACAACTGCTGTGAAGTTTAAGAAGCAGGTGAAGGGGGAAGTTATCTTCCTTATAAAATAATGAAAATAAAATGGCAATTATTATCATCCATTCTTTAGGTGTAGTGGGAGTACAATACACAGTAGTATAAGGCTATTGCTGAACACACATTTCTCCAGAGCTGCTTCTGGCCCTTGTATCTCAGTTACATTTTTAAGTCATATAATGTTTTTAATGAATACAATATGTGCGTGTGTGTGTGTGTATATTTGTAGGTTTCGGTCTAGGTCTTAAGTGGAACTCTCCAAAAAGTAGACTGTTGTGGTCATCTTCTGGTAGGATTACTTGCTCTTTGGAGATGCCATCACAGTAATGTGTTTGTGGCACTGTAGTCAGGTTAGTTCTGTCTGCCAAAGCTTCTTGCATGTTGGTATAGTGCAGTTTTAGCACTAATAGGCTTGATTTATGTCTTAAGTACTTTTTTTTTTTTCTTATTTAGAATATTTGACTGATCAAAAATCTACCCTGGATAGGTGGCATTAGTTGTGTAATGGACTTTGTTGTCAGTATATCTGTCAAAACTGAGAGCAACTACGGACATAAAAACATAATTATAGACTTATGTTTTCCTGGAAGTGTTGGTGGTGAACACCTTTATCAGTATGCTTTTTTCAGTTGAGTTGCACAAAGTACCCAATTACAGTGATTTAGCAATCTGCTATTTTTACAAGCGTGTATTTTCAAACTTCAAAATTTTTCTATAATTTTGTATGAAATTGTATTTTTCTCCATTTCTACGGTTCCCATAAGTGTTCTGTTCTGAGGTTGCACAAGCTTTAAAAGTTACTGTAGGAGCTACTGAGAAGTGCACCCCATCACCTTTGACGTGGTTCAGAATTACATCGAGAGGAGAAGCGAAAGTGAAAGAGAACCATTTTTGCTCAGACGCTGTGATAACAAACGGCCATTTCAGACCAGGTGGCTTGAATGCCACTGCTCATATTGAGCAATTCTCATCTGAATTCTGCCCTAGTTTGAGTCAATGTTGTTGTATTGCGGTGAAATTGTTTGATGGAAGGTTTGTCAGAATTTGACATGTAGAGTGCTGTATGTGGAGCTTAAAATAGACCTTTTAATACACTTTGTACAAAAAAATTGTAATGATTGCAAAAGAATTCTGCTTGGTTTTGTTTTGTTTTCTAAAGTGACGGCAGTGCCATAACTCCTTAATGAAGCAGCTATGTTTTTCTATTTGTGTGTGCTTTTGGTTTTGCTTTCCCTTCTGCAGATGGTCCTGCAGTAGATAGATCTTTTGACTGCTAGGGTAGAGGTTACCAAGAAGGGGGGTGTTAGAAGCAGTGCCGTCTCGGAGGGTCTCTCTGACAGACAGCCAACTGTGTTGTGGGAATCATGGCTTATTTTATTGTTTAATCTGAAATTAGTAGGTATCTGCTGTGAAATCTGTTTGCAAATACATTGTTGGATATGTTGATTCTCCCCCTTGTCTATGCTGAGTTCTGTATACTGACAAGTCTTCCAGTATTTATCAGAATTGTTTTTTTTGTTTTGTTTTGTTTTTGTCACATGAATAAAAAAAATAGTTGTAGAACTAAGTAATTTGTGAAATTATTAATGACGTTATCTTCTTCCATCTATGCTCCTCATTGTAACCTGGTGAGTAAGACACAGACATAATGATTCGAAGCAAACCAAAGTATATGGTGTGGGTTTTTTTTCTTCCTCCCTTGTTAGCAGGTATAGAGCAGAATCATGCTAGAAGCGTGGCTGAGAACAGGCACTATTTTGGTGTCTTCTCAGCACGCGTCTAGTCAATAAGGAAATGGATCCAGCTTGTGGTTCTTATTTCTCTCCTTTCCTCTTCGTTTCTTTTGGTAATTGAACAAATCAAAACAACCCCCTCCCATTTACTCAGATAATTGAAAATGCGAGGCTCTAATATACTGTATCGGAACCTCTCAAGTGGTCTTATTTCTTCAATCAGCCGGGAGTGTGGCTGCATTAAAATGAAGCAAACAAAAGTATTTTACATATATTGAAATCTTTGCTGAAGTACCAGACTTAAGCTGAGAGCTGTGTGGTCTCTGTCACAGTTTCTGTGACAGTCTCTGCTCAAAATACTTCATTTTTTCCCCTTTGTTTACTTTCAAATCTTGTCGCTTGCACAGAAGAAGGACTTGCATCAAGGGAGTTCTGAGAGCTGTTGATTTATACTGAGTTAAAAGTCTTTGACTCTTCCTTATGGTAGAAAAGCATGTATTTGCCTTTCATGGTAAGTGTCAGTGGTGTAAATGCAGCCAAAGGCAAAGGTTTTTAATTTCCTTTTTCATCCTTGGGTAATGAGTATACTACAGAATTCTACTTCATTATACCTCTCTTTATTTTTCGGGCATTGCTGATTTTTGTCTACATGAGAAAGTTGCATTTATAAACATTCTTTTGAATTAGCAAACATTTTTTTCAGTATGATAATCTTCCATTTTATAAACGAAACAAATCCATTTTACTTCCTTAAAACATCAATTTGTACTTCAGACGTTATTTCATAGGACTTTAGGGAGTTGCCAGTCTTGAACTGGTTTACTGAAGAAAAGCAGATTATGCAACTCTGACATTTTCAGCTTTATCACCAGCCAGAATCCCAGCCCTCCTGTCAGTTGACCAATCTTGCAGCCTTATGGAGGCATCTCCCATATTTTTTTTCTTTGTATAATTAAGAAATATGTTTCCAAGAGAATACGGTTACTTTCCTCATAACTTCGATTTCATCCTTCTCCTTTGTAAAAAGGAAGAACCTAATTTACAAAAAATCACACCAAATATCTCCTTTCTACACATGGCTGGGTCTGACTGTGTTTATGTCATCTCAATATTTCCGAAACACCCATTGCAGTGACTCACACGTAATCCTTTTGAGGGGTGAAAACAACATCTGAAAAACAAAGAAGGCTGCTCTGAGCTGGGAATAGAAAAACTGGCAAAAAAAATCCTAAATTTGGCATGTAGAAGAAAAGTGTTCTGTGAGGAAAAACAAACAAACAAACAACAGCAACAAAAAAGCATTTCTACATGACTGTATATAGAACAACTAACTACATGTCCTTTGTAAAGATGTAATGAGATTTTGTTGTTGTTCTTTGATGGTCTTCAGATGTCAGAGAGTCCTCAGATTTTTTCTTCTCTTCCCTCCCTTTTGGAAAACCCAGGAATACAGCGTTCAGGTGTGTGTTGTGCTCAGTTCTGAGTGCTCCCTTCATGTTGTTGTCAATGATTCGGTCTCTTGCAAAGATTTTTCAAATAATTTTAAGATTCTCGTTTTTCCACTTTTTGTAAGGTTATGATTTTTGTGATATCTATGCCTTCCAATTTGACTGTCACTGAGGTACAGATCTTTTTAAAATTTTATTCTTCTTTTACTGAGCTGAACTTTTAATCAGCAAGGCGCACTATTGTAAAAGCTCTTTTATGACATTGTTCATAAAAGAGAAGTTCTGGAAGTTCCTGACTAAGGCATTGTGCTTTATATAATGGCCAGAATATTTCTTTGATTTTGGCTTGACCTTGCATTTTCTTTTAAGTAGTATTTAGAAATCCTTTGCCTCAGTTATCTGTGACAGATTAGTGCCTCCAGGACCTCTAGGCTGCACCACACATTTAAACGCTGTTAGTTCCTTTCTTTGTAAAACGCTCATAAAATGCTGTACTGAGTCTGACTGTGGTCTGCGTGCATGTAACTTTCTTGTTCTATGTGATACTTTTCAGCCCTAGAAAAATGAAGTATATTTAGGGAACAGCAAATGAATGCATTGTAATGGAAATTGTGCATAACAGTTAAAATGAGGCTAAATGCGATGTAGGAAGTCATAGTTCTGATGGCAGCAAAATAAATTACTTTGGAAGTGTTATGCATCAGTCAGAAAGCAGGCTAAGTGGAAGCTTGTAACTATTTGATAGGTAGTGGAAGTGGAATGAAAGAATATTTAATTATGAACAGACTAAGGGCATAAGAAATTCCTGTCTTATTGAGACTAGTGATCCACCCAGCCCACTGTGGTGCCTGAGAGTGGCAGAAGGACATGTATGCAGGCCTGGCTGCTGTCTGTGCTCCCTTCCCTTTGGACTCTTCTAGCTTCCACAAGGGTTTAATTAGAGTTTTCAGGAGATACCTCCCTACCTAGTCGTTTTGCTGTACAGACCAGTCACCCATCACTTTGCCTTGTCCCTTGTTGAACTGTTGGTACCGTCTCAGTCCACAGCCTCCATGTAGCATATTCCAGATCGCTGCCTGTGCAAATATCTTTTTACAAAAACAAAAAAAAAAAAAAAAGTTTTGAAAG
>WBMW01001876.1:314455-367833 GCA_013396635.1 Penelope pileata | reverse complement strand
TTTTGTCAAGTGCTTCTAGTTCCTCTATTTAGAGTCAACAGTGGTTTTATATTCAATGTGTCCATCACCATCCTGACTTTCTGAGCTTCGGACATACACCCCTCAGCCATTGCAACTCCAAATTGCAGAGTCTCAGCCTTTCTGGCCATATGTCCCAAGGCATCATTCGCCTCCTCCTTCATTCTGGTTGCTCTGTTCTCTGCTGTCTCCAACTCCAACATGTCCTTTTGAGATATGGAGAACTAAATATTACTGAAGATATGAATACATCAAAATTTTTAGGCTGTCAAAATCACACTCTCTTTAAGCATCCTTCCTGATAATGCCCATTGTTTTGCTGGCTTCTTAGCTGCCTCTGCACTTGGAGCAGAAATTAGGTGCAAGTCTGTAAGGATGGAGTGCTCAGCAGTGTTCTGACAGTTGAGTGGTGGAGCCTTCAGGTTGATTTGCAAGGCAAATGTGAGATGATGTTCTTTTGAAGAGTCCTCTTAAGACTTTTTGCCTCCTTGCAAAATGTGCCTTTTCATGTGTTCTTATCCTTCTTTCTCCTGTTGGCTTTTCAGAGTTTCTCAAAAATGACGGAAGAGCAGAGTAATGTAACATTTCTGCATTTTGTACATCTTTCTTGCTTAAACTAGAGCAAGAAAAGAGGTAGAACATAAATAAAGGATGTTATTTTGAATTGGAGCCACTCTGACTCCCATTGTTATTGTGTTACTCTAGGCATTTTTTAGTGTGGATTTTTCTTGTTTTTTTTGAATTTTGTTATGAAGAATGGTGTATGAAGTAAATACTGTCATGTAGCAGCAATGTGTCCTTGCTGCAGTACGGGCTGACTGTGTCATGACTAGCAAGATCTTACCTATCAGGTTTATTTAATAAGGTTTATTTCTTGATTATATACCATGAACGAACCTGTATCTGGAATATTGTGTCTGGTTTCTCCTCCTGCAGTGCCCAGCATGGGAGAGAGATTCACAGATAGAGAGGGCCTAGCAAAGACCTGCTGAGAAGATTTGGATAGCTGCAGCACATGGCAGAGATGGAAAGGGCAGAGGAGCTAGGGTTGTTTTGCCCAGAGAAGTCTAATTGAGAATTTTATTACAGCTTTTCACCCTCAAAAGTGAGGTTATAAATAAACTGGAAATAAAGTCCTCACAGGGGGGGCAAACTGAAAGAACATGAACCAATCATCAGAAGATGAAACAGGAGAAATTTCTAATTGGGTCTGAGAAAAGAAAATGTGTTCACCAGACCCTATCTGGAATATGGTTGAGGGAGCTCAGCTTGTTCATTTTGGAGAAGAGAAAGCTCCAGGGAGATCTCATTGTGGCCTTCCAGTACTTAAAGGGAGCTTATAAACAGGATGGAGACTGACTTTTTGCACAGTCTGATAGTGATAAGACGAAGGGTAGTGGTTTTAAACTAAGGGATGGGAGATTTAGATTAGATGTTAGGAGGAAATTTTTCACTGAGAGAGCAGTGAGGCACTGGCACAGCTGCCCAGACCTGTGGGTGTCCCATCCCTGGAGGTGCTCAAGGCCAGGTTGGATGGGGCTCTGGGCAGCCTGATCTGGTGGGTGGCAGCCCTGCCCACAGCAGGGGGTTGGAACCAGATGGTCTGTGAGTTTCCTTCCAACTTAAGCCATTCTGTGATTCTAAGAGACCAGTCAAGCACTGGAAGAGGTTGTCTAGAGAAACTGGAGGTCATCAGTGTGACTGGATGAGACTCTGAGTCGCCTGGTCTGACTTTGAAGCTAACAGATTTGAATGATTCCATGTGATTCTATCAGTAGATGACATCTCATTTTTTTTCTTTTGATCCTGTATTTTTGAATAGGTAGTGAGATGTTCCTAAAATGTATAGATAATTTTACCAGAAAACCTGAACTTTCAGCAATTTATCTCCATCATCCTATTAGTCAGAAGTATTGGGAAAAGAAGTGACTAGGTTTTTTTGGTGCATGTTCACGGGTGGGGCTGTTGTACTCCAGAGACTTCACATTCAGCTACTCAGAGCCTTTCTGCCAAATTTCTTTCAATATCACCCTTGTTCTACCCCCACAGACCTTGTTGATCACTGAAAATGACAAGGATTTTTCAAAATCCCAGCCCCAAGTGCAAACTTGGTGTTTCTTTGGGAAGGTGTTGTAAAGTTGTAAAGTCACTTTGAACGTGAATGCACTCAGCATCAGTGCATGCTGACATCAACCCCAGCACGGCTTCCGTGGCTGCTATCTGCACATGGCTGTGCAGCAGGTCAGAGCAGGGCTGCGGTTTGTTTTTGCCTGCTGTGCCCTGGTGCCTTCAGCTTACCTCTCAGCTCTAAAACAGCACTGCTGCTGCACTAGAATGAATAATGCCTGTGGGAACAATTTTTGGGGTATGAAGGACTTTAGGTCTTTGCCAGGACCCACTCACACAGGTAAGTGTGGACACAGACTGGTGAAGCTCTCCAGCAACTGCTAGCTTTGAGTGTTTGTTTGGCCCCTTAACAGGAACTTCTCTGTTCTTGCTTAACATGTATTTAGTATCGACTCTCAGTGCCCAAGGTACTAGATTTGAGAGAGAAAAAGTAATAATACATTTATATGATCTCCTGCTGTTTCTCTGTGTGCATATATAGGATGATAAAGAAGCCAACAGACCCTTGCCAAACAAAGGAGACCATGGAAATGAGAAGTTCAAACCTGTGGTACCTTGGCCTCATGTTGAAGGTGTGGAAGTGGACTTGGAATCCATTCGAAGGAAAAATAAGGCCAAAAATGAACTAAATCCGCGTGGTGGTGGTGGTGATAACAATCAGCAAAACGTCATCCAGAGGCAATATCTCACATTTAAGCCTCAGACATTTGTATATCGAGATCCTGTTTTACGACCTGGAGTCCTGGGTAATTTTGAACCCAAAGAGCCTGAGCCTCACGGAGTTGTTGGTGGCCCTGGAGAGGAAGCAAAGCCATACGTTTTAGGGCCAGATTACAAGGAATCCATTCAAGCCAGCATAAAAGAGTTTGGGTTTAATATGGTGGCAAGTGATATGATCTCACTAGATCGGAGCGTTAATGACTTGCGTCAAGAAGAGTAAGCAAACTTTTTGTTTTCTTTTAGTTCTATTTTTATGAGGCTTAATTATTTTCCTTCCATAGATCTTAATCAATGCTTAAAATAATATTAATTAGGCCAAATACTTAAGACTTCTTGTTCTGACAGGCAAGAGTGCTGTACTATACCAAGAATTTCCATATATTATTCTTAATGCTGCTCCAATTATTCTTTTCATAAACACTTAATCTATATTGATTTGTCTCTGAAGTCATGCATTTTAGTGTTTAATTGCATAAATTTGGATGTTCCAGTTCCAGGTAGTCTTGTTGTATCATCTCTTTTTAATCTATAACTTCTTAAGATCTGTTTTTAAGTAAGAATGCTTTTTAATTATTATTATTTCATGCAGAAGTTCCTATAATACTGTTTATTTAGTTATAGTTCCATGACAGTTCTTAAAAAAAAAAAAAAAAAAAAGAAGAAAGAAAGAAAGAAAGAAAAAAAACACAAAACTTTTATTCCCTTTAACCCACTTCACGTAATTACCTGAATTAACAGGATCATATAGATCTGTTGCAGTGGAGTTTGGATTTTGGAGCTGACAGCAGAGTAGTGAGACCTGCACGTCTCACTGTGTTTATCACAAAGGAGGAAGAAATCTTGTGGGGGAAAAAAGAAAAGATTTACTTGCCTGGGGGTGTGTCTACGTTAGCGTGAGGAGAATTCTGGGAAGATGTTAATATTTACTCTATGTATAACAGGTTTACACAGTCTCTTCTGGTCTTTGTTAAATACTGGAGCCAAATTTGCTTTCAGGCTAATCTACATTTAATATTATTTTCCTTGTTAAATATCAAGGGTAGGTCTCTGAGCAAACTGATTGATTGGTATTTTTTAGCTTTTTTTTTGCATTGGTGAGGAGGGTATATGAATTTAAGTATGAAATAGGTCCCCCTTATTCCCAGCAGTGGATCTATTGTAATACCAGGGTTTGGTGCCTTCCTCTGGATGCTTCCAGCTGCAGCAGCTGATCTGTTTGGTTGGCCACTCATTGCTTACTGAGACTCTGCCATGGCCTTTCATAAAGAGTGTTTTTCTATGTCAAGAGGTGGGAGAGACCTGGCCAGATGTTAGCCTGACTCATGCTTCTATGTGCACTGCTGTTTGGATTTACTGCCTGTTGTGTGTTTGTTAAAACGAATGAAGTGCAGAGTACAGCACTTTCTTCATGCCACGCTCCTTGAGTGACCTACTAAGGGTTTCCACCTGCTTGAAGTTGGAGGAGGGAAACAAATCTGTCAGCTGCTAGCAGAACACTGATGCTCACCATCTTGAGGTTCACTTCAATTTTGTTTCTTCACTGAAGTCAGCAGTTGGACCTCTGTACTAAAAAGACTTTCTGAGTAACCTGCATAGGCCAGCGTCTCCTTCCAGGAGATTTTTCCCTAAACACCACTACTTCTGCTGAAGTGTTTGCAGCCACTGAGGATATTTTTGGAAGAAGCAACAGAGCTAAGGAAATTGGCAAAGAAAAGCTGCTTCCCTGCCTTGTGTTGTGATGGACTGAGCAAAGTGAAACCGATGTCATGAGTTCATGTTAGTAGAGTTCATGTTGGCTCTGCCTTCTCTTGAGAGAAAGGGGAAGGAAGGAAGTAGAAGCATGCTCCCATCTTCGCTCTCGGCTCTGCCTGGATAGCGAAGCAGAAATGGCAGCATGTCTCATGACACTGGGACCTTCTTGACTCTGCCCAGGCTACTGACCATATCATTGGCAGCAGAGCTCCATTACTTCCTCCTTCCCGTTTTCCCCAAGTTGGAGGATGTCAGAGAGCCTACATGTCTGCAAGGTAGACAGATAGAAGAAGCCATACCTATAGCTTCTTGAAATATTTTTGGCATAATCTCCAAGTTTTCTTTAATGCTGTTCTAAAGATATAAATTCCCTAAGAAAACTTAAATACTTTGTATACTTTGAGGAGTAGAAAGGGCAGCCTTGGTCACATCAGAAAAACATGAATTTTACGAGCAGTTTGCTTTAAGCACACTTGCAGATAGGTCTTCCATGGAGGTCAAAGCCAGCAGCTCAAATCAAAGTTTTATTGTTTAATATCCTAAGCAAGCAAACAAAACTGCATGAAAAACGTGAGCAAAATGCATCTTTCAGGCAACTTTATATCAAATATTTCATATATTGAATACTTGAGATGCTTGCAATTACCTTAAATATGTTAAAGGTTTATTGCTATCCCCATGTGTCTCCTGGGAAAGGCAGAAGAGAGGGAAAGCAATGAGGGATTGGCTGGTATTGCTGTATGCTGTCAGGTATCAATGAACTCAGTTTCTTGCTTTCCCCCTTACAAAATGTAGCAGATTTCCAGATGGATGCCCCATTTATTTTTCTTCCTGTTTTCATCCTACCGATCCCTTTTGTAAGTCCTGAAGCCATTTTGCTTGGTGAGACTGGACAGCATTCAGTTTAATCCTACTGAAGAACAGTATAATCATCCTTTTTTGGCTGCCATTATCTTAGGATTGTTATTTGAGGAAGATATTTCAGGCAAAGCCTGGGTTATTCACTCAGAGATGTTCAAATCCAGGTAGGCCTCATGTCAGCTTTTTCCTTAAGGCATAAAAGTTCTTCAGCGTCACCCTAAGCAACAAGCTTTGTTCGGGGAAGGACGCCAAGTGCTTCTCCAGGCTGCACTGGCAGGAGTGAAACATTACTGCAAGAGCTGTCTCTCTCAGCTTAAAAGCCATGTAGCCTCAGGGCTCATCGCTGCTGGAAGGGGAAGAGGGAAGAAGTGCCCATGAAGTCCTGCTGTGGTTAGATTTGTCTTTTCAATCGGACCCATGGCCAAGGTGATTTGCCAGCTTCTGTTAGTGATTCAGCAGGAACTTTGCTGCTGAGTGTGGGCTGTCTCAGCTCCATTAAAAAAAGCTTGTGTTGCTGCCTTCTGGAGAGAGGAATAATGTTGGACAGTGTGTTGAAGCGGTTTGTCACGTACATCACTATGTACTCCTGCTTCGTGTATCTTAACTAGTCTGTTTTGAGGTAGAAGACAAGCACTTCTGTTGGCATATAACAAATCATAGGTTTGGTTAAATGAAATTTAGAAATGTATGGGGAAACTGAAAAGTCTGTACAAAATTTCAAAGATAGCATCATCTAACTTCAGTCCTTCAGTGCTCTGCAGGAGGGCCGGGGAGCCATGATGGGTTTAGGTGGAGCAGTACTTGTTTTCCCCCTTATCTCTGGTTGCAAAAAACATGGAGGCAGGCTTTGCAGGCCCTGTCCAAAATCTGTGTTGGTGCTAAAGAAAACTTTTTCTTAAAACTTGGTGATTTTTACTGTCTTTTTTTTTTTTTCTTTTAATTTTGATAGGTGCAGCCTTTTAAGAGCATTTGTATTCAGTTCTGCATGTTGTTCTGACTCCTATCAGAACTCTGATAAAACTTTAGCTTTAGGGAATAAAGTTGTTAATTGATTTGCTCCCTAGCTATTTTGTGATCAGGAGTCTGCACAGAGATAAAGCTGAAGGAAAACAGAGCAATAAGAAATTCTTATGATCTTGGGTTCAAGATAAACACGCCCTGCTAGGGAAATAGAAAATGAACCAGGTTTGAGAATTAATACAGTCAGGTACAAGGTGTATCCTCCCCAAAAAAATCTTCACTGAAGAGAGTTGCTGCTAGGGGAAGCAACAACAGGAGTTTTGTTTCCAGCTCTCAGAGCCACTTTAAATTTTTTTTTAAAAAAGAATTTTTAAAAAAATTAAATATAAATGTTTTAGGTCTGACCAAAGATCTATTTTCTCAAAATTTTTTTCTCTAGCTCTGTCAAATAACATATGCTTGGGAGAAAACATACAAGAATGGAGTTTCATTGCTGGCAACTGGTGGGCTAGGGCTTCTTGAGCCTGAAACTGAAAAAGGGTTGTCATGCTTCATGGACCTTTTTCTGTGCATGAAGTTGTCTATTAGGTGCATTTGTACTCTTGGAATTCATGACATCCTGAGACAAATTCTTCTTCCATGCTGAAGAATGCAGTGTGTACTTAACCTTTCCTCCTGGATATTGTCATGTGCCTCTGTTATTCTGCCGCCCTCTGATGTGGAGATATCAACAATATCAACATCGAGCTACTGTATTAATGCTCTGTATTTCTTCCATGTTATTCCTACTGCTCAGTTTGCCCTTTCATCAACTTTGAACTGAAATGCTCATAGTGCTGCCTGTGTTCAACTCCAAAATTTTCTGAGTGGCAATGACAAGTTCAGAGGTTGTCCCTGAGTGCTGTGCACGCTATGCATGTTCTTACTCTCCATGTACACTTGTGCTTTCAGTGGGCTCTCCTGATGGCTCATTGTCTGGGTAGCTCCTTGAATTCTTCTGCAGCTTCTTACACTTCAATTGAGACTGCCAAGATATTTTTACTTTGTTGTTATTGTTGCTGTTGCTTTGTTGTCACCTGGAAGAGGAGGTGCACAGCTTAGATCTCAGCACAGATATTTAAGCTACTATAGCCACAAACTCCCTTCAGTGTGAGCAATATCTATTCATTCCTCCTCCTTAAGCAGTTATCAATCTAAAAAATCTTCCAACTTATCCTGCTGTACGTTGCTGAAGAACTTTGCTTGTGAAGAAACCAAAGAACCTTGTCAAAGACTTTACAAATTCATTTACTCTATTAGTAGGCTCATCCACGTTCACATAATTTCTGATTTCTTCAAAATATTGTGTGTTTCTGTGGCACAACTTTCTTCCACAAATGCTATGTCTATGGTTTACTAATGTTGTTCTTTATTGTTCATTTCTGTTTGGCACTGGAGTAGGACTCAGCACTCTGCTGTTCTTTAGATCCCCAGGGCCCTTTTGTAAAAAATTGGTGTCAGATTTTCCATCATCAGTTTGTCTGATATCAAGGCTGGTGTCAGCAGTAGTTACATACCACAATACTTTGTCAATTTGTGTTGCATTATTTTGGAAATACTGAGTTTATCAAAAAAAAAAAAAAAAAGAAAGAAAGAAAAGAAAAAGAAAAAAAGCAATTATGCTATATATAGCAAAGAATTAAGTAACAGCTACCATACTGTTAACTCTGAATTACAAAGTCCTTAAGCTTTAGGTAGCTGAAGATAGAAGCATATGCTGGGAAGTATCACTATATGCTTGCCCTGTTTTTGTGTTTTTCCCTGCTTATCTGGTGTTGGTCACTGTTGAGAGTTCAATGGAGATACTTAATATAATAGCTTTCCTGCTTCTGAAGTGGTCTCTTTTTATTTTGATCATCTATCAGCCCAACAGACTTGCTGGCAGGCATCCTACTTCCGGTGTTTGAAAAAAGTATTTCAATAGCAGCTTTCATGCTTCAGTAAGAATTTCTCAAACTTTTTTCCCCCCATCTATCATATTGTTTACATTCAGTTTGCCTGAATTAGTGCTCATTTCTGTTTTCCGTTTTGAACACCACCTAGTTTATTTAAAGAATGTCTTTCTCGCTGCTAACAGCATCTGATTTTTAATCATGCTGCCTTTCCTCGTTCCTTACTAGGGGTTGTTGTTGTTTTAATTAATTGAGTAGTGATAAACACTCTTGGCTTCTAATATGGTGTCTTTGAGAAAACTCTATGCTACCTGACGGCATTTTAACAAGCCTGCTCACTCCTTTATTGTTCCCCTTTCCAAGAGGACTTGCTGTGGCACCTCTTGTTTGGCATTGGACCTTCAGTGCATTGTGGCTGCAATTACAGCGTGGCTCCCAAACACATTCATGTTCATCTTTAACTGAGCTCAGCATTGTGCTGAGAATAAAAATCTGCTGCCTCTCTTGCAGGTTCTCTACTATGCTGCCCCTTGGCTACACTAATGATGCCTAAAGCTGTAGGCTCTGGAGAACAGTTTGTATTTACAGGTCCCCTGAGGCAGTGGAGGTCTCCTGCCTGCACCTTCTGTGCTCCCAAGCATTCTGATACATCCCGGTTGATGGCTGAGTCCTGCTTGGGCTGAATGAGTCCTTAGGACAGGCTTCTCCTGTTTTCCTTCAGATCTTTTCTTTCTTTCTTTGATGCAGCTAAAGATAGGAAGGACAGATCAGGCACAGTACTGGCCAGAGGGGCTATGAGATTTGGAGCTGTGGCCAAAAGCCTGGCTGAAGAGACTTCTGGTTGCAAAGTTAGTCTGTCTATTCAATAGATTTGAAATAGAGACCTAAGTGAGGTGATTGTCCTTCTTAGAAGCCCAATTTGTTTGCTTGCTTGAATTCTGTGGTTAATTGTTATGTCAAATCAATGAAAATATTCTTTCTTAAGTTCTCATGGAAAACTTAAGTTCATGGAAAAGTAGTTCTACAGTAAGCAGAAAGTCTTTTGCTGAGACCTTGCCAGTGCTACAGAAGATGTCAGAGTCCCGTGAGCGGATCTCGAGTCACCAAGGATCCTGCTTGAGGAACACAGGACGTTGAGGTCCTGTTGGTGGCTCACAAGGTGTCCGTCACTGGCAGCGACACACGAGGTGCTGAGGGCCGGAGGCTGCCAATCACTGTGAGAGGCAGCCTCCAGTGAGTCCAGCACTGAGCACCACCGTGCCGGGACAGCTGCTGCCATGAGCCAGGAGGCAGCTGACAACAGGAACTGGTGGGTGCGGGTTTGGCTGGCAGAGCCCCATGAGGATAAGCCATACCCAATCTGCCTCAGCCCGCTGGCCAACGCAGCCTGCACCATCCCCTGTAGGCACACCTTTTGCAGGCCTGCATACAGCAGTGGATGGCAGGCAGGAATGGCTGCCCGCTGTGCCACCGCCCCATTGGATTCCTGCTCAACATCGCATCATGCCCCCAGAGGAATGCCTCGACCTGCCAGGTCTGGGGAAGGGTCCCACTCCCTCAGTTGCGGCAGGAAAGAGCATCACCACATTGCTCCCAGAGCGTCTCACCTGGGCGCATGGGGCACAGCCCCTCCAGGCCTCCCAGCAGCTCATCCTCAGCCTGTCCTGGCAGTGGGAGCTGAACGGGCACAGATGGGCTCAGCAGAGGAACAATGAGGACGCAACCCCACTGCTCATGGCAGTGTTGGAGCTAGATGAAATTTAAGGTCCCTTCCAACCTAAGCTGTTCTGTGATTCTAAATGAATTCTTGCCTTACACTTTTTATTCTCAGTGGCTGTCCTTAGCAGCCAGTTTGCTGAGGGAGAAGGCATTTATTTGGAGCTGGGGCAGGTTTTTCACAGTCAGGCGTAACGATGTGCCTTTGGTAGGACCACACTGGCTGTTTCCAGTCACTTTCTTCCTCAAGCATTTGGAAATGACCCTTTTGGCAAAGCTGTAACACCTGGAATCATGAACTTCTCTTGGCAGACATTAGGGAACATTTAAATAATGGCTTTTCTATGAAAGAGCCAAAAAGGAGAAAAATCCGCCTTATGGACAAAACCATTGATAAGTGTGAATATGGAGCTCTGAGAAGTGGCTGTATGGTGTGTGGCTCATTTCAAGAGCCTCACCTAGTTGTACAAAGCCAAAGCAACGTTAGCTGTTCAAAAGAACTTGCATTCAGTATTTCTACAAAAAAATATATATCTACAGTGCATGAATTGCAGTAGTCTCTCTTAGCTCTCTCAAAAGTGCTAAGAAGCAATGCAGGGTTTTCTTTGTCAAGTCCATTTTCACAGCATAACACCCCATCCATATTGGTGTATTTTGGTGGGCTGAGGTCGTGCACAACTTTGGCTTGAAATGTGGATTGAGAAGCTCTCTTGAAGTATTTTGTAAGTGATGCTGTGCAAAACTCCCTGTCTGTCCTGTTAACTAACTTAGGTTACTCTGAAGCCCTAAAGCCAGGAATGTTCATACTGCTGATCAGATTTTATGCCAGGGTAATTAACTGTGTTGTCTGTAAGAAAGGATCAGTGCTCGACATGCTTTGCTCAGACTTGATATCCCTGTTGTTATCCCACCCATAGAAGACTTGCTTACAAATCATTCTTACTGATCCAGAAGATTTTAGTCTTATGGCTCTATTTATGCTTGATTTTTTCTGACAGCCTCTTTTGACAAATGTTGCAGGAATTTTACCCTGAGTAGTTTGACTGAGAGAGGAAGCATTACGACTCTTTGTGAATGCTTATGACGTGAGACGAATTAATCTCTTACTGAATTTTTATTTCAGTATTACAATAGATAACTGCTGTCTGTTCACCAGCATGAGCCAGAATCTCAAGTGCATTACCCACATACATCTGTCAGTCTGATTGTGGCAAAATAAATATTTTAAGCGTTTTTTTTTCTTCCGTGGATTATCCATTTCCTTTTTAACAGCATTTTTGATATTGCAGGACATGCCTCCCGGGCCATAAAAATTCATACTTGAATAATTGGATCTGTCATCCTGGATCACCTTTTTGCTTCAAACAGAACTAATAATAAGCTTTTGTTGAAAAATCTGAAAAAGTATCTCTTCCTTGCTGGAGTACAATGCTCTTTTTATACAGAAATGTATTTTCAACAATTGTTTTTGCAGCTCCCAGCATTTTCTAAGAAAGTTTTTTGCTCAAAAGCGAATGAGAATTGGTTTGTTTTTAAGACTATAAGTGTAGTTTTGGAAGGCATTCATTCTCATTTTTAGTTATTATTTTTAGTACATGCAGAGGAGGGAATTCTTAGCTAAAATAAAGGCTTCTGAGATTCCTTAAGAATATACACGTGCAGAGTTATGTTTTAGCAAAGCAGAGCAAAATTTATTTAGTAAAGATATTTTTCCTGTCATAGTTTGGTTACATAGTTTGGTTTGGCTACTTTAGCTGGTCCAAGTGCTATTAAAAATACCAAATGCCATAGCAAACTCTTAGTGCTGGCTTGAGTTTACAAAATATCAAAATCTTTGGATATAAACAAAACTGAAGGCATGAAACAAGGCAGATGAATCCTGGCTGCTCAGTAGAACGGTAGTAGAAGCGGATGGTCTTTTTACTCTGGGTGAAAAACATAAATTTAATATTTTATTTTACATTGGTTAGCTGTCCGGTGAATCTTGCAATAGCTAAGGAGATAGGATAGAAAAGCTCTGGAGTGGAGCCGGCTTTCTTCAGGAATTTGATTAGTAGCTTAATTATAGCACTGTGCAAATTACATATTTGATACTGTTATACGAAATAAGCTTTCAGTAATTACTGTTGGTAGCAGTGTCATTGGAAAAGGAGCGTTAGGGACTTTCACATGGCTTCCTTGGTAACCAAGCGCTGCACTGTAACTCTTCTGTGACCAAGAAGAGCAGTTTTACAGCAGGCACCACAACCTTTGTGCCCCTTGCTGAGCGCTGGGGCTGAGAGTCAAGTGAATCACAGTGGTCAAACACAATTGAGCAGGCCGGGTTGTGCAGGGCAGGGCACCGGCTGCCTTGCTCTTGGCAAGGTTCCTGGAGGAAAAAAGATATGTAAAAGGTAATTGGGGATGTACTGTGAGAGCATCTCCTGACGGTCGGGAAAGGTGTGAGTTTCAGGCATTGTACTTGAGTGAAAATAAGCATTTCCTGTAAGTGTTTCAGTTCCCAGTAGAGAAAACTAGAGTGAAGATGGATCCTGTGTTTCTTTAATGTCAGCTTCCAGCATTTCAAATTTTAAGTTTCAG
This sequence comes from Penelope pileata, assembly GCA_013396635.1. NCBI lineage: Eukaryota > Metazoa > Chordata > Aves > Galliformes > Cracidae > Penelope > Penelope pileata. Next base: position 355,168 of record WBMW01001876.1, on the reverse strand, counting down.
CAGAGAAATAGTTGAGGAAAATGGAGGAAGCATTCTGTCAGATGAATTGCAATCTGAATGCAAAGCTAAAAGATTAACTGAACTTCTTATGCTCTGTCTTGTTCCTGATAATCAGAAACTTACTACATTTGAGCATTTAAATAAACTGATGTGAAATAAGTTATAATTCAGCCCACTGAGCCTGGACAGAAACTTCAGGGTTTAACATTTGATGAGGCAGAAATAAAGTATTTTCTTGGGATTGAGCCCCAAGCTTCCCACAGCCTTTTGTTTATTATATTAAGTAGCACCTGTCAGTGTTTGATAAATCCAAAATTATGCACAGCCTTGATTCCTTTGAGCTTTACATAGGCAAATGCATCAAGCTGCCACTTCCTAAATCAGTGCATACCCAAGCAGAGAAATGATGGGTATTGCCATATTGAATTAGCTGCTTAGCAGCGTTTTCTGACAATCAGTGCTAGCTGCTGCAGAGAGGAGAGGAAAGTGGGGGGCAACAAACAGCTTGTGTGTAACTGACCCACAGAAATGCTGCTGCCTTCTGCCTGATGGCCGGTTTGCCCTGTCTGCCTCCTCGCTGCTGTCGAGCTCAGTGTGCCACTGTTCTGCAGGAGGACTCGAGAAACACCGAGAAATGCTATGCTGCCGTAAGCTGAGGGGAGGCTGCAGATCTGCAATGCCACAAAACAGGACAGCTCTAACTTGGAAGGTGAAAATGATCTGTCACATGTCATAGGAAAAACAAGCTGAGGACAGCTTTGGGCACAACATGAAACAGGAGCTTTGGGGGAAGGAAGAGGGATTTGGCTCCCTGTTTCTGTAAGGCTGCTTCCCCCAGGGAAGGGAATTTGTTTCTGACCTCAGTCTCCTACCCTGATGCATTTATTGCTTGTACCTTTTCAGTATTGTGAAAGTGATACTATGGGCAAGGTTGTTGTGATTAAAAAAAAAAAAAGGCAAGATTTATTCTTTTGACTTTGCTGTTAGTGCCAATGTTGGGACTCTGTACAAACCTGGTCATGAATTTGGGCTGTGGTGTTTTAAGAGGTGTGATAGGAAGTGCAGCTTGTGCTTTCAGAAGCACTAGTATTGAAATTTGGTCACATAGCCTTGCAGGCTGCTTCAAGAATGGGAGCAGAGCCGGTAACTGTTATAAAAATAGGAGATGCTGTTTTGGCATAGGTCTGAGCTACTAAATAGTGTGTAAGAGTGGCTTTGCTACTGCCTGCTGAAGGTGGAAAAAAAAAAAAATACTCAGCTGAGCAAACTGTCCTTCTTGGGCTGTCTGGTCACTTCTTATCCAGAATCCCTATTCTATAAGTTAACTAATACAGTTTTATAATATTGTGAATGATGCATGAAAATACCCTGTAATGATTAACAGTAACAAATACAATCTATGAACGATAGATTCACTTAAGCTCTATCTTAGCAAAGAAATGCATAGTTGTGTAATCCACTGGAGCCTTTGCAGGCAGCAGTGCCTCTGACCTGCAGGCCCTCCAGCAGCAGGTCGCAGCCATCACGTTGGTGCTGGCAGCTGTACAGATGAGGGAGCTGCCTGAAGGTGCCTCATGGAAGAAGCTCTCATCTGTCTTCCTAGGGGGTAGATGCAGTTTACTGCAGTAGTCATAATAAATTGATGGCTTAAAACAGCGACCAGCCCTGAATTCAGAATTAAGCTATGTAAACAGCGTGCTGCCTGCTGGACGACTGTGTCCTTATAAGATAAGAACAGGGCTTATGAGAAATGGAGGCTGCAAATGGAAACAGAGCTCCTTGCTTCTTGTTAGGCTCTGCTAGTGCTAGAGCCACTCCAAGAGAAAAATGCATCCGCTATCAAACAATTAGCAGTGGGTGATAATTGATATCACTGTGAATCTCATACATTTTTCAGTGTGAAATGTAACTTAAAATACAATTTAAAATTGTGAACGGCTTTATATTCATGCAAAAGAGAGATTAGAACTTTAATGTCAATTGCAATTTCAGGATGATTTGTTAATACAAATGCTAAATTGAGGCCTTCAGCATTTTAGTGATTTAGGGCTGGCTTGGAAGGGAACTGACTCGAGGGTCTTAGGAGTCGTCTTCCAGGACACTCACAGGAGGGTGGTGGCAGCTGCCTGCTGGTGCCTTTTGGCCTGAGCACAGGAGCACAGTGCTCTGTAATCAGGGACGTGCTGTGCCTTTGGGAAATACAGGTGCTCATCAGGTAGCTGAGGATGATACTACTGGGAAGGAGAGCTGGTTGTGGCCATACAATCTTACTTTTCTCTGGAGTTGAGACGCTTGCCTGCCAGGGAATTGAGGAATTCAGGACAACAGGAGAAGCATTTCAGTGAGCTCAGGATCTCAAATTGTCCTCTGTCTGATTGGGGCTCACCCTTAAATCGCTGTCACAGTGCTGTCATCGTTTGTTGCTTATATTTTTACTTGATGACTGGTGCACTCTTCCAGGCGAAGCAGTGGATGGCCTCCATCTGCAGCTGCGCTGGTTGCTGTCAGGGAGGCTGTGGGATCATCCAGGCCTTGGGTCACACGCAGGGTCACTTCTGTGGGGACACCAGCAAGAGCAAGCCAATAAATAGGACTCTAAGCTTCAGGAGCAGAAATTTCCTTAGGCCAAGGAGTACTCCAGCCCAGATCTCCAGGTTCTTATGCAGAGAGGTTCTCTAGAGAAGGTGTCCTCTGCTGCTGTGGCTGCTGTGCCACCTCTCCTGGGCTGGAGGCACAGGGACAGTGCAGTGGTGCTGCTCCCCTGCAGAGGGACAGCAGGAATAATTCACATGGTAAGTACATGGGCTAACAGTCAGAAGAAAGTTCCCTCACTCTGTTTCTCCATTAGATCACTGCTGTATTTTTTTGAAAGGTTACTTCTTGTTCCAGTGATCGGTCAACCCATGTTTTTTGCTTGGTAATACAGTGTTTGTTTGGGGACAGGGAGTTTTTACTTGTGGACTGGTGTGAAGGTGTGCATTCCTTTCACCTCTGAGTTCCCTCTAGAAAGGAAGCAAAGAAACCTGCTCTTTCCTGCAGTGTTGCTGAGGAAAGCTGCAGCCAGTCCTCCTCTATGTGTACACTTCTGCTTGTGCTTGCCCCATGCAAGAACGCCTTATGGGGAGCTCAAGAAAAGCGATGTGAAGAGCTGCAATGCCCTGCTCTCTTAGCTCTACCACTAGGAACTCAAAGTAGTTGCTCTAGGTGAGCTCTCTCAGTTCCCAGCTTATCACCACGGGTGTCCTGCAGGCTGCTGCTGAGTAGGCCACGCAGGGCAGAGGCTGCACCGTGCAGTGTGGGCAGGGCCGAGCACTGGGGATGAAGCTGGAGGCTGATGTGTACTGAAATCTTCTTTGCCACAGACCTTTTTGTACTTTGAGTCTGCCCCGTGCCAGATTTCAATAGCTGCAGCTTTTGCTTGGATGCCCATACATACCTCACCCTATCTTTTAAAACTGAAATGTGAGCTTGGAAATTTAGGCTTTTGCCTTCCATTTGTCTAACAATCACAGGTAGACTAGTACTCTAAAATTGAGCTTCAAACACATGGAAAATACGCGTATGGTTGCTTGGTGTCTGCCAACCACTGGATGTCACTGCTGCCTCACAAAAGGTTCTCCAAGCTCCTTCCCCATCAATTTGGACAAACAAGATCAGAGGCTCTCAGGTTTTGCCACTCAAATAATTGCATGCTGGCATTTCTTCGGAAAAATGCCACAAAGGTTGTAACATACATTAATTGCTAATACCTAGAACTACTGCTATGTTTCAAACCTCCAGTTCCCAGCGCAAGGTGAGAGACAAGATGGTGCTTGCAAGTTGCTGCAGCCTGAAGCTCATGGGCCTGATGAGTCAGTGTGCTGACTGTCCTGTAAGTGAGATCAAGTCGCTGGAAAAAGCTAGGAGTATGATTTAGAGGCATAAATGTGGTGTTTTTACGACTTAGAAATGGCACATTTTGCAACACATGATTTTTCAAGTTTAAGAAATAAAATGTGCTGACAGATTTGAGGAGATTAAGTAGGATATGTAGCAAAAAAACCTATTTAGGCCTCTGGGTTTTATGTTTTGAAAATATATTAAATGCAGATCAAAAAAATGCCTATAAATTGCTCACAGATGTGGTGTTGAATTCAAGATTTTATAATAGGTTTGAGGTTTTTTAAATATGATAAATTACTTACTGTCTCTCATTATGCTCTTAACCACTTTCTACCTAAATATTATTTATCTACACTACAGGTAATGGGAGTAATAAGCATGCAAAAGATTTTGGTTTTTTGGAGTGTTTGCTTTGTTTGAAGGCAGAGTTGTCATGACTTTCTTTTTAACTGGAAAATAAGATTTGCTATCAAAATTTTTGAAGGTGCAGGTCAGCAGCACCAGAGGCAAAATGTACCGTTATTTTCTGCTACCTTTTACATGGTTATTGAACAGGGTTCAGCTGGCATTCCAATTTTGAATATGTAACACCCGTTTTCCTGCGTTGTAAGGCAGCTGTGCCACCAAAATTAACCCAGGTGACTATATATGTAAAACAGAATGTGGTTCTGTTATCTGCTACTAAACACACAACAGAAACTCTTCCTCTGGATGGCTGACTTAACACACCTAGGCAGCGTAGCCATTTTGTCTCTGCAAATAGCTACATAAGTTGTCAACAGCTTAAATGCTGCTGCTACAGACTGGAGCATTGCAACTTGTAATCAGCTGAAATCTTTGAGAGGGATTTGTGGAAGGAATGCATTAGTCACCTGATGCATTAAAGAAAAGTCAGTCTAGCACCTGTGCATTGGTGGCTTATAAATATATTAGCTGCAGCTACTTCAGGCGTAAAAACAATTGAGATGGAGGTTTTTAGACAGTAAGGTGTGCTTCTAGAGCTCATGCTCTTGCAGAGGTTGCTTGCATCAAGCCTCACTAAGAAAGAAAAGGTCTGATCAGATAGCTCTTAGGTATAGGGGTTTGAATCTGTAATTTTCATCTCCCACTTGAACAAAATGGATAGTTTATTTCTACCAATTTCAAGTTTGTTTCTGGTGAATGGGGAATACGCATCAGTGCTGTTTCCTGACAATGATTGAAATACTTCCCTCTTCGCCAAAGAAATGCTATTTAAATACCTACAGTTGGGTTAGATGAGTTCTGTCCACGTGTAACTTGTTTAAGAAAACCTGGCGATTTCTGATGATGAGGGTAATTTCTTTTCAAACACAGGAATGTTCCTTTGCATTTAGTAAGCTTTCTAATGTACACAGAGAAATAGAACTATGGAATTCCATGTATCTTTAAGTCTCAAAGTTTCCATTTGTCAGTAATTTCTTAATCTGTGATAAGTATCTTTGAAAAGTCAGATTCTCCCCAGTAGAGACTTTACTTGCTGAAAGATGAAAAAAGAAATCAAGTCCTTAGTCTTTTGCCCATGAAATCTAAAGTACTATGTCTCTGTATTCTGTGATAGGAGATGCATTATTATATTTGGAAAAGGAGGCTGGTGATCAGGTAGGAAAAATTCAAGGTGTAGGAATACCTGGGCAGGCTGTAACTAAGGAGACAGAATAGTCTCACTTAGGGATGTATCTGGAGAAGTGAACATATGGAAAATAAAAGTACTGTTGATAAATGTGATATAATGAACACTGAAAGGTGTGGCTGAATTACTTGTATTGCTTGCTGCTAAATCACCTGTAATCCCTCAGGGGAAAAAAGACCTTGCAGACACTTTGTGTGGGAAAACTCTGTGGTGGGCAAAAGTGTAAGGGATGTGAAAGGTAGCGGGGTGATTATGCCATTATGTTCATTTACCTGCACATCCGTTGCCTGGAATACTATTTTCAGTTCTTGTGATATAGGCTGCTGCCTTTTTAACTTCAACAGGAAGATTCAATGACAGGGTTATTATTTAGGGAATACAGAGGCAGAAAGTTTGATGCTGTCTTGTGTGGATGACGTAAATCTTACCAACGGCACGGACAAACGAGCGTATATTTGTTCCTTAAAGATAGAGAGCACAGTGAAATTAAAATGTAGAATGTTTTAAGTGGATGCAGAAGTGCTTTTCATGGCACGCAGAGCTGGAATTTACTGGTACAGATGCTTCAGTTGAAATGCTCATTAGGAATAGGCGTAGGAAGCAGTCACATTTCCAACGTCTCTCTCTTTCTGAAGTTGGTTAAGACATGAGGAAGATGAGAATAAATAAGAAAGATGTTACAGCCAGATACAAGCTTGATTAAACCTTTTGCTTGAGCGTCCATTCAATGCATTTGAAGGGATATAAACTGTTTATTTTGATCAAAATTTGTTATTTATTGTCATGATAGTGTTTATTAGCAAACTTTAAATAGGCATTATATTTTCAAATAAGCCATAAATTCTTGACCTTTTTCTTAAATTAGGTGGCCCTTCCGTGCTTGATTTCTTACTTTATTTCTTTGAGTTTTCCACACAACTTCTGTATCTGTTCAAAAAACATGTACAGTTGCACAAATCTGGCCAAGGCTGTTGCCTTCATGCATCAGATGAAACAAGTGACTGCATTTTGAGTAGAGGAATTGAGAGCTAGATGTGTTGTTTAACCTTACTTTTAGCTACATTTGTTATACCTGAAATTTTAAACAACAAATAGTAAAGGTCCCTTCTTGTCTGCCGTGGGATTACATTTTTCCTGTGAGCAACGAGGCTTTTCTGACAGGTTTTGCAAATGGAGATAGCTAGTTCTACCCAGAGCAGCTGACATGAGCACTCACATGCTGCTGCAGTACTTCTAGTGGAACAGCCGTGTGAAATCTGTCTCGTTGTGAAAGTGCAGAAATGAACAACTTTCAGTTGTCTTGCCACAACAGTGTTCGTAACTTTGTAATTGTGCAGATTCTGCATGCTGACTGCATCAAGCCAACAGGAACACTTAGTGAGCATTACAATTTGTGTCCACATTCTCTTCCATTTGAAAGATAGCCCTCACTGAGGATTCTGATATGCTAAGACGTTATTAAGCAGTTCTGTAAATCACAATGCTAAAACCAGTAAAATCTTTTCACAGGTGCAAATACTGGCATTATGATGAAAACCTGCTCACCTCCAGCGTCGTCATTGTCTTCCACAACGAAGGATGGTCCACGCTCATGAGGACGGTTCACAGCGTCATTAAGAGAACACCAAGGAAATACCTGGCAGAAATTGTGCTGATTGATGATTTTAGCAACAAAGGTATGCTGGGAGTATTAACAGGCTGCTTACAGAAAAGGAAGATTTGTTGTTTTAATTAAAATTTTCCTTTGCTTTATTACCTGCCACGTACTGAGTTAACTGCAAGAAAAGCAAGTTGATTCTTCGCAGTCATTTCAGTTTTCAGTGAAGGGAAAGCTCTTTTCCAACAAACTGCTTTCGTGAAGATGGCAGTCCTTTTTGTGTGATCACTTGCTTTAAAGACAGGGCTTATGGTGGGTTCTCTGCTACAGCTGTGAAGGAGTGAGTAGGAGACAGCTGGGAGAACTGGGACCTCTCTCAGCTCTTGTGAAAACAAATGGTGTTAGGAGTATTGAAAGAGTTTGAGTTTAGCCTGTTGTGAATAATTTATTCCCTTATTCTGTAGAGGAATCCGGATATTTTTTTTTAACTATAATAAAAATTTATCTAAGGCTATTGAATTATTCTGATTCATTTTCGCTATCTTTTTAATTTTTAACATCTCTTTTTTTCCCTTTAACATGATGCTGAGGTGGTTGTTTCTTATGAGGGTAAGGGAGGTTAAGAATTTCAGCATTTTGACTTCCGCTGTTCTTTGCGACCTGCATATCAATTCAGAAGTCCAAAGATTTTTCTCTTCCTTTGTAAAATACAGCCTGAGTTTCTAGTAATAATGTATGTACTTATGGGTGATTCTAACAAATATAAACGTACACTGGCTTTTTTCCTCTAATGGCAGTATCTTAAGGGCTAACACCAGCCAAGACAGAACACAGAGAATTGAACATGAGAAATGTGAATATAAGGTGATTGATATAGAGGAAACCACTCTATTTCAACTTAATGCACTATTTTGAAATTTATTTTAAAAGTGCAGTCATTTTCTGCAAGACTTTATGGCAACATAGTTTTTTAATAGCAGTTGACAGAGAATAAGAGTAGTTGCATAAATAAGAACATTGAGTACATACAAGAAGTGTGTTCTTGTGACTGGGACAGTGTTTAGACAACAGTTACTGCCTCTGGCTTTCTCCTCTCAGACAAACTATTTGATTTCTGTGTCTCTTGTCTTATATTGGTGTGGCAGTAGCAGTACATCTGCCTCATGCGCAGGTTTATGGAAATAAATCCATAAAACTTGAGAAACATTCAGGCATAAAGATAATAGTGAGCCAAAAAAACTACTTAAACTTCTGGGTTCTGGCAGTATAGTTTTGTTGGAGATGCAAATCTGTGGAAAAGAAAGAGGAAATGTCTTCAACAGCTCCACCACTGCAAAAATCTTGGTTTCGGATCTTTGCCCTTCGTTTGTCATTAGATGCTGTATGGGTCTGATTTCGCAGAGCAGTTTCTGTGCAGAGCAAATCCATCATTTTGCCAGAACTGTGAGCGTGTATGATGACAGTCTCTTTTAGATGGTGGTGATGAGCCAGGGTAGGCTTTTAGGAGCACGGACAAGTTGGAGCTGGTCAGGAGCAGAGCACGCGATCTCTTTGCCCTCCTCTGTGTGTAACAGCTGAATTGGGCAGTGGCAGGGACAGCGGACGGCTCCATGCTGAAACTCTCTCCCTTTTATTATGTGAGCTGGGCTTCTCCCTGTTCCAGTCTCGTAGCAGTTGTTTTCTGCTGGCATGCAAGCTATAAACTTTAAGACTGAACCGATCACATGGTCAGGATTGAGTATGAAGTGATATTAAAGATAATTAACATATGCTAATTCTTGCATCATACTCGTAGTTAGTCAGCTATCATTTTCTGTTTATTTTTGCAGGAAAGGAAAAGTTACCTGTATTGTAAACTTGACTACATCTGGCTTAGTCTAATAAAGATGCTGAATGATACATTATAGTCTCCCGTATCCTTTACAGCCTTTGAGAATTTGGCTTAGATATACACACGCTATAAAACAGAAATATCTTCTCTCCTAAGGGATATAATCTTAATAATTCAGTCAGCAGCCATGTACTGTGTTTTTCCTTTGCTGCTGGGATCACAGCTTTCCTTCTGAGCTGTTCAAGGACTGCCTGAGTGAGCGGCACAAAATAACTGCAATGCTGATGGTCTCTAGACACATTACCAGAGTTTTACTAACGATTGGGCTCAGTATTTGGATTGCACGTGAGTCATAGCTGACGCTGTGCCACATATGTAGTTTACGGAATGAGTCTGGCGTAACTGGTGCTACAGTTCTCTAGTGCATGACTAATATTAAATAAAGGTAGCCTTTTTCAAGAAATTTGTTTTGGAATGCAGAATCTATGCTCTTCACACACATATGCACTGTTAGTAGATGCAGCTAGGCTAGAATCCAGCAGACCCTTGTCTTTATTTTTCCCACGCTTCATTTTCCCAAATAACTTAGGTCAGAAAATGGAGTAAAGCAAACACAAGGTGAAATGTTCTCACGTGTGAGCAAGTGAAAAGCAAGCAGGGACTGGAACAGCTCCGTACACCTTGCTGCAACTGCACTGTTTCCCTATAATAATTCATTAAAATGCTCTAGGCTATTACTTGGTAAACATAATTAACTTAATTTCAATCATTCAAATTGCATTCCAGATCAAAAAATGGCTGTGGGAGGAGAATCTCACTCTACCTCTTTCTCCCCAGAGGAAAGCAGGAGCTAGCACAGCCAGCACAGCACGCCAGGCTGCCTGAAGAGATCCACAGTTGTTAGGAGGCTGCATATCACCAACACCCTTCACCATAGCAGAGCTGCCAGTGGCTTTTTGCTTCTCCAGCCAAGGCAGAGGTGGTGCTGATCAGACAGAGGCAGGCTTCGTGACTTTCTCCTCCCCGCCTGCTTTCAGACCACTCACTTTGTGTCAGCCTTTCCTTCCATGCCTTACAGGGAGAAGCTGCTGCAGCACTTGGAAAATGCTATTTTCATTGTAGTTTTTTGTAGAAAGTCAGCTGGGAGCAGCCTCCTTGCAGCGTGACACTGCCTGCCTGTCCTCTTCTGTGAGCAGTGGGTCTTGGCTGAGGAGAGCTGCCCTGGAAGGTGGGCTGAGTTCATCTCCGGCATTTCTTCCTTTGCCAACACACAGCCAGAACAGTTACAAGAAGATGATGCTAACCTAATTTAATTACACTAGTTCTGATAGTTGCAGTGGAAACCTCTGTATTATTGCATGCTAGAATCCGAAAAGTGCTGCAGAACTACAGTGCTGTCAGCATGGCCGCTCTGCTGCGTGTCCTCTGTTCCAGAGCTTCTTGTGCAGACTGAAGCTATTTTGCTGCAAGTGTTAGCTGTGTTAGCCACTCTGGAAGGGCAGTGAGGACTCCTAGAACTGTAGCTCCCTGCGATTGCAATTGTGTGTATAGGTTTGTTATGTAGTTAAGTATCAGCTGTGTTTCATTCTATAGAATAGAGGTCAGAATCTCAGCTGGTGTGCCTTGCTTTTGTAGCCCATGCATCTGTAAAGGAGGACTATGAATGCAGCAGTGTTCGTAGTCGCATTTGAAGAATTTGTCTGTTTTGCTTTTACTTACTTTTTCTGTATGGTTATCTTGGTGTAGCATCCAATACGATAACAAAAGTGGGAAGCAATGAGCATAGACAACAGTTTAATAGTTTAGTTTAATAGTGGTCACAGGTGGGATCTGAAGTGTGGATGGGTACCCGTGTCCCATCTGAGAGCCCTACGCCAGCAGCATCACGGTACAGGGACTGGGAGGCAGCAAATGAGGGAGGGTTCCTGCTGCCATATCTCTTTTTCTTGAAATGACATCCACAAGTCAAGGAAAAAAACCAGAGCTGCTCTCCTCCCCACCCCCTGTTGTAATCCGCAGCGCTGAATGCCTTTTGGAGAAAGGATGTGCTTTTTTAAAACATTGATTCATGCTGTAATCACGCAGTGAGGCCTGAGAGAACCACCCAAACAAGGGAAGGCCAGATTGGTGGTAATAATACTTTGAAGGGTAAAATAGACATTCTTAAACAGAGAATAAAATACTTTAAGGCTGTTGACAGATATCGTAAATACACATTTTAGGTGAATAACATTTAACATTGGCCAAACAGTATTTCTAACTGTAAAGGGATCAGGGTTTTATACACTACTGTCATGTGGCCTTGCAAGGCCAAGTCTTTATAATATAGGAAAGAAGGAAAATGCAGTTTTCCGGTGGGAAATAGCACTTGCTGCTAACCCTGGCACAGATTCAGATAATGGGCTGCAAAGTCCCAGGACTTGTGCTGTAGAAAAGCTTTACACAATCAGTGTTACAGGTTTTTATGGCTCCCTGTGAACCTTACATAGTTGAACATTTGATAACTAAAACATTTGGCTTCACAGGCAGGAGAGCTGGAAATAACTTCAGGGTTTAAAAACTCTAAAGCCTTCCTGACAGACCCTCTGTAGCATGTATTTGGAATTTGCAGAGTAAATAATGGTGTGGGATAGAGATACTCATAGTGCCGTTTCAGTATGACCTCATAACTCGCCTGAATTTATCCTATAAAATTTTTTATCACAGCTATCATAGCATATGTTCTCCATATAATGCATGGCATGTTATTCTATATAGCATAAGTGATACAATTGTTCTTTCTCTAGTATATATATCTTTTTCTATATATCCTTGAAGTTTTTCTAATCCACGAGGCTTTACCAAAGAAATTGTAAATGTATGTGGGAAAAAAGAGGATACTTAAAACTGTTGCATGAGAAAACTTTTTCTTTATAAAGTTGAACAGGAGGGATAACATTGGTATTAAAAGATAACTGTTTTTGGAGATTTTCTGGTCTCTGAACTGCTGAATTTTCAAGTTTGGAAACTTCACTTCTAGGACATAAACATTCCTATTTCAATTATTTATATGTAGCTTTTGTTTTAAGTAGACATTTTTGAAATACTTTTGGCAAGAACATAAAATGTACTAAAACGTAAGGTGCAGCAAGCTCCAGGCTTCAATCCTTTTAAGTCAGGGCACAGAAAAAGGCATAGCTGAAGCACCTTGATGGCTGATTGCTACTGCAAGGGGTGTCCTTGTCCTTCCACCTCAGCACATCCCCTCCTCCTGGCCATGCCCACCTCTGCAGTTTCACCGAGCAGAAGACAGGCCAGCCTCACCCAGCTAAAAAACTACTGCTTGGGTGGATTTGTGCTGGACTAACAGGTTGTGTGGTCCCATGGTAGGCTGAGGTGCAGCACTGGTGCTCGGTGTTGGACAGGCTCATGCAGGAGCCAGGAGCAGTAGAGGGGGAGAAGAACGTGCCATCCTTCCTGGCAGCAAGCTCTCAGCTCAGCACAAATACATCACTGTCTGCCCCTCCAGGCTGCTGCAGGCCACACGGTGGGTGTCCCTGCCCCAGCTTAGGTGGCTCATTCTGTGTCCCCATGGAGAAACTGAAGCCGGAGGTGATTCGCCTTTTGGTACAGAAATAGATTTCAAATGAACAGCGGTAGTTAAATTAGCGTAGCCTCAAACTGCGAGTGCCTGATTGCCAGCCCTTCTGCCTTTTTGAATTTTCTCAACAGAATCAGCTGTGCGAAAATGTTATGCAACACTAGCATCCTTTTTTCAAATTGTGTGGTAGGAATGTGGCTTCCAGATCAGTCTGGCAAAGCCCAATGTGCAAATACAAATCTGTAGGCATTTAAGCGTAGCCTATCTTGGTCCTTATGTGCTAACTCATCCAATGGCCAAGTCCCTTTGGTTTAAATTTTCCTGTCCTTTTTTTGTTCTGTAGGATTTGTAACATGATCATCAGTACGATGATTCACTCATCCACTGCAGCTCTGTCCCTCCAATTACTGTTTTTATTAATTTAATTAAAAGATTAGCTCAGCACTACCACCACCCCAAGCTGGGATAGGTCTAGACGAGGGAGGGGAATAATTTGAGTACAGTGGGCTTTTGTCTCAGGTTCCCAGATTTGATAGACTGACAGAAAATTTTGTAAGTCAGAAGGAAAGGGAGTGAAGAGAGATGTTAACAGAAAGGCAATGCCTCCTACTGTGTAAGTGACATCATCTGATGAGGAAAGACCATATGCTAAAATGTACAAACCTCTCTATTGCTCTGTGTGGTCAAAATATAGGTGAAGACCTGAAAGCCACTCTGCGATACGATGAAGTGACAGTTTCTCACCCGGCCCCGCTGTGGTGTGGCCAACAACTTGACCTGCTTTTTCTTGAAAAGTGATTTTAACGAGACAAAGTTGTGCCATGGCGTCAGAGAGCTCCAAGGGTTGAACCCTTCAGGCTTAGCGTTTGTGAGCAGCACCACAAGCTGCTGCTTGAATTCAAGATTCTCTATATCCTATATGTCTGTAGATATTTTTCAGTAGAGCTGGATTTGGGTTGCATTAAGAGTACAAACATGGCTATTACTAAGCGTCAACCAAATAAATTTTTCCTTCGTTATTTAATAGCACATTTAAAGGAGAGACTGGATGACTACATTAAGCAGTGGAATGGCCTTGTGAAGGTATTTCGAAATGAGAGGAGAGAAGGTTTAATCCAGGCTAGAAGCATTGGTGCCCAGAAGGCTAAGCTTGGTCAGGTAGGATCCAGCTCATGTGCAAGTTTTGAATAAACATATATTTAATTTTACTTCTTTAAGCTTTTTTTGTTTGTTTGTTTCTCAAATTAAAGTATTTCAATTTAAATAAGCTTAATTAAATCTTTGTGATATGACTGCACATCTGTTTCCCCGCTTTTCTCTTTTGAAGGTTTTGGTTTACCTGGATGCCCATTGTGAGGTGGGAATTAACTGGTACGCACCACTTATAGCTCCCATATCCAAGGACAGGTAATGCTCTCCTGTGATTTCCAGTGCCTGGCCTCTTAGGAAGCGAAAGTCAGAGTAACAGTCTTCACTTTATAAATTAAAATTAATGTACTGTATGTCTGTGACAACGTATGGCTTTATCAAACTATGTCAACATTTGCTGAATGGCAGGTTTGTCATCTCTCAGCATAAAAGCTATGTAAGGAAGAGGGAAAAGAGGCAAATAAATTTCCAGATTTTCTATTTCAATACATACACTGAATATTTTGCTTAATATAGATTAATATAAAACAACTCTTGTCTTTTGCAATGATCAGAGGGACAGTTACAAAAATGTTCTGTTCTAGATGAGAAAGGAATGTGATTAAACAAAGTGTTTATTTTAACTAAAGAAAATTGTGATTTTTGGTAAAGTAATGATAAGAGTTCTGATTTAATCAGGATTTAAAGTTACTGTGATCTCTGGAATTTTATAACTTTGGACTTAAGAGATGGTCTGAAGCACTTTGGAGCATTTCTCCTAATGAAGCAGGGCCTGTGGCTGAGCCTGTCTCTCCTGCAAGCTCAGGTGTTTGCAAGAAGTCGGTGATGGAAGCGTCTGTGCTGTGTGCATGGGACCTGTGTGCTGGGATAGGAGGGGGATCCCAGGGGCTCCATGTCTGGCTGCTGCTCCCATGCACTACTGTGCTTCCAGTTTTGTAGTTGGGAGTGCATGTGTTTAGGAAACCGTGGGCTTTTTTAAATTCTCTAACCCTATAAAGTAACTGTTTAATCCTAAAAAATGATTTATTAACCTGTCATACTAGCAGAACTTTCTTGAAGAGGTCTTTTTGTGTGTTTTTTAAAGGTCATAACTTAGCTTCAAGACTGTAAGTGGGCCAGAATACTGGATTGAAGTTAAAAGTGCTCTCTGTGCTTCCACTGAGTTTGTGTTGCTCTTACACATGACAAAAAAGTGGCAGAAAAAGGCTGCTGTGGGGGCTCCTCTGACACTGCAGCCCTGCAGTCTCCATTCAAGTGCTGTTCCCTGGGCACAGCGTGCTGGTACTTCTTCACTAAAGGGAATAGTATGGCATTATTATTTCTTGTCCCCCCCACCTGTTTTCCTACCTCATATGGGATATGACTTATAAAGAAGGAAGCTCTCTAAGAACTAAAAAATAAGATTGCAGTTTGGTCACCAAAAAACCAGCTTGGGAATTCTGAGGAGAACAACAGGATGATGTGTTTTCCTTGTTGAATGTTGCATATGAGAGATCATCCTGAGGAGCACATTGTAAAATCAAAAAAAAAAAAAACAAGAAGAAGAAGAAAATTTCTATTGGAGCCCATTGCTAAATGAGCACCAATAACATTTTTTTTTTTTATCCTTAAAGACTGGATTTGCAGCACAGTAGAATGGGACCAAACACAACATCCATATTTGCACTAGTAAAAGCTAAGAGTTTATCATCTTATTGGCAGCTAAGGTCTGATGTGAATAGAAATAGTGGAAAATAATAATACTGTGAGAACCCTAGCCCTCTAAAGGCTCCTCTGTTGCTTCCAGCAATGCTTTGTTAGAAGACCAATGTCAAGAATTACAAGTGAATTGATAAGTTAGCATTTCATACCTAACTTTCCTGCTTTTCAGAATCTCTTAAAGCAATGTAAAGACTCTCTTTTTTCTTATGAGGCTTCATTTTGCAAACAGTGTGAACAGGTGACTTTTAATATAAACTGCTCTATGAGATAAATGATGGTGAAAATTTTGGATTAGTCAGATTAATCTTCTTAAATTGTATTTTGCTCTTTCTTTCCCTTCTGTAAATGTTTCAGAACTACATGTACTGTACCTCTAATAGATTACATAGATGGGAACGATTATTCCATTGAGCCACAGCAAGGTGGGGATGAAGATGGTTTTGCCAGAGGGGCCTGGGACTGGAGTTTGCTATGGAAACGAATTCCATTAAGCCACAAGGAAAAGTCCAAACGAAAACATAAAACTGAGCCTTATCGGTAAAGAGAGCTGTTTATATACTGTGAATTGTACCAAATGAGTGTCTAAAGCCTTTCCTTCTTCCCTCCTCCCTCTTCTCCCATGAATCACGGTTGGCGCACGCGTCCTACACGGGTCCCTGTGCATAACCGCATCCTCCCCGCCACCATCCACCACCCGCAGAACCACATGCACTGTGCCGATTATAGATGTCATAGAAGGCAACACTTATAAGATTATACCGCAAGGGGGTGGTGACGAAGATGGGTATGCTAGAGGAGCGTGGGATTGGAGCATGCTATGGAAGAGGGTGCCCTTGACCAAGCGAGAGAAGGAAAAAAGAGAGACAAAAACCGAACCGTATCGGTAATCACTAAATCACTTACACGTTTCTTCTTTCTTGAGTAGATATTGATCCACTAAAACTTGCATGCACACTGAAGCCTGAAAGTATGCCTATCTCTGACCACGCCAGCTGCTTTGTTTAATCAGACCCATTTGCTGCAACTGATTACTTGCTCAAAATGGCTTTGCTACCTTCCACTGCCTCTCCATTCCTGCTCTTGTGTGGTTATCGGGGTGTACATCAGAACCAGGGGGGGTTGTTTGGTGAGGTAGAGCATTGTATGACTTTGTTTCCAGGGAAAGCTTTATTTAGCTACAATGTTTTTAAAAAGTAGTGCTGGAAACAAAAGTGCTTATTTAACCATTTGGTTTGAAGTAAGGAGCATGCTGTGAGTATTCGTAACAGCTGGTAATGCATAAAATCTGTAGGTTGCTGTCATGGCTTGATGCATGCATACAGCTCGTGGGTTATGCATGTACATCAGAAAAATCCCTTTTGTCATGTTGCTCCCACTTGCTTCATAATAGATCACATCTGACAAAGAAGCATACTATTTGAGAATCTTGGCTAGATGTTTTCTAAGGTCTCAGTATGCTTGGGGATTTTACTTTAATACATATCACATGGGGGAAAAAAAAACTTTCTGGGAAAACTCCAGTAATTTTCACCCAAATCCCACCTTTTCCTTTTGCTTTGGAAGGGGGTATGTTTTCTTCCCAGCAAACAGAAACTGGCTAGAAACTCTAGCTTAGGGTTTCTGGATTGCTTTTCAAGACTGGGAGGCTGTGGTTCTGCTGTTTTTTATTACTTTCCCCTTCACACTTAACTAATCGTGTTACTACATTTGAAAGCAATCTTCACATCTTCAGAATCTTATGTCTTCTATTGCTTGTATATATGATTTAAGCACTGTAAGAACTTATGTTGGTAATTCCCTCTCCTCACCCGTGATTGTCCTTTGCTAAAATGGCAACACATGCAAGGAAGTTATGAAGCTTTGATCTGTTTTGTGTACAACCTAAATAATACCATTTTCTGACAAGGCTGTCCACTTTGGAACTTTAATATTCGCTTGGAGGGGGATAAACTATTTCAAACATTGCTGTTATGTTCTGTGTTTACCATCCAAACAGGTCTTAAAATCCTTTAAACTGTTCCCAGAAACACACAACACATGTTCTCGGAATGGTTTAAAAGATGACTTTATTTTTAATAATACTTTGATAGTTACAGGGCCTTTTCTAAAAAGAGAACTCCCTATGTCAGTTATGTCCAGGCTGTGTGCATTTGGTTGCAGCAATGCTAAGGCATGTAAGACCAGGTAACGGCCTTGCTGAAATAGGATTGCCTAGTTTAAAAAAGAAAACAAAAACGGCAAAAATAATCCTCAGCAACTTAAAGCACAGAAACAGCTTTTAGTAACGTGAGAATTACCCCAAGACAAATCCTGCTTTCAAAAATATTATGCTTACCTCTTTGCATCTTATAAAATAAACTGTTGAGCTTATGTGGGTTTTACTGTCTTCTTTAACACACTCGATGGCGCATTAGAGGCTGAGGCCAAAACTCCAGCACTTGAGGCCTCTGCGCCTGCCAGGCCTTTATGGTGCTCAGGAAAGCCAAGCATGCAGGCAGGCCACGGGGCCACGCCATGCCATGTGCTGCTCCCTGCTGTGTTCCCTGCCCTTCTGGTCCCCATGTCCCTCCAGTGCAGCAACAGGACTGGAGGAAAATCCTGTAAGCAGAAGGGAGTGTTCAGGAGGAGTTCGACATCTGAGCGGGTGACTGGGAGGCTGCTAAGCTTTCTGCACTGCAGGTCACCTCCTGACAGAAAAAAATCACATTTTCCTTACCAGCTTTTTTAATCCCTATCCGAGTGCTGACTGCAGGTTTATCCATTAGGTGTTTTTTTTTTTTTTTTTTATATTTATTGATCCTTAGGTGGAAAATGCTTGGTATGCACGCTGGAAATGGCTTAACGTCTTCTGCTCTATTTCAGCGTAAGCAAGCTACCGGAGAGTTTTGGTTAGAGCCCTGCTGCATGAATGTTCCAATCCTTGTCACAGTGTCTTTTTGATACGTTAAAACTTGGTAATTTGATTTACAAAGCCACTTTTTTAAAAAATAAGCCAAATTGGAAACCTTGTATGACTTGATCTGGCCCCCTTAAGAATTTCACAGAGGGTAATGAGAGTGTCTCATGTGGCAGTGGTAGAAAAAGAACCAGAGCGGGAAAGTAGAAAGGCATCATTTAACCAGAAAAAGTCTTGCTTGTGTAACTTGACAGTAAGTTTCAATGTGGCAGCTCCTCAGAACATAACGTTGGGTCTGCTGTACAGTCTCATCTCTTCTATCAGCAACTTGAATGTCTGTCTAGTGGAAATGTCTTGCCAGAATGACTCTGAGTATTTTTCTAATAGAAGCACGATGGCCAACTGAGTGGTAATTCTGACCAAAATTTCATATAACTAAGAAAATATATATATATATATATAAATGAATCTACAACTTCACTAAAAATTATACAGAAACCACTGGATGCTTATGACAAAGCTTTACGATCTTTCAGTGTATTGCCATCAATCTAATCTTTATTATATGTTATCAGCAAAGTGCTTTCATAGTTATTGCTTTCTGTGAATGTTCTCTGGTGGTTTTTGCAGGGATTACAGTCTATTCTTCTTTCAGATCCCCCGCAATGGCTGGTGGATTGTTTGCCATTGAACGTGATTTCTTTTTTGAACTGGGTCTCTATGATCCAGGCCTTCAGATCTGGGGTGGTGAAAATTTTGAAATTTCTTACAAGGTAACGTTAAATATTGAAAACTTTCCTCATGGTCTCCTTGCAGACTTAGGGCCAGAAGTTTTCTCTAAGTCTAGATTTTGGTAATGATTTGGGATTGCTCACACCCCCCTGAATATCTAATGTGAAACCAGACTGGCAGGGGAGGGGGAATCCTGAGTGCTCCCAGTGTGCGTGTGTAGAACAATGGTGCTTCTAAAGGAAGTGATTAGAGAGCAAGTACCATTTGATTAGAGCATAGATGCATGCAAAGTATACAGCAACACAACAAGAGGTACCATTTTTGTGGGTGAAAAATGGTCTCATACTTTTGAAAATTTCAAGACGTTCTTTACAAGGGAAGTCTTCATAATTGAAGCACTCACTGCATAATTCATAGTCACTGCAGAAGATTTTATTTTCAATCCTAGGCATATGCATGCTCTTCAGTTAGCAGGAAATGTAAGATGCTAATCATTAGCTTCTGGTATCTTCAGCATTCGTAATGACACAAGTGGCAGACAGCAGGAATCTGTTCCAATTAACAAACGAAAGTGGAGACATCAAATGTCCTCAGCAGTGATCTGTGACATCGTAGCTGAATTTCAGTAAAAGTACATTCAGAGCCTCCCCACTTACTCTTACTGTTGATGATTTTGAGGAAAGCTCTGAGTGCACTTGCTCAGCTGTAAATCCATATGCAAAAGGCAATTATTAAGGACGTTACATAGACAGGGTCTTTATTCTCCTAATTCCCCATCTTGCTTAGATTTGAATCATGATTGAAATTACATACAGTAGTTTTGTAATTGAAGTGGATAGTTGTTGCTGATTATGTAGAGACCTCTAAATTGGTTTCATGTAGATCAAAACCAATCTTCAGAACTAAATAACATTTATCACTGTTGCGTGCTGACTACTAGATAGCAAATAAAATGGCTTTGCATATCAGAGTTTCTGCATAGATTTTTTTTTTTTTTAAATCAAACTCTTAAGAAATTAATATGATGGTAAAACATATGCAATGAAGGAAGTAAACTATTCTGCATGTCTTTCCTAGTAATGTTAAGTCATACTTTTAATCTGGTATTCAGTCTTAATTCGGAACATCCCCAAAGTCATTTTGAATTTGGATTTCATGCTACATTTTAAACTTGTCAAAACTATGAGCAAATGAATTCAGATCATTTAGGTGTATTTTCCCCATAAATACATGGGTTATCCCATGACACGTGGGAGGGAGGGCATTTCAGAAGGGAATATGCTTTCCCCATGTTTATTTTCAGCTACTACAGTCGAAAAAAAAAACAATCTGTTACGGATCTGTAACAGTTTGTAACAAAATAAGTTGTTGCCAAATTACCCCTGTCTCAACCTAGTCTTTATTAAGAAAATCTTAAATATGATGGGCATCTAACCAAAACCCCTCTTAGTGATGGTATGCAAAGTGCTCCAATAAAATCAAAAATACTAATTCTGTCATTTTAAGAATTGCCCCATTCCAGATTTTGTTCACTCAGTCATTACTGTTGCTTTAAAACAGCAATGGAATGGGAAGGCAAACTATTTTAAAAGCTTTTTAAAAAATTACTTTAGTCAGGTAATTTCATGGTGGGGTTGAAAATGTCCTCAATACAGCCTTTCATTTCAGACATACTATGTCCGTGCTTATGTCTGGAGTAAAAACTATTTAAGTGTATCACACAGTTGGTATAGTAAGAAAAGTAGCAGGCATCTCTTTCAGAATTTGATATGTATTTGTCTGTCTTAAATTCCTATGCATCTGTATTAATATCTGCATCTTTGCTTGACCTTGTAGATCTGGCAGTGTGGGGGAAAACTGCTCTTTGTGCCCTGTTCTCGTGTTGGACACATCTACCGACTGCAGGGCTGGCAAGGAAATCCGCCCCCTGTGTACGTTGGGTCTTCTCCGACATTGAAGGTACTGCTTGGCTGCAACATTGAAGGCCTTCTGATGTGAGATAACAACAGATTCAAATAAGTCTATTCAAACTATCAATAGCAATTTAAAGAGTGCTTTATCCAAATGTGTTGTGTCTGAAGCTGAGAGGGTCATCCACATGGGAGGGAAATTTTTGTGCCAATCCTGCTGTTTTTAAAAGCAGAGACTTCCAGAAGCCAGGTTCTTTCTCCACCCTTCCCTGGCCTGGAGGAACAAATCACAGGTCCTACTGCTTTCTCTCTCACCCCTCAAGCCTTTGCTCCACTATGCCCAACTGAAATGCAAGCAGCAGAAAGTGCCTGCCTCTGCCGTGGTGAGCAAGCACAGTCCTGGAGGGCGGTGAGCACAGCTTTGCAGTCCCCCGCTGGCCTGGAAGGTTCAAGCGCAGGTTCTCTGTGGGTTACCAAATGCAGTATCTCTCAGACCCTTGTAGCTGCATTTGTAAATTAAAAAGCAGAGGACGACACCTGGGAAAATGGTGTGCTTCGCACTTCATCATAAAAGTCGGTAACTCCTCAGGCACCCTGTAGGTTCAAAAGTGTTGCTCAAGCCATGATATTAAAAGTAGACATCAGCTTGAGGAAAGAGTGAGCAACCTGTCTGCATCTGAAGAGGGAACTTGAATCAAGAAAAACTGTTTCATATAAGATTGTACCTACCAGCAGAAGAGAAAGGACCCTCCCGTTAAGGTTAAAGTTTCCTGTTAAGATTTCCTATTGCTATTTCCCTATTTTCTCCTAAAAGACACCAATGACAATGACTACAGATTTACAGGTTTAGAGACTGTGGCTTGAGCCAAGTTATTTTTATTTGAGAATGTCCCAGAAAAGCCTCAAAGCAGAAAACTAATGTAGCACAAACAAAATAAAAATATCCTGTATTAATAAGGTGAATTGATCAACATTTTGACCAAACTAACAGTAGGACCAGGTACCAAGGGAGGTAGCTGGAAATAAGCATAGCTGGATGTAGTGACAGAGAATGAAGAACGGAAGAAGAGATTGTAAATGATAGCTCAATTTTTCAGTGCAAGTAAGCTTGTCTGAAATTATAAAACCATTCCATTAATCTGAAAAATCTGATCAAAAACATTTACTGTATACCTAAATTCCTTACGTGAGTCAGCTCATCTGCTCGCTGGATGAAACAAAACACTGCTGCGTGTTCTTGAATAGTGTGAAGGAATATCTCCCTCTTCAGATGGGAGAAAAGTCCCTTTATATATAGCTTTATTTAATTTGTGCTGGAAGTGGCTTAAAGTAAAACATTAATTTGTGTCTTTAGTCAAATTTATTGAGATTGTTTTAACACTATGTCATTAATGCTGGAATATCAGAACAAAATGAAGTGTACATCTAGACCACATACAGGTGATACAGAGATAAGAGCCATCAGAGCCTGAGAAGTAAATGTGAGGGAGAGATGTATTCACCAGGTGAGCTATCCATGTTTTCTCCTTCTCAAAGCAACAATAAACTACTTCACTGAAGATGAATAAGAATATAAAATCTTGCTGTTTTATAGCTGACTTGTTTAAGGCTTAGTTCTTTTCACCCTTAGTGGACTAAAGCATGGTATTCTCTATATTTAAACTGTAGAAGTTGAATGCAAACTCTGAATTGCAGGTCTGGTACTTAGCAAATGATTGCAACATTTACTGCACTCGTAAGTGAAGAGTATTTACAAAAAAATCTCTAAACTTAGAATAACTTTGCATTCTCATTAAGCTGAGTTTATTTTGCCAGCTTCAGTCTTAAACTCTTATTTGAAAACAAGAAGTCTGTGTGTCATAATCTGCTAAAAATGACAAATTATTTATTGGTGCTATATAACAATCTCATGCTATTTTTTTATAAGTGGAGAAATCCTTGGATCTATGGAATTAACATGTTTTTATATCTGACCTTTTGTGTGTGCACTGAGGTGGCAGCAATGTCGTTTCTCTTCACAGAACTATGTCAGAGTTGTGGAAGTGTGGTGGGATGAATACAAAGATTATTTCTATGCCAGTCGGCCGGAGACAAAAGCACTAGCCTATGGAGATATATCTGAGCTGAAAAAGTTCCGTGAAGATCACAACTGCAAAAGTTTTAAGTGGTTCATGGAAGAAATAGCGTATGATATAACATCATATTATCCCTTACCACCTAAAAACGTGGAGTGGGGAGAGGTACGTGCAGCACGTATTTATTTTGGGAGCATTCTTTTTAAATCTGGGAATTGAAAATAAAACTTTTGTTACTTGGCATCAGTCTGAGAAGAGGCTTTTTGATTCCTGCGATACTAGTGTAAATGATACTGGCCAGAGAGCTGCAGAGAAATAACCAAAGGAAAAAAGAATGCTACTTTAAGGAGTGGTATTTTTTTTTTATTAGCTCCACATTTCCTTGAAGAATCATTTTTAGATCTATTCCTGTCTTCAGTTATGTCTAAAGCTCTTTTCTCCCAAATTGGACTTAAGTTCTTTTTAAAAGAAAAAAAAAAATCTTGTTTGTATCGGAGTATTGGCAAAGGTGAAAATCTTTTTTTTGTGAAGGCTTACAGAGTAGATCGTGAAATACAGAGTACGTTCTGCCTATGTTTGCTAGCCTGGGATGTACTCATACTGGTACAGCCTCGGTAATACAGCCTGCGCTGCATGTAATAACTTGATATGAGTCTTTAACAGTTGTTTCCAGCATAAGTGTATGTGAGTATGACGCTGCTAAATTAAGGGTGTGGTTACAATTTTGGTATTTTCACTTAGTGAAAATTCAGCAAATGTGGCAATTTCACTTAGCTCAGAGACAGAATGTTACCGGTGGATGCAGGACGCCTCACTGAGCCCTGCCCCTTTCCTTCTCGCTTTAAGCCCACACCTTGAGAAGCTCTCACTGCAGGTCTCCTTTTTACCTTCAAATGATGTTTGGGCTTTTTTCAGATGGTTCCCTGTCTCTTCCATCAATTTCACTTTTGTACCCTGTGGAGGCAAAACCAGAAACTCATCTTGCTACCGGGGAGGAGTCCTGTGTCCCAACAAATTAACAACCAAGATGAGACAGACCTGTTTTTGTAACTTCAAAAGAGCAGGAGAAAATAGAGATCTATGCATATTCCTGTGACCAAGAATGTGTCATCTCTGACTCCTCTGAGGAATTAGAGATATAGAGCGTGTGCGTGTGGAAGGGGGATATAGATGGCCTTGTAGATGAGGGCCTGGTGAACAATGCCACCTTTATTTCACTTCTGAAAGTGAACACAAAGCATCAGGTTAGTACATTAGCTTGAGACCTGCTTTTGAATTCACAAAAAGGGTTAGCAACACTTGTTATATATTACTCTTCACTGAGGTGAAAATATCTGAAGAGAATAAAATAATAATGGTCACCTTGTGGGAAATCATCCCTGATAAAAGCAAATGGCTCCGGAGAAGACACAGGAAAGACTGAAGTTCAGAGGCTTCTCTGAAGTTTCCTTCAACTCTTCACTGGCTGCCAGTTATCCTCCAACATGTGAGATTTTTTCCCCGTGTACTTGTAGCACTGCACTAATTGTATTTCCAAACTGTCAGGAATGAAAGCGTGGGGTTCATCTTCCCTAACACTGCCTGGAAGTCGAGGCTCTGCTCTGAGCTCAGTCCTCTGGGCTTCCTTCTACAGTCACAAAGGAGAAAGAGGCTCCTGCAAAGAAAACAGATTCAGCAAGAATGTTATTTGTGTCATAACGTCTTTGCAAAGCTGGGTTTTGATCCTTCTGAGAGCAGAATGAGATAACCAGCAGCTAAGGCATGCTTTCCAACAGGAGTTTTGTTCTTTATCCTTAGGCCTCCTCTCACCAATTTTATCTTTTTTCCCCACGTAATTGCTGCTGCAGAACATACTTGTGAGCAGCCAGGTCAGGGGGCTGTGCTTGGCTGCAGTTAATCACTGCTGTTTGCAGCTTTTCTGCATCAGGTTTATCTCCTCACGTCTTCCACAAGATGAGAGCAGCTTAACCAAGCTTCTGCTTTATTTATGAAGATCTGAGAGACTGAACATACTTTGATAGCAGATTGAATAAATTAAAATACTTGGAAAGTCCTGCACTTCAGTATCATTAGTTTGGAACTGAGCTTTGCAACTTCTGTTTCATTAGTGTACTTTAACTCCTGTAAGAGCCCACAGATTAGTCTGGACAGCCAGGAGCTCCATCTCCAACACTTAACATCATTATTTAAGTGTCACGTGCAGGTTTGTCTCGTATCTGTCTGGCAGATACCTGTTTCTGGTCTGAAAGAGAAGTGGGGACTTTCTGAACTCCTTCACAGTCATTTTCCCTTGAGACTAACTGAATGTGCACAACCTTGTCTTCCAGATCAGAGGCTTTGAAACCGCTTACTGCATCGACAGCATGGGGCACACCAATGGTGGCTTTGTTGAACTTGGGCCGTGCCACAGAATGGGAGGAAATCAGGTAAGCGGCTTTGAGGCAAGCCTGAAAGAGAAATACTTGCACTGAAGGATAACAGGCCATTTTTCTGGTAAGCCTGTGCATAAAGTCACTTCTGTGCTAGCTACAAAAGTGGGAGTTAGAGCTTTCTCGTAAGCATGCTGACATTGCTAAAATACAGCAATCTGAAGGTATCATTTCAAACAAAATGCTGTACAAAATTGAAGGGAAATTCATAAGGTGTTTTGCAGTGAAGCAGGTGCATGACGAAACAAAAAGTGTGTTTCAAAGCAACCATATCACTGCATCAGAAGAAGGGCAGCTCTTAGCATCACTGCTAATTCATCATTTATCCTCACTTAATTATTAATCCTTCAGGAAACAGCTCCCCTTACTCTGGTTCGATTATTTCACAAAGTTGTTTTGCTTTAATTGAAATATAAAATACTTGTGTGCAGTGACTCATTTTCCACTACAAGAGACAATAAACAATATAAATTTATCTGCTTCATTTGCAAATTAACTGGCAGAACATAATTACTAATAGATGATTGCAACCCAAGCTACTGTTGTGTTTGACCTGTCTGATCTTCACAAACCTACAGATGCTACCAGGCAAGCATGCTGTTCTGTACTTGCATCTCCTTTCTCAGCTGGATAACTCTGCAGCATTTACAGCCCTTGATAGTGCTGTTGTGGACTTGAACCAAGCAACTTTTGTCACTGCAGTCTGAAATCACGTGCAGGGCAGTGCTTTAAAAAATCACATTTGGTTAATTCTTAGTAGGCCCTGAAAGTGTCTCTTTTATATTGATATTTAATGCAAGTTTCCTAAAATAATTTTTCTGTATATGTTACTTCCAAACCATGTCTAATTATTTCATAAGAAGCAGCTAAGATAATGTTTTTGTATACATTTTGTATGTATTAGTTTGCTTTCTTCCATGTGTAAAATGCTGAAGTTTTACTGTCTTCACCTGAAATAATTGTCCAAGACCAAGGACTTGCTACCAAACCTTTGCAAAGATAGCGGCTTGTTTAGCCATCAAATTGCATAAAGACGTTTAATTAAACACTTTCAGAACTCTCCTAAATAGATTTCCCTTCATTTTTATTATATTTGTCTTGCTAGGTAAGTTTTTTAGCCTTCTAAATCCTGAAGGAAAGTTATCCATTTAGTGTCTTGATAGCAAAAACATTACATCATGTAAAATGAAGAGCTCTCCTTAAAATAGGTGTAATAACGCCAAAGAATATTTTGCATGATGGAATTTTATTATTATTTCATTTTTTCTCAAATATTATTTTGAGTCAACTGTTTTTTCTGCTAGCTTTTCCGAATCAATGAAGCTAATCAACTTATGCAGTATGATCAGTGCTTAACTAAAGGACCGGATGGATCCAAAATTATGATTACACACTGTAACCTGAATGAATACAAGGACTGGCAATACTTCAAGGTATGTACCAGATATATATAGGGGAATATATAGGGGAAAAGCAGTTATAATTTGCGTCTTCTTTTGTTACACCTTTTCTATTATTACTCTACATGTACCAGAAAATAGAGATCTATGACAAGATTAAGTGAACCAAATAGAGGAAATTGTTCATTGCACATTGTCGGAAATCCATGCTTGCTGGGAGAACTTCCCCCTAGGAAAAGGTGTTTTTGCAGGTTTTCCTCGTTGCTGACTTCTGTAGCAAAATCTTTAAAGAAATTCTTCTGGGGCTCCATGTGCTGCCACAGGTAAGCTGGGAGTTAGCGCTGTCTCAGAGGAAGCAAGAAGTGTCAGTGTTTCTAAAAGCTTTTTGTGCCACCACCGTCTCCGCTTGCGTGCTTTCCTTCAGGAAAGTTTCTCTATTGGGTGTTGTGAGAAGATGACTTAAACTCTGAAGTGCATTTAGCAGCTAGCAACAATATATCTAATTTTGGGATGTCTAAATTGAAGCGTTGCTCTGTTGAAAGACAGAAGTCTACATAAGAATAGGTAAACATAGTGTTATTACTCTTCGTCTTTCTGTGCTGTCTTTGCCTTCTTCAGTGTTTCCTTCTCCTGTTCTTTAACCATTCTCTAAAAACATGCTCTGTTGTGAATTATGGGTGTGGTGCCATTATAATGCTATTGCAAAATCTATGAATTTTTAATAAAGACTTGGAATGTTGGCTGACATACATGCGAGGGCTGTTACAGGCTATTTAGTAAGTACATCTGTAAGCCCTCTATTAATTCTATTTCTGAAAGTGTTATTTTTTTAAAAAAGGTCTAAGATGATATTTCCATTTCTCTTAAAAAATGAGACTGAATAGTCTAAGGGTGATGTTATCGTTGGATATGGCCAATGGTTCTGTAACTTAGGTCAGTGTCTAAGACGCTCTTTAGTGTTGATTTTTTCTTCATTCTACCTAGCATATTGCATACTTCCTAGCTCATTAGCTGGTTATCTGTATTGTCTGAAAGCCAGAGGTGCTATTGTATGAATTCTTTTTGTTAGCCTCTAAGCCACCCCACATTTTCTGTTATTTCCATAGAGCTATGAAATCTCAAGCAAAGTAATGCTGTTTCCAACAAGCTGTCTTGTGCCACTTAGATGGACAAAATTCTTTAAATCTGAAATTTAAAAATCAGTAAGGAGTATTCCAGTGCCTACTGACTTCTGCTCTAGTGTTGGAATAATATGTAGCACTTGTTAACTCTCCAGCCATTCTAGTGCATCCCAGCATGTTGCTTGGCTCTCCTCAAAGCGCTTCGTTTATGCGAGAAGATCCGTTTCCTCCCCAGTGGTACCACATTGTGTAATTGTTTGCTCATTACCACAAGTTAGAAGGAAGCCCAGTGGGCACGGTCTGGGCTGTAGAACAAAACACTGACTGCCTTCCAGAAAAAATACAGGGGGGAGATGAGAGCGAAAGGACCACCAAGGGTGTGTAACCAAGCAGATCTTAGAGCTTTGGCACTCTGCACTGCGCAGCGCAGAGGGTATGACCATTTCTTCTAATGAGGAGGGTGTAAGGAATGAAATGCTTATGAACTGCTGAAAAACGTTGCGGCCTGGTATAAATGAAAGCTGCCAGGAGATGTTATCTGGCTGGTTGGTTGGTTCTGGAATGCCAGGTTGTGTGCCAGTTTGGTGAGCTTAGAATCTGTGCCTCCACAGCGTTTAGCAGCAGGGCTTTGGTGTGAGCATGTGCAAACGTCCAGAACACGGCTGTCAGCAGTGGAGTCATGGCTTCTGTTCAGACTTATATTTACTTCTCCAAGCAACGGAGCCGTGTGTCCATCCCCACGACGGGGAGCTGAACCAGCGTGTAGATATGCACAGATGTGTGCAAGTGGTGGGGTAACGCTCACCCATGTGCTGGGGACAGCAGCTGTGCAGCCCCAGCACTGCAGGTTTGCTGCTGCTCCCTCGCTTGGCACACCGCATGCAGCTGGGCAGCAGGGCAGCCTGGGCCTGCAAGCAGCCAGAGGCCATGAGCTGCTTGGAAAGGCGTGAGATTTGGGCACTGCAGCGAGGGGGTGTGGAAAAAGCCAAATGTGCGAGTCTCAGCCTGACTGCGCTCGGCACAATAGGGCTGCAGTCTCCGAGGCAGTTTCGTGTTGCTCTGGAGGCCAAGCTTGTTCTCATCCCCTTTTCTTCCTTCAAGCAGTCAAACAGGGAGCAGTTACTGCTTCTTCCCCAGCAGAGTTAATGTTGCTTTATGTGAGGGCAAACCAAAGGAGAATCTGCCCGGCAAGGTCAGTTCTCATAAAGCTGTCTTCGAGAGTTAATCTTTTGTTTTGGTTACGGGACAGATGAAAATGCTGGAAGCATTTTAGACACGGTTTTGCTTATTTTCTTAGCAGTTTGTTTCCGTTGAGAAATGCAAGGCGCTTCAAGTTGACCTACGTACATCAAACATTTCAAAAGACTAAGGATGTAAAAATGTAAAAATCAAGGTTTAGCAAAGAAGTGGAGTGAGTGTGGAACTGATCTTTTCAGGGATCCTGAAACCTGGTTTTGTAACTGCAAATAGCTGTGTTACAGTTGTGAAGAAAATGTTTGGTTTTTGTTGTGTTTTTTTTTCTTTTCCCTAATTTTCCTGGTGGTTTTGTTTTCCAGAACCTGCACAGATTTACTCACATTCCTTCAGGGAAGTGCTTGGATCGTTCAGAAGTCCTACATCAAGTTTTCATTTCAGAGTGTGACTCCAGTAAAGCAACACAAAAATGGGAAATGAACAACATTCTTAGTGTGTAGACAAACACAACCTACCTACTGACACGATAATTTGTACAGGACTGAAAATAGCCTGAAAACTGCTGCAATTATTAACTCTGTACAGCTGCGAGCCTCCTGACTTGGATGAAGGACATAGATGAACTGTGATTATTACAATAACATTATCATCCGCAGTTAATGTTTACAAAACTGCTTTACCTTAAACTCTGTAGATGTTTACATCTTTTAGTTTTAAGATGTCGGTAACTTAATGTGCTGTTAGCTATGTTTCATAGGAACATAGTTAAAAGCGTAGTCGTCTTCTTTGGGATTACACTCAGGGGTCTGAAGGCAGTTTTTTTACACACTTGAAAAGGTTGGAGTAACCAGATTTTCATAGAACTTGGTGATTATCAACCTGTTGTATATTTTTATTTAATTTTACATCTTACTAAGCACTGCCACAGGTTATTAGCCAGGGTGGCCTTCTCTCACAGTCATGCTGCTTTTTTGGAAGGTGAATTTCAACATATTTAGTGCCTCTTCCGTTTCTCTCTTTCACAAGAAAAGCATTTGTTGGAAATTATACAATGGGTTTTTCGGAGCTGTCACCACAGGCAGGGATCAGCTGTACCACCCCGTGTAATTATTGTGTTGCTGCAGACAATTTCTATCAGCAGTTTGGCCGCTTGGTGGTGGGCGGAAGCAGAGGCTGCACACAGCCGTGCCGAGGGCACTCTGATGGGCCCCTTTGCTGTGGATGCTCCAAAATCTCACAGCAGGGCCATGGCCCCACGTTCTGCTCCCTGTGCCTGGAGATGCTGGAGCCAGCTGGGCACATGGCATGGAGCAAGGAGCAGCTCGGTGGCAAGGCTAGCACCAGTGTGGGACGTTGTGGTTGAATTAAGCACCCTCTCGATTCCAGTCAAGAACTGATAAGCACTAACTTGCTTGTTTAAATCATGCCTTACATAAAAACAATAGCAATTTTAAAAATAAGCGATAAAACAAAGCCACACAATTGTGTAAAATAATAATAATAATTCAATGTTCAATTGACCGTGTTATTTTAAATGAAAATCACCTAGAGGTGAGCCAAAACTATAATTAGGAAAAAAAATCCAGCTCATTAACACATCTGCTTACTTATTTGAAAGGACATCCATCAACTAGTTTGGAGTCTGGAGTTAGGTTTGAAAAGAGAAATGGAAATCCTGAAACATTTGTTCATATTATTTTCCTTTTTTTTTTTTTTCCATTGGAAACTTTTCCTGAGGGATTAGGAACACAAAACACAACCACTTGGTGCTATAGTGTACAGAATAGAATGTGAAGAAGTTTCTGAAAATGTTCTGAACAGGAGTTTATGAGAACTCCCTCGGGAGCATAAATATTTACTCCGAATGAACAGAGAGGTGGAGGAGGAATGACTTATCCTCACTTCCTTACTCAAGATTTTGTGACTGTTAAATGTTGACATCAGTGTACTGACTTAATAAGAGTTATGCCTACAACATGTCACACTATTAAATATGACTAAATATTCCCTAAAATCTAGAGTAGCATTGCATGCAGCTTCCATTGATGTTAACAAGGGTTATGTATCATATTCGGTGACAGAGTTTGATCTTTATAGGGCAGTCTGCACTGACATATTAGTTTGGGATCCTTCCTAGTTTCTTTAAACTTCTCATCTATCCTTTAAGAGGTATGAAGAATAGAAAATAAAGGAGGGAGAAACTGGAAAAAGGAAAATAAGAGTGTGTGTTGGTACTTGTTCCTTGTGTGTATGAAAACTGACTCCATTTTTGCGTGCTGAGTAGATTAATTTAATCACATTACTATGCATAAGAGAAAGAATGGTGGCACATAAATTGTGCGGGAGTGTGTTTTAAATGGGTATTTTGTGCAATTCATTAAAAGCTGATGCTGTGTGTGAATATGAATCTGTATGTGAGACTGAAACCTTACAAAACATGAGATCATAAGAAGCTGTTGCTGTAATGACCTTTTCATACTATAGCCTGCTTGGAAAAAAAAATAATTCCCATATTCTTGCTTTGTAAGTTGATGATAATATCACTATGCATTTCTACATATTTTATAAATTTGATTTATGCAGATTTTGATACACTGTATGTTTCTGTAGAAATTGTATAAATCTTTAAAAAATTTATTAGGGAGAAATCTGGGAAACATGTATATCTTATGGGTTGCTTGTTTTTTAGGTGAAGTAAATAAAATATTTGAATTTTTGGGTTTACTATACTTTTGCAGAGTAAAAATGGATTATTATCTTTATAGGAACCCCGTATCTCTAAATCTAGACGACTTCTGTGTTACAAACTTACAAATATTAAAAGTGTTTTATTTTACTTTTATCTAGGTACCTTCTGTCATATCTATGGGGGCTGAGATTTTTATGCAGAGAAGTCAAAAATGAAGTTCCCACTGTGAGTTGCCATGTGGACGCATTTGGATTTTCGTACCACCTGCACTCATCTAATTATGTAGATTTAATATGCTTACAGAAAATGAACGTGAGAATGATTTCTGAAGTAGAACAAAAGGTCCAGGNAAAAAAAAAAAAAGCAGCCTGCACAAACTGTGGGTTTTTCACAACGTTGCATTGTTCTGTGGCTATTTGGAACAGTCAAGTGGATGAAGGCTCTTCAGCAAGGTAATGGCATAGCTTGTGGTCTGGTGGACCTTAACTGATGAAAAATGCAAATTCCTTCCATTAACAGGTACACTAGGATGAAAGGATCAAAGGCTGTAGACGGATTTTGAGATATTAAAACACCAAGATGAAAAGGTATGCATGCATGTTAGATATCCCTTCTTTTTCTTGCAAAGAATATGTTTCACTGAAAAGAAACGTGATTGCTTTCGGGACAAGAGTGCCACATCTGAGTTGCAGGGCAGGTACAGCAGGATGGAGGGCCCCGTGGGTCCTGTGGGTCTCGTGGATGTAATCACTCAACGTGAAAGTAGAACTGCCTGCAGTGGGCTGCCAACTCCAGTGGCTTGATGTGGAATTGGTGCTGCTGCTTGTGCAAGAGTAATGTCTCTTTTGCAAGCAGTCTCATGAGGAAAAGGCTGAAAGGAGCAAAGGGTGGGAGAAATTTAAGAACTCCAGATGTCAGCGCCCAAGATGCGTGTGATGGCAACAGCAGCCCTCACTGCGCATCAGAGGGGTCCTGAAGAGGGAAGGGAAAATGAATGGAGAGATGGTATTTCACATTCCTAGAAAGTGTGGCTGGTATTGGCATCTACTGATCAAGGAGGCAGCATGCCCATACACTTTTTAAAACACAGTTTTCAAATGAGAATGAAAAAGTCTTGCTTGGAGCAGGGCTTCTGAATCACTTGAAGGCGCTGGAGTGGTGGTAAGAGTCAAAATACAGCCTTTTCTCTTGAAATTTGTGGAAGGAATTTCCAGTAAAACAGTATAGGTGGGTGCCTTGGACAAGCCCTAACACTGAAGAACAGTGGATCTTTGAATATAAAGCACTGGATCTGTGTGAGGCTGCACGGGGCCTGTCACAAGAAGCAGCAATAGTGCTTATGGTAACAGCTGCAGGCAGAGCCATGAAGACAGGTACCTGCATTGCAAGGGCTGTGGGGTGAAAGCACTCCTGTGCTGCCATGCCACCAGGGGTCTCGTCCCCAAGGCCCACAGAGCCATTCTGAGGTACGCCTGGGAGACACCAGGCCATGGTTGGCAATGGATGGCAGGCTAGCCTGAGCCTGTGGGACAGCTGCACCCATTTGCCGGAGTCCTTAAGGCCACTATGGTTGTACAGTGGGCAGCTACAGTTGCAGTTTTCATATTTTCCTTTCTGAGGCAGGAGAAACAGTGAAGGAAAGTAGAGCAGAATGAAGGTCAAGGCTTTCAGAAGGATTCTTACGGATTCATAAGAAGGGAGATTTGGGAAGAGATGGCCAGGACAAAAATGACAGCAAGCTGTGAAAGTGCTTCTAGCCATGCTGCTCTTTCAGTTGCACTGAGGAGCACCCTGAAGCCCTACCTGTGCTGAAGATGCTGAGGAATCTCTAAAGATAGGGAACCGACGACGGAAGAGAAAGCTGCGTGTCCTGCAGTCTGGGATCAAAGGTAAGGTGGTGTGTTATTAAAGTACTGGGGATAAAGTAATGTTGAACTGAGCCATTTCCAGCTGGAGATAGGAACTGCTCCTTCTGCTTCTTTTTTTAATTTTTTTTTTTTTTTTGCCTGTTATGGTATCTCTTTATCTTTCATGTGATGTTTGGAGTCCTCGTTTCTGAGATACCAGGACCCTTTTGTCTCTGTTGCACAAAAGAAAATAATATTCTGGCTTAGGATAGGAACCGAGCTTAACAGAAGAAATGTAAAAGTACAAACAAGATCAGACAAAAAGTGCAGGCAGCACAGTAGCTTTGTTTCCCTCAGTGGAATCAGTGTGGTCAGGCAGCACAAGGCAGAGCAAAAGGACAGCACAGGGATACTTCTCTGACACTCTCCCTTCTTCTGGCAATTTACAATTCAAGGACTTTGAGCTAGAAACTATGTTTTCTATTTACTGTTCCAGAATTTGTCTGGCCACTTTTTGAATCTAGGCAGACTTTGGTCATCCATCACATGTGATCACGCAAAAAGTTTCCAGGTTTCTAAAGAGGCACGCTGGCATTGCAGTTTGTTCCCCTGCTGAGACAAATCAGCGAGATACAGAAGAATTATGAAGGCTTGCTAATGGTCCTAATTCCTAAAGGAGGAGTTAGTGTTAGGTCAGTGCTGGGTTCAGCTAGCCAGCAGCTGGCTTCAAGATGGCAGCACTGACAGTAATGTCATCACAACACGTTCTTCAAAAGACCTTTTGGAAGGATGGGGTCTTTTCTATTGGAAGTTACATGACACTGCAGTTACAGCTTGTCCATTCAAATGTCATTCCTTCTGCTCTGCTGAAGAGCCAGTTTATAGGCACGACTTTCAATGGATGATTGGTTTAAGAGACTTTGAGAATAGCCATAGAACTTGTAGATGAAGCATCAGATTTGCTGGCTGAAGTTTCTTCTGTTGGCTGACACCACATTCAGTCCTGGAACAAGAGCCACTCCAGCAGTGAGGCTGCTGTCTCAGGATACCTGGTTGGAACAACCTCCAGGTTCACTCACTGGTTGGTGCTCCCCTGTGGCAGTTCCTGGCTGGAACAGAAATTTGTGAAGACAGAAAAATCAACTTTTTTTTTTACCAGGCAGGTTTGAATCTCATGCACATCCCACAGTTGGAAAGGTTATGAGTCCCACAAGGGCTGTGTGCATTGGAGAATGTAGCAATAAGCTCTACATCTGGGCTCTGTTACAGGATTTGTGACACTGGACTTAAAAGGAATCATGGAAAAGCGGACTGGGCTACGACGTGGCTCGTATGAGAGGCCCAGCAATTCCAGAAATGCAGAGATGGTAGGCAAAGAATTTAGATATTTCAAGATGTGGAAAGAAATACTAGTCAAAATGTGAAAACAAAGAAAGATGAACGTTTGCTAAGGGTGGCAAGGCAAGTGAAACAGCTTCAGTGACAGTCACCATCACAGCAAATAATCTGTCACTGAGCAATAAGCACTAGAAAATATACTAGTGTTACATGCCAGGTGCTTCTGATACACAGTTCTGAAACAGTTCAACAGATCATCAGGTGATCAAAGATAGACCTATTTCATTTTTTTCCGATTTTCTCTCCATGCCCATTGACAATTTCTTTTTTGCTATTTGAGTTCTAAAGCCTGTATATACTGTGTTTAGTTCCTGTGTCTGTAGCTGTTTTGATCAAGGTCTTCCTTTTGAAAACAAAACAAAGCATATTTACTCTGCTCCAGACCATAGGTTTCTCTTGGGAAAAATAAGACCAACTTTGTAAATAGGCTTTGTTCGAGAAGTTGGTGTAAGAAAAATGAAACCTTATGTTACTTCAGGAAGAAGGTAATGAGTTCATAAACAGTTCTCGTTTTGTTCCTAATTCTTTACTTAATATTGCCTGACATGCTATTTGCTTTTCTAACAAACATCCATTACGTCTTCACAGAATTATCTATTATAGCTCCAGCATCTCCCCCAGACCAGTGTAATGTGCTTTAACGTCCATCCTCATTACCAATGACATAAACATTAGGGCTGCTTTTTTCCCTTTGCATGTGTTGGGGGAGCACCTATTAACATGTAACACATTTTGTACTAACAGCATGGTTCACCTTCTGTTTCAATTATCCTCTCACTTCAGGATGGAGGCTGGCTTTGCAGTTCTTCACTGTTAGCTCTCATCTCTGTTGCAGCACCATTCACTGCTTTTCTACAAGTCACTTATACAGCTATTAAACAGTCTTCACTAGCCCTTATCCCAATCTCCAAAAATAACCTGTGGGTTTTCACAGGTGATTTTCCCCCCGTGGTGAAACTGGTGACTAAATCCTATCTTGTCCCTGTGTTTTAACCAGTCACTTGTTAGGACCTTCAGTGATGGTTCACTTTCCTTTGTGAGGAGTCCGTCAGGAAACTCAGACAGACTACACCTACCTGATCTCCCTATCTCCATTTTCACTGTGGTTTATTTTTGGGTTTTTTTTTTCCCCCAAAGAATCCTTACAGGTCTGTGGAGCAGGACTTCCTCTTATGTCTCCTTTAGCCAGTTGTCCAGAATTTCTCAACTTCCCATATGGATATTAATGGTCTGAAGTGCCCTGTATCTCCAAGGAATGCTTTCTAAAAATTAGTGTCGTATTTGTGACCTTCCATTCCTCTAGGACTAAGGCAATTTTAAGTGGAAAAATTATATATATATATATACATAAAGTGCAGTGCCACTCCATCCTTGAGTTTCTTTAGAACTCTCGGATGAATACCATCTGTCCTGTCATTTTGTTTCAAAACCTTTTACAGTTGGATTTGAGACAGATGCTCCACCATGCCTCCTCCATTAAAAATTCTGTCATGAGAACTTTCTGAAGCTCCTCTACAAGGCTAAGAAAAAAATAGTTTTCTTTCCCTGCAATCTACTCTGAGCATGGATTTTCTATCTTAATCACCCTTCGTCCCAAAGGACCATTCAGCAGGCCTCCTAGTTCTGATGTTTCTGAAAGTTATTAATCCATGTATTTTCTTGGTTTGTCTTGATGGTATTTTTCCCTGCCACACGTTGCTGCATCTGGTCTGTTGGAGTGCAAGTTTCTCCTGTTCTACTGGTTTAGGAATAACATCACTTTTTAAAAAGCTCTTCTCCTACAGCTGTTATTCTTTCCCACCTGGTCTTTATTCCCCTCAGTCTTGGTTTTGGTGGTCTCGGTCTACTTCACCGTGTGGTATGCATTTATGCTGGACCTCTCGTGCAGTTTGAGCAGTCTCCCTGATGCCGGCAGCTCTCTGGGTGTCCCTTTTAGCTCTGATTTGAGACAGACTTCCCAGTTCACCTCCAGTGAAAAGTTTCCAGTGAGTAATTCATAAGGTTGTCCATATTAAACACGGATGCGAAAAACTATTTAGCTTTTCTACTGTGGCCTGTTCTGAACATTCCTTTTGTACTTTGATCCCTTACTGGTTCTTCTCAGTGCTCGTTCTTTCAGTGTTCACAGATGGGCATTGTTTGAAGATCCTGATCTGACATCCCCCACTTTTTAAAGCTTAATTTGAAAGTACTAATTCCATATGCTCTTTTCCAATTGTCTTTAATCTGTATTCAACAGCCTTCTTATCAAAAGGGTAACATATTCCAAAAATTACTGATTTACCTTTAGGCGCTACGTCGTTCTCAGCTGATAGATCAGCCTGACGCAGAGCTTCGCTACGTCTTGCTGCAGTCATGCTGATATTGTATGCGCACAAACGGATCTGTGTAACGATGTGGCTGAGGCTGGGAAAGCAGCGCAATGGACTGTTTTTGCAACAAAGATCTGCAGCAGTCAGGATGCATTTGTAAATGAGAGCATTAGCAAAGGGAACACACAGGTGGCTTTTCATAGAGCAGCGTTAGGATATGAGACAACAGTGGTAATGTTAGGCAGTTTGTGCAGAAATGGCGTTGAAGCTAAATTAGCCACTTAATACTAAATGAAACTGAACCCCAAAGGCTTTGCCTCAATGAGGAAAATACTAGAAGAGCTCCTTTATCCACAATTTCCTCAAGATATGCTCTTACTCAGGCCTGAACAGAATATGCTGAAAATAATACCAACATAGTCTCAGCTCCATACTGTGAAAGGGAATTGTGTCTCTCTGGAAGAGCTTTGGAGATAAGGACAAAGGTTCTCTAGAACCGCAAGTTCTGTAGTAGTGAAGAGCACACAGCAGATACTGTGTGCAGTGTACCTGTGGCTTCCCAGGCACCCAGGGAGTGAAACAGAGACAGCAATCCTGTGTATGCTGAGTATCTCTGGTAGGTCCGACATGTACACCAGCAGTTAATCCCAATAAATACTGCTTTAAGTATCTCGGGAAGGGTGGGCAAGGAAAACAACTTTGGGCTTTGAAAGCCTTCAGGAATTAGCACCCTACTTCATTATAGAAAATTTAGCTGTGGCATCTTAGAATTTTTCAGGTGCAAATATTGCTGGAAGCGTAGACTTAGACTTACTTAAAAACATTCATACCAAGTTTGAGTAAAAAACCTTGGAAGACCCTGAAAAAGTGCAACTGGTGCTGCTGGTAATACCACAACCAGTAATGGAACAGGAGCAGGTGTTCTTTAAAAATGCCTCCTGTTTGCAGGAATTTAACTCTTGGTATGTGATAACATTCCAGAATTTTTCATGCTGTTCCACAAGCTGTGTATTTATGAGAAGTCACTAATACTGGCTGAGGAGGGAATATCAGGCAAGACGTGCCTCCAACCACATCTGTCTCACAGCCAGCTTTCCTGATACGCAACAGCAGAAAATGCCACTGACCCTGAGCTCTAGGAGAGTA
The DNA here is from genome assembly GCA_013396635.1 of Penelope pileata. Classification (NCBI taxonomy): domain Eukaryota; kingdom Metazoa; phylum Chordata; class Aves; order Galliformes; family Cracidae; genus Penelope; species Penelope pileata. The sequence goes on along the minus strand of WBMW01001876.1, from coordinate 316,628 downwards.
AGTTCCTAAGGCTTATTTATCAGCTAACAGAGACAAAACTTTGAAAGCTCTGGGCAAGGAGTTTTGGGAAAAAACGTCTAAGAAAACCTCAGTACTAAAATTACATTTTTAACTTTGAAGGTGAGATAAGCAAATACTAGCATAAGGAAAACACCAACTGCAACTAGAGGTAGTATATATGGGAGAGCAAAATGTGGTTTAAAGGCAAAAGAAAATTTAAAATCCTGTATGAGCTGCAGGAATTATGACTTTAAGAGACTTGGTGGTTTTCTGGCAATAGCCCAACACTACTGCAATACCTGTGTAGGGCTGCAGAACTCTGGGAGAAGGCACCCTCTCAAACACTAAGAATCCAACAATAATCATGTACAACATTTTATTACAAAATTGTTAAAAAAAAGTAATACAATGAATATACTACAAAATATAAGATCAGCTATTAAGCTACCTCCTTTATTTTACTTAGCTAGAAAAAGGAACACCTGGCTATCACTCACTGAATTTCAACAAAACCATTAAATATGCAGAAACATTCCACAACTTTTTCTTCTTTTTAGAACTGGACTGTAGCAGCACTCAGCTACTACTTACATTAAAAATAGAGGTCTCCCTACAAAGAACCACATTACCTATACACAATTCTGTACAGATTTTTATACTGAAGCTAACAACGAGCTGCACTTGAGTTCACATTCTTAGCAAAATATTGGATTTTGACCATAAATCTTTACAGCAGGACATTCATTTACTCCTCATCCTCGTCTTCTTCCTCCTCTTCCTCATCCTCCTCCTCTTCCTCCTCCTCTTCTGGTTCTGCTTTCTTCTTAGATCCTGCAGGCCTACCTGGGCCCTTTTTTCCTGCATCACTCTTGCTCTTGGCACGATATGCTGCAATATCCTGCAAGAAAGATGCTGCTTAGTTCCTGGTGGTGTAACTGGCAACAACAGGGCACTACCACAGTAACTTAGTGCTGCTGTGTACGTGGAAAAGGGGGGTTTCAACCTTGGGACTTTCATGTTTTCACCTTTTGGCCAGGGAACATACGTTAGTCCATACAGTTCTAAGAATTTTATGGCTGCAGTGCTTTGGAGTATGACTGCATGTTTTCTTAAGTAGGTGACCTGTTTTTTCTGGAAGGAAAACATCTTCCTGCTAAAGTCTCTAGACATGTAAAGAGCCATATTCAGGTTTGCTGCAACGTTCCAGAAACCTCCCGTGCCACACCTTGCCACACATGCTGAAGCCCAACAAACTTTGGTACAAACACAACTGTGACCCACACCTGGTTTAGGCACAGAACACAAGCAGCGCATTTACAGCGACTCCTACAACTTCAATTGCTATTTTGTTACTCTCACTGTACCTTTTCATATTTCTCCTTGAGCTTTGCAGCCTTCTGTTCGTAGGGCTGTTTATCTTTGGCCGACTGTTCAGACCACATTTCACCCAGCTTCTTCGCTGTGTCTCCAATGGACAAGCCAGGATGGTCGTTCTTGATTTTCGGACGGTGTTCGGAACAGAACAGGAAGAATGCGGATCTGAAACGAAAAGCAGCATTTAAAATTAAGCAGGTAAGAGACTATTGAGATGTATTTCAGTTTTTTTGTCCCAGAAATACTCACGGTGGTCTCTTAGGCGCATTGGGGTCCTTCTTCTTTCCTTTCTTCTCCCCTTTAGGAGGCACATAGTTCTTCATCTCTCTGTCATAGCGAGCTTTGTCCCCTTTGGCCATCTCCTCGAACTTCCCCTTCTCCTTGCTGGACATCGTCTGCACTCACACATACACACACAGAGGGGAGGAGCGGGGGGGTGGGATCAGACGCGGCCCCGCTGACCCCGGGGCCGCGCAGCACCCGCGCTGCTCACCCACCTTCCACCGCTCCGAGCACTTCCGCGAGAACTCAGCGAAGTTGACGGACGAGTCCGGGTGCTTCTTCTTGTGCTCCTCGCGGCATGTCTGCACGAAGTACGCGTACGAGGACATCTTGCCCCGCGGCTTGTTGGGGTCGCCCTTGCCCATGGCGAGCGCTGCGGCGGGTCCCTGCCTGGCGGCGGCACCGCGTCAGGAGGCGGCACCGAGGGGAGGGCGGCGCCTCTCCCGGGCGGACCCCGCCGCCGCCCCCGCCTGCACGCCCCGCCCGGGCCCGGCCCTGCCCAGCCGCCCGCCCGCTG
>WBMW01001876.1:300302-311081 GCA_013396635.1 Penelope pileata | reverse complement strand
GTAGATTAACTCCATGGAAATCCATTCTGTTTTTGATTCCTCACTAATGCAGTTGAAAGAAAATGAGTTACTCCACCAGCTTCCAGGAAACAGTTCTCTAAATATCAGTGCTTCTCAAATAGCATGTCATGATCTCAGGGAGTTTGTCACTGAAAAGAATGGTTAGAGGCACCCGAGATCTTCAACAGCTGAAAGCAGAGGAGAATATCGCTTATCTTACCCTTCTAAATCAGGTATTCTCAGCCAGTTCTTAAAGCAAAAAAATCTATATAAGACTTTTTTTTTTTAATTATTCTTTCTTTTAATATTGCAAGTTTGTGTAAAAACATTGCTTTGGAACAGTCATTGGAAATTATGGGATATAATTGCAGTGAGACTTCCTTCATAGCATCTTTTTTCTTATCTACTCTAAGAAAATGATTGTGGAAAAGCAGGTAGGGTGAGAAAGTATAATTACTGGCATGGGAAAAAAATGAGACCTGCTTGCCTTTCAAATGTCTTAATTGAGCATTTTAAGGAAGTTCTTCAAAGTTTTGTTCTTCATTCTTTTTAAGACGTTCTTTTTAGTCCCTTTTCTAGATTATCTTCTGGGAAAAAGAAAGCTTTTGTACAATTAAATATAAACATGGAGGGTTACATCATGCTATGTCATGCCACATGGGGCAGCATAAGAAACCAAGCAGTTGTAGTCTTTAACATCTGTCTGTCCCCAACAAGGAAGGCAGTATTGAAAATTTTCCACGCTTGAATATGATACTGGAAGCTTTCCACAGCAGTGCTGATGCTGAGAGCTCCACGCAAGAATGCTGATTTTAAAAACTTGTCAGTTCCCAAATTGTGTCTTTCTACAGAACCCTCACGCTTAGAGAAGTTTCTCTGTGTGCCTAGTTCCACAATAAGCTGTCACTCTTTTCTCATTATACCATACTGTTCCTTTTCAGACAAAACCACAAATTCTGTCTCAAGAGATTCCATCACTGTTCCTTTTCTAAAGCAGTAATCTATGCAGCATTGACTTCAGTCAGTCCGTGTGGTTAATTCGTTAACCACATGTGGATGACAGTTGTGGGTAAGCAGCATAAACTCCAGGACTTTAGGCTTACTTCGAGGTGATTAATTCAGCTCATGAAATGACTGTTAAGTTTTATAGCTCCCTGTTTTCGAGCCATTTTGTGTTTCTAATCTGCTCCACAATTGCAATTTTGAGTGCTATTGTTAACTTCACTTAATCCTCAGTAAACGGTCTGAGGAAAGATAAGCAGTTCAGTGACTAGAAACATTGGGTGGAAGGAAGACAAAAAGAACAAGGGGGTGAGAGCAGGTTACAGAGCTGAGAAACTGGTTTACAGAAAAGTGTGTTGTGCACAACAGTAGTGAACGATTAGAGTGAGAATACTTCACTCAGCCTCCAAGGCCACTGTCTTTAGCTTTTCTGAATACTACTGTTAGTGAATAAAGTATTGAAGACCTCTTCTTTGAATCTAAGTTAATGTTTCAATCAACAGATCCGTTGTATTTGGAACAGATGTGGTTCAGATGAGGGAACTGCAGACTCCAGTTGCGTGACCGTAACTCTGACCGAGCTTTTATTCTGGTATAAGTATATAGATGGTGACAGTGTCAGCTAGTTTTAATCCATTCCGTTGTATGAAGTAGCTGTACTGTCTCTCCTCAGAGACTCTGCTATTACCTGAATTCCTGTATGAAGTGCACCGTAATGTAGCATTAATGGCAGTGAAATTGGAAAGTAATCACGCTTGATTAATTGCAGTCTGCAGCTGAAATGGTTTCTCTTACAGATGTGAGAAGTCACTGTTTACCGGATGCATAATGAAAGTGAGTTATAACCACTCTCGCTTTTAATGTCACCTAACTTCACTAATAGCAATGCAAGATTTTGAAAGGCAAAGCAAATTTGGCTTCAAATTATCGGCATCTTGTGTTATAGAAGAAAAGTTTAAAATCCAGGACATGGGAAGCATTTAAATAGGTCACTGCTTAAACCTCCATTTCTAATGTGAGTTACAAAGACAACAACTATGTTTTTGGGCCTATTTCCTGAGTGTCTCTTACACTGAATACGTGGTAGGAGCTGTAACATTAAAAGTAAAATCTAGGACTACCACTTACCTACATTCAAAACAACACTCAGTTTGCTGTAGTGTTCCAGTTATAAGCAGTTGCTTTCTTCATACCTTGATAAAAACATATAACAGTGCAGCTGGCCAAAAGGTCTCCAAACCGATGTGCCTGTCAATATCTTTAGGAATTATGTTTAAAGTAATATATTAGAAGCTTCCCATTTTTTCCAGTTGTTGTATAACACGGACATGATATGTATTTTATAAAAATGATATATATTTACCCTCTAAACATTACAATTTTATTATACGTGCTCTCGTAAAGCCTGCATAACCAGATGAGCAGCTTGCAGGCAAACAGTGGCCTTGTTACACCAGGCTGTTTGAGTCTGAAAGTTCAGTAACTTGATTTGACTTCGTATTTAAAACAAAGACAGCCCACATTAGACACTACCAGAGACAGCTGCAGAGCAGAGAGTGAAACTGAAGTGGTCATATGATAGGAAATAAACACAAAAAATCTCTCTTGGTGCTGATGCAGATAATACTAGGAACAGCAGCTGTTCCTGGTCACAATAATTGTTATACTTAAGCAAACTTTTTCAGTCTTAATTTGAATTTCATTTACTTTACATTCAAAGAAATACTCATCTCATATAACGCTTTTCCCCTGTAGATCTTACTAGACCTCCTTATGTTTTGCTATATTAATCCCTTTTTACAAGTATGAGAAGAAAAGTTTTCTCCCCTTGTTTATCCATTATATAGTTTCACAGGCAGTATAGAGGAACTTTAAAATGTTATAAACCATAACGGATGCTATTGAATTGGTTTCAGTGGGTAAAAAAACATTTTGTTCCTTCTTCACTCACTCCTCTACCCCCCCAGATCTTCCGGTCTTCATAAACGTTGGTGCTTTATCTGAAATGCAGACAAGACTTAATAACTAAAATGTAATTACTGCTGCCAAGTGTTGCATCATTTGGGATTTGGAGGACACAGTTCCAGGGTATTTTTCCTGTAAGACAAAGGGTTGGGTTGTGTCTGGCCCTGGAGGTGTGACATCCAGGAAACGGATTCGAAGAGGCTGTAATCACAGTCCAGCTCCTGAATAGTCTGAGCACCTGTGTGAGACTAGCCACTGGTGCTCATTGCTGCCAAAATGAAGCATGTGGCATGAAGCATGATGATGATTTACAGAAGATGACAATTCTATAGAATGAATCAGAATGTTTTGTTTATGCCTTCTCCATTCTGGGGGACTATTCTGCAGTCACGAGCATAGAAACTTGAAAGCAAAATGAACTTGACAGCAAAAGCTGTTTTCTATGTAATTGCTGTTATATCTTTTAGAAAATAAAAAGAATACAGTGAGTTGGCAAAACTGTGTACCACAGGCCACAAAAGGAAGGAGGAATCTGTGTTCTTCTACATCCTGCAGCCAAAAGAGAGAAGTGGCTGCAAACTGCCTGATTCCTTGTAAGAAGTGTAATACTCGTAAGCTCGTTGGCCTTGTGTCTGGGTAGTGAATAAAGATGAATGAATTTAAACAGATCTCAGGTTTTGGTCATAGGAAGTACATCCACGTATGAAAATCACTTTTGACCAAGGGAGTACAGCTATGAGTCCATTGACATCGATTAATTAATTACTTCAGGAGAAGAGTAGGGATTTTGCTTACCATGCTTTCCTTCATATTTCAGAGCAGCCTCAGCATGCACAAATGAAGGTAACTTTTGAATGAAGCCAAACTGAAAGCTGCATCGTAGGAACACGCATCATTGACATCTGGCTCATGGGAACAAAGCAATCCAAAGTAAGCCTCCCAAATGTGTGTGATGTGAGTTTCACTCTCCAGATATGTTCTTGCTGTGCTGTTGCTAATCTTGATGTTGCCGTGGTAAAATCATTTTCTCTTTTCTGTTTTTGCTGGCAAATAGTGCTGTCATGGATCATTGAAACGACCATAGGATACACAGGCAATCTGCTGAGAATAAAGTGGCTAGGAAATTTTGAAATTGTTGATTAATCTCATTTTTGGTCATGAATCTACTGTGATCCTGAGGAAGAAGAGTCTTAAGGACATTTGGTAACAAATCATTGGTTCTGTGATTTATCCTTGTTATTTAGTATAATCATGAGTGAAGTTAAGGAGAAGCTCTCTCTAATTACTGGCAGGGATAAACCGCTGCTACAAATGAAAAAGAAACAGGCAAGGGTGCAGCTATGTGTTTAAAAAAAAAAAAAGGAAAGAAAGAAATGACAGATGAAGTTGTTCATTTTCAAAGAAAGGCCAGCTTATTCAAAGTCACTGAAAAACTCAATTGTGGCCCAAACCATGTCTTTTTCAGTTGTTTTTTCTTTTTTCAAATATAATAATAATAAAAAATCCTTTAAATCTGAAAGCTCAACTTCAGTGTAAACCTTTAAGAGCATTCATTTTGATGTAAGTCATTATTGCTAGATCAAACATGTTGCAGTCATTGGGTTGATTGTTGTGCAGTTTTTTGTCATCTTATTTTATATCAATAATTAGCATTTATATGTTTTTTTTTTAATTATTGTAATGTGCACAATTATTAAAAGCAGACTTTTCAACTTTTTCTGAAGTACAAAAGTTTCTTTGTAAAGACACAATTCATTTTGGAACAGTCTTTATGATATAACTATAAACACAATCACAGAACAAAGAAGTTGAAGTTGCTTAAGAGGTAAAAGAGTTGTATTATTATTTTTGCTAATTCTGACATAAATTATAAGATCATGTAAAATTCTGCTCCACCAGTCACTTGTGGAGAGAGGGTATGCTTCTCGTAGTGTCTCTGGGTAGCTGTAACAGCAGAATCAAGTCTCACCTGTGGTTGTCAATAAATATTAACAACCAAACACTTAGATAAGAAGCCTTCAGAACCCATTATATCTGTTTAACCATCATAATGTTGAAAGTAAAGGGTGACAGTCTCCTTTTTTTTGTGTTGTTTGTTTACTTTAGGATATGTCCTTGACCTAATTTCAAACTTATCTTTGCAACTGTAAAGGCTGCAAGCTTTCTCAATATGAAAGCTGAGACCCCAACATTACCTTCCAGGTAAGGGAGCTGAGACTTGAAGAGCATTAAAGATGAAGCAAAAAATCCCCATCTGGTGATTTCTAAGGAAGAAGCGACGCTTTTGATCAACTGCTATATATTGAACAATTGATGACTGTAAGGACTGTACAAATGTGGGAAACATGGTTCCCTGTTTACTTTGCAACTACAATAATAACTCCTGCCTGTTGGTCTTCTTGTGTGTGTGAAAAATCTTGCAAATCTTTTATCAGGTCTTTTCCCCATAATATTTCTCAATTAAGGGTTTGTTTGCAAGCAATATCAGAAAAAACAATTCTAGTTCAGAACTATCATTCTGTTTGAATTTGTTGAGTACAAGCCTTTATCTTTTAAACAGAATGAGCTCTACAGGAACTCAGGAAGACATTTAAACATGATTTTACTCGTTTTATTTTCTTGAAAGTATCCATACTAGTATCAGACTGTCTAGCTTCTACTGAGTCCAGGTCTAATCATCCTCTAAAGAATTTTTAAACTAGGCATTGTAGATTTAGGTGGAGGAAGTGTTCCACTCCTCCCACAGGGCACATTATAGCTGCTGTTAACTTGAACAAGAGCATAGTCAGACTTAGAGATGCTTACAGCTGTACTGCAAAGATGAGGACACTACAGCGGGCCAGAGGGCTGCCAAATTTCCCATTTTCCTTTCTGCAAAAAGAGCTCATCTCAGAAGTGATCATGATGGTGTAAAGCAGTGTTGTGGTTTCTGGAGCCCAAGACAAAACTGCAGATATGCATTACTGAAAGTAAAAAGTAAGTGATTAAAGACCATGTCAAATCTCAGTTTATAGAACCAGGAAATTGTTCTTCACAGAATGTAAGATGGTAGCAAAGAGTATACAGTGCTGGTTTTGTTGTATCAAGAGTGTGTTTAAGACCAGAAGAATCTGCTGTAAAGATATGAGTTTCTTTTACTGGCAAAAAAACCCAAAAACCTGACCCAGCTTTTTATTTCTTTTCAAGGAATTAAAAAATAACTCTTAAACCATTTGCAAGTGTTGATCTATTATTTATAGCTAATTTTTTATTACATTACTAAACAAAACCTCTGGGGCTGATGCTTTTTTGCTACACATCCCTGATCATTGCATTACATTTCAGAAAAGCACTGCTGGTGATTTTGTTGGATTTATTTCTGAATATGAAACAAAACATCAATGAAAGCAGCCTGGATGGACAAATGATCAGTGAAACGGGGACTTTGAAACAAGCACATGGATGTGTTCTTTTAACTTGGCTGAATGGGGGCTTGTGAGGAGAAAGATTATTGAAACCAAATATATACCTCAGCACAAAGCTGGAGGTGGGCTCTGTGCTTGTGTGCAGTTGTGTTTGAAATATCTCACGTAAGGTGCATTTACATACGCTTCATTCATTGTTCGAGTCCCACAGCAAATCATTACTGGCACGTATTTTCAACAAAGAACATCTAATGTTTCTGTACCAACATTTATGCATTTTTGCACATGAAAATGAAGCCTTTTAATAGAAGGTCCTTTGCTGCCTAACTAACTTTTATCGCAAAAGTGGATCGGTACAAACTGTTAAGGGACGTGTATTACAAATCTTTAAAGCTTTTACAGTACACAGGCTTATCAGTTTTAATCCTGTAACACCTAGATTATTCTTAAAATACAATGTTTATTTTTGGACCCTGTTTACTGCTTTAAATCTAATAACAGCACGTGTTACATAAAGTCTAATACACCCTTAATTTCCATTTTACAAGCTAGAATGCTTTAAAAAAAAAAAGGGAGCATTGGCTTCAGCTGGATTACTCAAAGACCTGGAAATACCAGTTTTGCACCAACTTAATTATTTTGGCTAAAGGTATGATTTTCTCTCTCACCATCTTACTTGCTTCTCCTACATTAAGCTCTGTGTGTGCTAATACAGATTTTGTTACACAATTAAGTGTCCAAGCAAAGTTACATTTTAACTTCTCTAGCAAAGAAGTAAAAAAAAAAAAAAAAAAAAAAAAAATGTTTGTAGGTAAATCCTAACATTTCTGTGTTTTCAGCTCAATGCTTAAAAAGCTGGACAACAAATGAGAGGGAGTAGCAATTAGCAGGTGCTGCAGTGGGAGAAGAAGAAAATCAGAAACTCAAAAATCTGAGAAAAAAGAACACAATAAAAAGGATGGAACTTGTTTCCGATAAGGAATGAGAGATCTGGTCACTGTTCTTTATCACGTTCACAGTGATAAATAGAGTTCAATCTCTAAAATACTTAAAATACAAACTTTCAACTATTTCCACAATGTCTGACACGCAGCCAGTGAATTTCTGTTGGGTTGGTTGCTCTTTCATCAAAAACATCAGGGGATGTGGTGGAGTTTGCATGATACTTAAAGCACTTTAAAGGAATTTATTTTAAATTGAAACAGTTCTAGTCCAAAACAAATAAAATATGTATTTGCTGTTAAAAATTACACCAATCATGTTCCTTATTACTGTACTTGCTAACAGGATAGCTTGAGGTGCAGCACACAGCTGCACTAAAGTAGTCTTAGACTTCAGGTGTATTTTTCCTAATGGGGAAGGGAATGGTCAACCCCAACCGAACCTTATTGTGTGAAGGTGTACGTACGGTTACAAACCACATCTCCTTCCCAAGATTACTCCTAATAATATGTTCACAGTGTGCTTGCAGTATGGCCAAGGTGATGTGTCCAATTATCATTCTTCCCTCTCAAATTACAAAACACATCAGTCAAAAGCTAACGGGAGCTGGGACATATGGCATCTCAAAGAGCATGAGCTGCTCAGTTCCCACCTGTGCCTGGCTCTCCTTGGTGCCAGGAAGGGTCCCCGTGTCCTGCTGAGTTTGGGGCCTGTAAGCTACAAATTTGGGCACTTTTTTCAAGACACAGTAGCTCCTGCTCCTTCCCTATGCTGCTTACAAGTTGGCCATGCTTTGCTTTTGGCATCCTTGATGGACACAGATTACTACGGCCTTCCATATGATTCAGCTCCGCACAAGCGCACAGCCCATAAATGCTAGTGGAGTCTCATACAAGGAGTTACAGCTTTGGAACTGCCACTTCCTTTTAATTGTTCAAATTTTTAAATTTTACTCTAATCAGTGTATTGTTGCAATACTGCATGTTTTGATATTTACTTAAAATCTGCCACTATATGTGCTCTGCTTGTGTGTGAATACTTCTACTGAATGCTACTAGAGCTGAATGTTATAAAGTCATGATTTTGGACAGCACTCAGTTTAGCAGAACCCGAGAGCAACACCATTTTTATTATTTCACAAGACCCCAGCTCTTTGTATTTTTTGATCCCACATATGCTACAAGATTAAAAGCGATGGGACGTCTCTAAGCAAAGATACCTACCAAAGGAGATGTTCCTTCCCTGTTCCTGCATCACTCGCTCAGCCCTGCCTTCCATCAGACCTTCCTCCCTGCTGGGACACGATCATGTAGCCGAGCAGTAAAGGAGACAGGTTAAACTGAACTGATTTTCTTTTTGTTGGTGTAGTTGTAACCCAATCCAGTTTGCCATGGAGCCTTATAAATGCTTTTACAGGCACCGAGAAAGACAGGGCACAGGTGTGAAAGCGAGCAGCTTACGGCAGAAGCAGAGCTGTGTTTCTCAGCCCCGCTACAGCCTTATCATGGTCTAATCATGAAACTATGATACTGCTCCATTGAAACTCAGCTTATGAATTAACATAGTGGCGAGCACGGCTGAGTAACAATCGGGCTTTTAACTGCTCCCAGACTCTGCAAAGAAGATCAGAAGTACATTTGAAACATACAAGTGATCTTCCCATTTTAATAAATTGCAGCAAACGTAGATTGGTACATTTTATGTTCACTGTAAGGTCAAAACCATCCAAAGAAATGAAACATCCCAAAAGACACGGTGTAAGATTCTAGAAATTGCTGCTCATGTCCCAGATTTCCACTGAAAACTTCCTGGAGCTCACCCTTGTCTCAATTCTCCAAGCATATGCTTCCTATATTCTTCTTTAGGTAAGAATACTATATATTCTTCTTTAGGTAAGGCCTCCTCCTGCTGTTGTTTTGTATTTGTTTCTTTCCTATTAACGTCGTTACAGTTTTCGAAATGTTCGAACCACGAGAAACTCCAGAAGCGAGTTAAACGCCTGCGTTCTGCCATTATACAGTGGCAGGGCGTGGAATTAAACCCAGATGCTTCACTGCGTCCTCAGCTCGGCTGATAACAAAAGAGGGCTTGATATTTTTTCCAGCTCTTATCCCATTCCCCTCTCTAATCACGGAACACGCCTTTTGTGTGGCTGCTGTCTGTCACTGCGCGCTCGGCGCGACTTGGGGCAGCGCAGCCTCCATTCAGCCACAGCTGCTGGCTGGAGCTGAGCGGAACCTGCCCCTGTTCTCTAATGCCAGGTTACGCAATCAGATTAAAAAGCCATCTGCAGCACGGACCCAAGCCGCGCTATAATCGCGTTCCCTGGCTCAGGCGGCGCTGGGGCCGACGCAGGATCTGCGTCTCCTCACACGGCTCCCTGACCTCCGCGCCGCTGCCCTCATCCCGCCATGGGCACGGCGAAGTGTTTCCGCGGTTCCACCCCAGCGCAGGCCGTTCAGGTGCCCTTTGGCAGCTCGAAGAGGCTTTTTGCAGCAGTTCACAGGGGCAGCGAGGCCGCCCCGTTGCGTGCTTTGAGCGCGCTCGAACGAAAATAGGTCAAAGTTGGCCGCTTCTGGGGCGGCGCTGCGGCCGCAGAGCTACGAGGGCTCTGTGTTAGGGCGGCTCATGTTTACCACGTCTCGGAACTAGGAACTCTTGCTTTCCTCAATGTTGTCACAGCGCTTGAGCGAGTCTGCTGGTAGTGAAAATGCTACAGGAACGTGAGGGGCTTGTTGCTAAAGTCGCCTTTATTAACGGAACGCGCTGTTAGATGCCCCCGTTGGGACCCACGCTCCCGGCTGTCCCTGCCCCGGAGCTCCCACAAAGGGCCGTGGCAACGCCAGGCAGAACGCGCAGCTATGGGGCGCGGCTCAGAGCCAGACGTGGCGGCTGCGGAGGGAGCGCGGCGGGCACGGCTGTCTGAGGCGCGGCGACGCGGCGGGAGCTGCTCCTCCGGAGCTGCCGCGCTGCTCTCAGAGGCCGCTTCCCGCCGCCGAGCAGCCGCATTTCAAATCCCAACGGCCGCGCCGCCGGGGAGGAGCGAGGCGGGGGGGCGGGGAGGCAGCCCGTGGAAGACAGCCCGAGCCTCCCGCCGCCGGGGGCGGGGCGCCCCGAGCTTCTCCAGCACGGCCGGCGCCTAGCGGAGCGGCCCCGCAAGGAGGCGCGCCGGACCCCCGCCGCGGTGCACCTCGGGAGCTGTAGTTTCCCCGGCCCGCTCTGCGCGGCGCGAAGGGCGACCGGCGGAACTGCGTTTCCCGGAGCACCCCGCGGCGCGGCAGGGGGCATGCGCGGCGCGCGGGGCGGGGCGGCGGGNACAGCTGAAGAGTCTCCACATGACAGAGGGGGAAGGAGGAAGCGGGGCGGCCCGCGGGGCGCCGCTAGCGCGCCGGTAGCCGCGGGGCTCGGGCGGCCACCGGGAGGGCTCTCCCCTCGCTGCAGGCGCGTGTCCCGGGGCCGAGGGGCC
>WBMW01001876.1:267693-299996 GCA_013396635.1 Penelope pileata | reverse complement strand
CTCCCGGGCTGGGTTCTTTTTCCCCTGTTTGTTTCCCGGCTTCCACTCGCGGCGGGAGGGAGGGAGGGCTCTGTGTGTGTGTATGTGAGTTGCAGGGAATGAGCCCTTTGCGGCCCTTCCCTGTCCGCCGGCCGCAGCGCTCCGCAGCGCCGTTCCGCAGCGGCGGAGCCTGCGGAGTGCGGGCAGTGCCGCTGCGGCCGCTGGAAGGGCGTCCCGAGGTGCACGGGTACCGACGGCCTGGGAGGAGCCTGCGCGGGCGGGACTGAAAGGTGCGGTGTTGCTCTTCCAGGCGAGGCACCTCTACATCTGCGACTTCCACAAAAACTTAATTCAGAGTGTGAGGAACAGAAGGAAGAGAAAAGGCAGCGATGACGATGGGGACTCGCCAGTGCAAGACGTCGACACTCCAGAGGTAGCTGGCGGTTCTCCTAGCAGTTAGCTGAGCCTGCCCCTACCTTCTGCTGGGCCCCCACGGGTCTGTTTCCCCCCTCTTACAGCTTTACCTCGGGAGTGGGAAGGGGGTGACTCGTGATTCGCTCAGCTGTTCCTGTGGCAAAAGCTGACCGAACCTTAGGGTTCAGAATACAATGAACAACACTTTAAACGGCTGTTTCCAGCTTCCTTTTCCTTTGCTGTTTGGTCTCCGGAGTCCCACCAGAAGTTGTGCTTTGCTACATGTTAGCAAAACTTGCTTTTGCAGGGGCTGGCAACTTGAAGGTTAGTGCAGGCAGGGCTTGGGATACAAAGGCTTCTGTGCCCCATCCTTCCAGCCCTTTCCTTCCATGTGAAATATGTTGCAGGTAGCACCTGCAGTTCCCCATGCCCTTAGCCTAGCTGAAAGCTTAGTGATGGGAACTCTTTGGCTTCAGCCCTTGCTGGAGCAGGGGTGCTCAGGGAGCCGTGCTTGAAAGGAGCTGAGGACAGTGCTTCTTCTGCTTGCTTCCCACGCTGCTGACCAGTGAAACATCGCCTGTTATGAAAGCAAGCTGCAGCTTTCAAACTTTTTTCATGGTATGATATGAATCCACGTAAAGCTCTCCCTACCTGTATGCTGCATTATTTCTGCTGCAGCCTGTGTGCAAATTCTGAGCAGAGCTTACCTGGCCCCCTCCAAGAGATTTTTAAAGTGTTCTTCAGAAATTTACTGGCATCCTTATGGTCAGCACCTGCGCGTATCAGCAACAAAAGTGATGAAACTTCAGGCAGAAATCCCCACCTGAAGGTGCACAGCTCTCTGACTAAGAGGATTTTAGGGGATTGGAAGTAGTTTGATGCCGAGCTGTGGTTTTTGTCTGTTAAATATGTTGGATCACTTCTCTGAAAGTGCTTTTTAAATCTGCTGCTCTGTGTGGCTTAAGGTAGCTGTCTGGCAGAGCGGTAACTGCAGCTCTTCAGCAAACCTGTTTGTTTTCTCAGACAAGAATAATAAGGTGTGACACAACTGATGGATATCTCTAGAGCAAAAAAAAAAAAATGTATTTTTAGTGTTACTGCTTCAGGAAAGTAAGCTGCCTGGGAAGTGCCTCCGAGGAGTTTCAGCGAGCTGTTTGGCCCGCAGCAGTGTATGCTTCCCACATGGTTACGATGTGCCTTAGTGCATGTTGGCCCTTGACCACCTTTGTTTTTAATTGCTGTCCAGTTTTCTTCTGAGCACCCGTAGGGCCTTCCAGTTCCCAGCACTGGGTGTTGAGAATGATTCCTACTGAGAGGAAGAGGCTTCCACAGTACTGCTAGCTTGAGTACCGAGGGATGCCTGTTCTCTGACACGTAAGGCAGTGTTACATTGAGGCAGGCCAGGTTACCAGGAGTGCACAAGCACTGTTCTTACGCTAAATACCCCATAGCTGAGGCTGCTAGATGACTTAAAAGGAGAAGTTAATGCCTTAACCAGTCTTTAATGCAGGAAGTTTGGAGAACACTGCTGTAACTGCAGCTGACCTAACAATTTCTTGTTCAGTCTGCTTTCTTAGTTTCCTACCCAGTCTTATGATTAAACTTTCTTTTCCTTTGTCAAGAAGGCTGGGAGGGTAAGCTAAGCTGTTGCTGGGAGAAGCGGCTATTGGTCAGAGTTCACGGGATTTGAAGCTGAGCGAGTATTGGGCTGAGGCTGTGTATTTATATCCCTAAGAGGAGCTTGTGCAATTCTCTGAACTGTCAAGTCATACTGAAAAATAGTTTTGGGCAGCTCTGCCTGTGTACATAACTCCTACGTTGTGCTTATGTAGCAGGGATATGCTTGGAGACCAAGAGCAGCTGTTTTTTTTCTCTCACCTCAAGCCAAAACTCTTTGTACCGTAGCCTTTTTCTTGGTTCTAATGCATGCTGTCTCATGGTGCAGCTATGCTACATCTTGTGTGTAACTTCTGTAAAACTTGAGGGCTGAAATGGACTGCAGAGGCCTCCTTCTGAATCAGCATCTTCATAGATGTTATTTGAGATCTGTTACTGGGCTTTGTGTTACCAAGCTCAAAATGAGGAACAAACAACAACAACAAAAAACAAAAAAGGCAAGAGATTAAAGTACTGTGAGTTCTAGGTACTGTTAGCTGCTAACAGGAGGAAGAGCTGTGCTCAGTAACAATAAACTACTCTTAAACTGAACTGTAATGTTTCTTTTTCTGCTGGAAGGTGTACTTTTTGTTTTCTGTTGTAATGAGATCTCCTGAGCTGACAGTCTACACTTGCATCTGCATGAGTTCCCAGAACGTCGAGGGGCAAACTATTAGTGAGTGAAACCTTATCTATTACATCAGCTTGCTTTCCTCCCCTCCCCTTCTTTTCTTCTAGGTTGATTTATATCAGTTACAAGTAAACACACTTCGAAGGTACAAAAGACACTTCAAGCTACAGACCAGACCGGGACTTAACAAAGCACAGCTTGTTGAAGTACGTATGAGTGTTTGTTCTGTAATAGAAAACGCAACTTGCTATGGCATGCCTTGTTTTTCTGTACGATGTGATCCTTGCATTGAGTGCATACATAAACTGGATTTTATGAGAACAAAAAGGAACTGCTTATCTAGCTTCCTTCACTGGCCACAGCTCCTGAGCCAAGTAAATCAAAAGAGTCCTTTCCAGAGGAGGGACTCTTAATTTTCAGAAAGAATGCTCGCTGCTCGAAGTCAGAGTCAAGCAGTAAGGTGATCTGTGCATCTCTGAATATCATAGAATCATAGGTTGATAGCCTGTGCGTCAGCCACACCTTCAGCTTAAGTGTCCTACTGATCATAACTAGAAACTGAGAGGTAGCAGTGAACTTCTAATAAGGTTCAGGCTTGGCTTTAAAAAAATAGTTAATATGGACATCTGTTTCTGTGCAGAAAGTATGGAAACCTCAAAAACAGACTTCTACTGATTCTTAATTTCTGTTAGTTGAAAACCAGAATAATCACAAAATCACAGAATTGTAGGTGTTGGAAGGGACCTCGAGAGATCACCGAGTCCAACCCCCCTGCCAGAGCAGGTTCCCTACAGCAGGTTGCACAGGTAGGCGTCCAGGCGGGTCTTGAATATCTCCAGGGAAGGAGACTCCACAACCTCCCTGGGCAGCCTGTTCCAGTGCTCCGTCACCCGCACTGTGAAGAAGTTCTTCCGCATGTTGGTGTGGAACTTCCTGTGCTCCAGCTTAAGGCCATTGCCCCTTGTCCTGTCCCCACTGACCACTGACAAGAGATTCCCCACCTCCATTAGCCTCCCGCACCTAAGATATTTATAAACATGGATCAGGTCCCCTCTCAGCCTTCTTTTCTCCAGGCTGAACAGACCCAGCTTACTGAGCCTCTCCTCATAGGGGAGATGCTCCAGGCCCTTGATCATCTTTGTGGCCCTCCGCTGGACTCTTTCCAGGAGGTCCCTGTCTTTCTTATACAGGGGAGCCCAGAACTGGACGCAGTACTCCAGCTGAGGCCTGACCAGGGCAGAGTAGAGGGGGAGGATCACCTCCCCCGACCTGCTGGCAATGCTCTTTTTAATGCACCCCAGTTTATGAAATTTTTCTTTTATTATAAGTATTTTCAAAAGTGATGAAGCAGTAAGTACAGCTGTATTATGCATCTTTTCTCTATGGGAGTGCAATTTTTAAGGAATTCTTTCACATGGCAAAGGTGTGGTTACATACTGCTGACACATGTGGCAGCACAGGTGATCCTCTCAGCAGGGAGGTGTAGCTGCCACCTTTTCAGCTCTGTGCAGTAATGCTCAGTTGTACTTCAGTGCAGACATCTTGTCGATCTCTACTAATCAGCATGGATAAAAGCCAGGGTTATTAATTGTGTGAGAGTTCTCAAGGCCAACCTGTAAAAGAACAATGCTGCTGCCTTGACAATTAAGAATTTAAAATCAGTCTTCTGTTTTTAGTTTTTTTTGTGAGAGTTGATGTACAGCTACATCGTGTTCTTGAATTAGCAGGACTGATTTGAAAAAGCGCAGTTTTTATTCTGTAAAAGTGACATTTCTAAGGGTCTTCTTTAGGTACATCTCATAGGATATCTGCAGTAGCTTATGCCTCTTGATGACAGAAGCTTTGCCTATTGACATACGCTTTGTTTGACTGAACTAAAGGTCCTTGGGAGCTGTAGCTGCAGAACTTTTGCAGTGCATACGATTTCTCCTAACCTGCCCTAATGTACAAGGGATACTCTGCTAGCTGTTACAAGCCCAATTTAAAGGGCTCTGTCAAACTTTTTTTTCCTCAAAGTGGGATTTGGAAAGCTTTCTAACTTGCTAATTATGTTAACTATTTATACTTAGACCCTGTGGTAGTTCAAGGAGCAGGCCCAGTTTCTCACTTCCTCTTGCTAATTTTAATCTAAAGAAGAATTATGCAAAAAGCTGGAGAACAGACCAGGGCAGGCAGTCCACTTGAGTCTTTCCTTATAAAGCTGCCAGTCCATGTAGTTGAAGGGGACAGAACTTCTGGAATTACAGAAGTGCCTCAGTAACTGTAGAAACTGACATTTTAATTTGTACTGCGTAGTGAATTTTTATCGTTGACAACCCTGTTTCAAGAGCTAAGTTTTCAATACTCATTTTTAAAAGTTCTTGTATTTGGATCTTCCTTTTTTTGTGCATGACTTGATACAGACCCCCTTCAGCCTGAGTAATGAGCGATAGCCTCATTTCTGTGCTGTAGTTCTGTTGATATCCTATAAAAGTTTCATGTTCTGTATTCAAGCATTGACTACACAGATGCAATGAGATACCTATGCTTGTTGTGAGAAATCTTTTATTTTTCTGATAATTTTCTGGGCATTGTACTTGAGAAATTGGAGTACAGTGTGGTGTATTTGCTTCAGAGTTCTCAATGAAATGGTTCGTATCCTACCTTTGTATGACTGCTAAAGACTTTTGAAGGGAGGAAGGGTTTCCTTTACTAATTCCAAGCTTCTTGATCAAGCTCTTAAGCTTTCTTTAATGTAGTCTATTTAAATTTGAATCTTCAATTTGTGCATATAACTGGTTATTTAATTTCCTTGCATTCTTCCTTTGTAGATAATTGGCTGCCATTTTAGGACAATTCCAGTGAATGAAAAGGACACCTTAGCGTATTTCATCTACTCAGTGAAGAATGACAAGAACAAACCAGATCTAAAGATGGATAGCAGTGTTCATTAGGCAGAAAAGGTTGGGACTGAGACTCAGGCTGCAAATCAAAAGACTTGAGGGTTTTTGTTGATATGCAAAGGCTTTCTTTGTAACTTTTTTTCTCCCCAGAGTTACTCTGTTTTATTTTTTCATAACCTTGATGATTTGTTTGAAAACCATCTCTTATGAAACAAATTTCCTCGCAAACTATTTTAAATAAATATTACTGATATTGTTGCTCAAGTGGGTGTGTCTAACTTATTCAGCGAGTTACTTGTACTTAACTGTTAAGTTTTGACTGCTTATGTAATGATACAAAAATATTTTTCAATTAAAGTGCACCAAGGATACGTTTATGAATGTACTTGAAGTTCTCATGATGCAATGCTGTCTTAAAAAAACAAAATGAACCAAAAAAAAAAGAAAAAACCATCATGGCAGACTTTGCAGTATATTCTTTTTCTCGAGGTAAAAGGCTTCACCTGACAGTTCCAGTTGTTAGCTGGGCAGAAATGACTGAACAACTTTCTCATTTTTCCTCTTTGGAAACAAGGATTTATGTGGGCTTTTCTGATTTGTTTGTTCATCTTGTCATTGCTGGGATGTGTGAGGCCCTCCTGCTCCTGTATTAAAATGGAGGGGAAAAAAAAAAACAGTTTTTGAATTTCAAAGCTATAATACAGATAAAAAGACTACTGTGCTTACTGTGCTGAGAAATCCTTCCACTTGGGGAAAAAAATCAGTTGCTGACTTTTCCCATTCATCTAACACAGACTGATGCTAAGAACTTAATTGGAGAATGGCAGGCTGAGTTTGTGCTGGGCTGTTGCGGTGCCTTCCAATAGGCATGCTGTTTCTTGTTCATTGCATGCATTGACTCAGCCCTGTTCAAAAACAAAAGCAAAGAACACCCTAAAAGTGACATGGGAAAAATATTATTTTAATGTGATATCTTAGTAAAGTCTGTGGTGCTGAAGACAGTACTATGTATGATTTATTGTGTTTTCATCGTTAGCTATTGTGCTAATCTAGATGTGTGGTACACGAAACGTGATTTCTGTCTGCTTTAAACTGTGTGCATTGGTTGAAGAGAAGGCAGAAGGAGAAGCAGCTTAAAGCAGAGGAGGACACCGCTTTAGTTTGTTCAGTTAGCGTTTGTTGCAACTTCTAACCTTAGATTTTTCAAGCATTTCTTAATATGGGAAAAATGAGAAAGCAGGATCTCTGTGGTCTAATCTGCTGACTGTTAATCTTGGGAGATTTTTTGGAAAACAGCTACTTTCTTGGCATCACTGCAAGCAAGATGCGCCACTTGCACTTTTGACCTGTGGCACCCTGTTGCTTAAAACTGAATGATAATAAACCCTAAACTCAAACTGGCTGCCTTCCCAGCAGCTATAAGCGACCTCATTTCTTTCAACTTGCAGCGTCTTACATCTTTCCACATTGAAGTTCTGCAGTGTTGGCTTAAATTCAAGCTGGTTAGTGATATCTAGCTAGCGGTGGGTGAAGCTGGTGTTCCTTTGAAGAGCTGGTGCAGAACCCATTTCATGGCAGTTTACCAAATATCTTTTGCACAAGTTACATTTGTCATCTTCAATGCATGAGTTGGAGAAGCAGCCCAGGAGGCTGGTGCTGAACTGGACACCTGAGGGATAGAGGCTTTTTCTCTATTACAGGATGGAAGACAGAGGTGAATGTTCTCGCATAGATCTGGGAGGACCCGTAGGAGTTGTTTTCTGGAGGGAGCAGGAGTGGGGAGAGAAACAAAAGCAAGCTTCTATAAAAAGTAGGTCTGAAAGGAATAGCCTAAGTGACCCTACCCTGCTGCTGTAGAAAGTGGCAAAACTTTTTTTCCCTCAGATTATGCAAGTTCCTGAGTCAGTAGTGGTGAAAGGAAAGTAACTGGAAACCACTGATAACTGCCCAGCTGTGTCTGCCTTAATTTTTGTTGCTATTGCTCTGGAAAGCTATGAACGACAGGCATATGCCACATGACTCACACAGAAACTAAATGGCACAACCAACAGAAGCTACATGCCCTTGCTGCTACTAGAAGCTTACAGAGGACTTTGCACAAGAGTGGATACCATATGTTTGCTTAGCAGAACACTGACTTTGGCTATTTTGACTTTGTTGCCATATTTNCCCAATTGATTATTTGGTAGGAAGCCCAAATGACTCAGGAATAATTACACGAACCAGGCTTTAAAAGCCTGATGACACAAACTGTTTGTTTAACGCTCAGCAGCCTAAAAGTTACTTAGAAAAAAATAGTACGTGCAGATTTACTTGAAATGGTTATTATTAATTATGGGTAATCAGCCCACTACGATACATATCCAAGCCTTATTTACTAACAGATGAAGGAAACCAGTCATTGTGGTGTTTCATTTTGTATGAGAAATAAGATCGGTGTGCTGGTGGTGGCAGTTCTCAGTGTCATGTTGTAAGACTGTTAGATGAGCAGTACACTAATTCCAGGGGAAAAAATAGTTACCTTGGTACTACACGTTTCATGTTACTGACTTGATAGCTGAAGAGTTCCTATAGGTAAGGCAGTAAGGTAACTCACTGCCTCTAAGCCTGGCTTGTTCAGATGGATTTTAGTGAACTTATATATGGGCATAGGTTATTGGCTGTTTTTCTCTGATACTGTAGTCAGTATCTGCAGGTGTGAAGAGATGACTGTGTCTACAGGCTAGATCACGATGGCTCGTAAACGTTACGATGACTGCTTCCAATATTTCTAGTTACCTCTTTGTTTTCACTGTCCTAGATGTTTTCCTACAGGGCTATCCTAAAAATGAAGAAGCCGAAATTTTAACTTAATTCTCAGGTACTGTATTTCAAACAAGGCTTGACACAAAAGTTGCTAAGTTGAGTGGTTTTATATTGCCTTAGCAGACCGTGTGTCAGTCCCATCCTCTTTCTAGGTCTTTCTGAATGTAGATAGATATATGCTGTCACTGCTTTTCTAGTATTTTAAAAGCTTACTGTTAGTTGAGTCTGAAGTCTTGGTGCTTAACAAGTTAGACATAATTACCACTTACATCTACCTTAGTATGATTAGTGTGAATTTTGAGTTTTATCCAGAGGAATTTTCAAATATGAATGATGTAAATTTGTGGGGTTTGTTTTTTGAAGACGCCCGAGCAGAACATTGGAGCCTGTGTGGAGAAGTACCAGGTGCTGAACAGCGCAACCTTAACATAACTGAGAAACAGCAATAACACAAGAGGAAGCTGCACTGCGGTGGATTCCTGCAAGTCACTCTTAACCACCTGAAGGCTTAACCTTGATGTTCATTTAGGAAAACTGCTTGAGAATGTTGTGGTTATTAAAAAGATAAGCTTTTTGCTGGGAGATGCGTGTTAGGACAATGATGAGCCTGTACAATCTTTCACATCATTATGGAGCTAGTTAAGGCAGCTGCCATATTCAGAGGGAGAACTTATTGCATATTCCCCAAAAGTATAGAAAGGAAATTTTTCTCCTGTATGAAGAGAGTTTCTGCAATGTGCTTAGAGAGAAAGTTTGTTTTATTTTAGTTACGGTTGTTGCTGCCTTTGTTTTTCCCCTTGACAGCGTTATTTTGTGATTGTAGAATGGTGTCTGTTGTCCTCACTGGCAGACTTGGTGTTGATCACTCGCTGTTGCAGGGGATCACAAAAGATATCTTCAGTCCAAAGAAAATCTCCCTGAAAGATGATATTAGATATTTAAATGACTGTTAGAACTTTAACATGTTATGCATTTCCAGTTTTTTCAGCTTTTGCTGAGATTACTGCGTTTATGGGACACCCTTCCAGCAATGCAAATGCAGCTGCAGGTTTGTATGAAAACACCATGTTTTTTCCCTCTGCTGGCCTGGTTCAGAAGCGTTGGCAAAACTTCCATTGACTGATCAGTGTGCCAGCATTCTAGCATGGTATTTTAGCTTTGGGAAAGTAAACTTATCAAATACATATTATTATGAAAACAACAAAACTTTGGTGTGTGTACATGCGCTACTTAGTGCAATTTGTTCTAAGAGCAGGCCTTCAAAGTAGGTATTCTGTACATCACGATGGGTGAAGGAAGGTTCATCCTTACATATTTTTGTATCCAAGTAACAGGCTTTCTCAGGCTGTTCAAAGCTCAGAGGTTGAAGCTGGAAACCTGAAGGGCCCTCAAGGTGAGAGTGGCATATCTGGTTTTAGGAAGAGTGAAATATGAAAGAATTACTTAAACCCTGCTCTCAGTTTGAATGTGAAGTTTCTAGCTTGAGGAATTATTCGCACTTGGTTCAAATCTATTCCCCTACAAAAATGTTGAAATTAACATTTTATTGGAGTTTAGGGGACTTGAGAAATTTGGACGGCTAAGGGAGCTCATATAAAAAGTCATTTTTGCTTGTCTGTGTAATGCCATCATATTCTGATGTGATAATTATAATACTTCAGGTATTAATAAGTTGTCAAGTGTTGATGTTTGAATCTAAATTTCCTGGAAAAAAGACATTGCTGGTAAGCCAAATGAAGTGATACACCATAATATGTTTTATCACTTCAAACCAGGATGGGCTGTTGGTGTTTACTCACTCAGTATTAATCTTGTCGAGATGTACATTCTTTCTGTAAAACAACAAAAACCCCACATTTCGTGAGGACTTTTATGTTTTGCTTTGTCAACACTGTCAGCCAGCAGGAGAAGTCAGCTAAATCCTTTTTCTCCCTTGCAGGCATTTGTGAACCTATTGTCCCCTCATTTGCTTTCCCACTCTAAACAGCTGTCTTTACAGAATCATTTATTCAGCTGACATATCTGCACATGCCTTAGAATGGCAACATAGCTCTTTGCTGTGTAACAGAAATCAAATGGATTTGTTTATGGTCCTGAAAACATCTTCAGTGAAAAATGCTGTGAATAAGGATTTGTAGTTCTCAATCTCAGTTTAGATCGAAGTTAATGGCAGAAGAGTCAAAAGTTGGCTGATTTAAATTCTGAATTCCCCTCTAATAGGAGATGCAGGTTCACAAAGTATGCTAAGCATGTCCCAGGCGAGGCTCTGAAAAACAAATTGAAAACTGCCAGCCTGTGGGGTAATTGGATATATCTAGATACAGTTTCAAGCCACCTGAAGTGATGTGTTTTTCTAAAATGGTAGCTTATTCCTCCTGTGGAAGCTGTGAAGTGATGGAACTATGAGTGGCTGTACAGAACTCCGCGAGTTTCTATAAATGAGCGTAATCTTACTTTGGGCAGCAGAGCAGTTCCTTGAAGTTGCAGTAGCAGATCATCTCGCAGCCTTTCCCTTCCCAGAAGTGGTCCTGCAGGCTCCCGTCGATTCGCCGGAGGCTTGCTGTGCCTTCGGGGATGCTGCGGCAGCTGTGGTCTTTCAGGGCCCTCTTGTAGCACAAGGGCCGCCGGGAAGGCACCGTGTGGGCACCCAGGAGTGCGCTCACCAGGAGCAGAGCCAAAAGCATCTTCATTTTTGGGAAGCTTCCCGTGCAGCAGCGCTAAAGAGAAATGAGGTACGTGACACAGGCACAGCTGTTGCATAGATCTCTTTCCCCAGTCTGCTTTCTATCTCATGTTTTTCTTTCTTTGCTGTGAACTTTTGGAGGTTTGAGCCTCTGTGCTGGAGAGCGTTTTCTCCTAGGAGGTAAATAATATTGCCATGGAATTGATATTCATTACTTTCTGTACAACTGTGGGAATCCTTTCACTGGGAATTGAGGCTTCTGCTGCTGGCAATTTTGTTGTTGTGTGCCCTCTCACCTTGAGAAAATTGCTTTGAGCTGGTCGTGTTCTCTCAGCGGTGTGAGTGAACACGTTGCTGGTGACCAGTGCGGGGAAAACGTGGGTCTCATTGCCTTCCTGCTGATTTTGGATGTTTGAGGCTGTTGAAATGAGTCACTCACACAAAATTAATAGTATCTTTCCCCATAGAAGTTGTGAAAAGCTGTCTGCTGGATGACCCTGCTGTCACAGACTGCTCCAAATGGCCCAGGGAGCCGGAGCTGCACGGGCTGTCGGTGCTGCCAGGAGCTGCGCGCCCGCGATGGCTGCAGCACCACTGAGACCTTCTGCCATTCATCTTGGTTCTGAAAGCGCTTAGCTGAGTCTTGCTACGAGAGGTCACTAGGGTTTAATTGATGCTGCTTTTGGAATGATGGGATACATTTTTTGCCTTTCCTCGTGCTTGAATGGAAGAGGACTGATCTCTCTGGATTTAAAAAGGGATTTTGCTCTGAAAACTTACCTAAACCAGTGGTCAGCTCCGTGCAGCCTGCTCTCCCTGGGAGCGTTCCTAGCTCTCGCTGTGGTAGCATACAGAAAGATTTTGTTGTCTTTCATCCCATGGCCACTTCGGTTGATCCCTCTATGCTATGACACTATGGGCTGGTTCTAGTCTGTCTTGTGTGGCTGCAGAATAGAGTGCTCTAAACTAACCCCAAAATAATTAGGAATAAAACAACATCTGAGCAAAGACCGTCAAGCGCCAAGTTAAGATGCCATAGCTTGTCTAGGTAAGAAAAAAAATCAGGCATGTCAGTTATAGAGGTCACTAGGATAACTGAGTATGGCTTATGTTGTTCTGTGGAACTCCTGAGGTCACTCTTGGAAAAACAATAAGCTATTAAACATAAATTTACTGTATTTGTAGTATTTTTTCCTGTGTAGGTGCTGAACTACCATAGGTATCTTGTTGATGCTCGTTTCTTCAGCCAGTGAATGACAAGCCAGAGATCACTAAGAAAATCTGCTAATTTGAATTCATGTCAGTGATCAAACACTACACTGTGATGATCACAGATTACATCTTCCATAAGATTTTGTGCAAACTTGTTTTTTGAGCATCAGTAACCAAATAAAATATTAAAAATTGGCCAATATATTAAGGAATGTGACTAAAATGAAAGCAAGCTCTTGTGTATTTTCAGACTTCTGTCATAGGAACGAAATTAATCAAATTATTCCTTTCAGTTTCCCTGAACTTGTTCATGAACTTTTGAGTAGGAGACTCCAATAAACTACTGCTAATGGAGCCTTGGGGATCTATTTTTAAATTGCCTCAGAGTGCAGTATTGAATAACGTGCTGCCTTTATGAGTTTTAGGCCTCAAAACTACTTCTCAAATAAAGTAAACATTGTTGTAACTTTGCCTGATGTGACTTTTTTAGACTCAAGTAAAGAATTTGTATTGTTATAATAATAGTTTTATTCTGTAGGAATATAAACACTGCAGTGATGAAGGTTCTGCTCAAGGTAGTCAAATGCTCAAAAACAAGTTTGTACAGTACCTTGACAAATCTCAAGGAATAATACAGTTTTACATTTTTCTGTTCCAATAATTGAACTTTGTTCTTTAAGTATTTAATGGAAGAAACATTCCATGAAGGAGAAATTTGGGAAACAGAAGTTTTTGTGTCTTTGTTTTCTGTGATTGGAATATTCTGTGAGTTCATCCCCTGAGGATGAGACATTCGTAATGTCTTGTGCACATTTCTCGTTCTTAATTTGGATGAGCTTTCCCTACATGGAGTTTAGCTGGAATGCTCGTTTGAATGTGTTGCCAGCTGCCGATGTGCTCAAAGTTAGTAGGAACACATTCTGTCCTGAAAACAGACTGACTTTCTGTAGACTGTCATGTTGCTGGATTCAAAAATCAGATCTACAATTCAGGATAACTCAGTGTTCATTTTGGAATACAACAAGGTATTGCTATAGGGCGTCATTGAGAGAGTTGGTGTGGATGGCTGCCAAAACTGGAATTAGCAACATCCTGTGCCAGCGAGCTGTGGATAGACAGCTCTGCTAACAGCCCAGTTACGCATCTTACCTGCTCAGTATTGCTGCTTTTCAGAAAAATACTCTGTTACAATCATCTTTCTTAAATGTTTTTTTTTTCTTTCTTGTGTGGTTAGTAACTGGAAGAAAACTTTGTTAAAAGACCTTTCTTCAAAAGGTTGTTCCTTCACTGTGAATGCATGGTGCCTATTTGCAGATGAAAGATTGCCAAGGAACTGGAGTGTTTCATCATTTCCCTGCGTGGGATCAGTGGTGATAAACTCGGCAGACCTCTCAGATGAAGAATCTTCTTTTTCCTGACAAGCTGCTGCAGCTTTTTCCAGACTATGATTTCACAGATCATGGAATATCACTGATTGCTTAGGTAAATAGCAGGGATGGAAAGTGCGTGTTTATTTCAGAAGGCATGTCTAGACCTTATCTGCTTTTGCGTACCATAGAAACAGTCTTCTCTCATAAAATAAATCAGGGAAATTTGAACAAACTGGATTACCAAAGTGACTCCAAGAATCATTGCCAGCAAGCAGTCTTAGATTTATGTAAAACCTTCTGAAAAAGTAGCAATGCCAATC
Organism: Penelope pileata; assembly: GCA_013396635.1. NCBI lineage: Eukaryota > Metazoa > Chordata > Aves > Galliformes > Cracidae > Penelope > Penelope pileata. The sequence continues at coordinate 286,044 of WBMW01001876.1, read as the reverse complement.
TTGCTAAGCCTGACCAGGCTGCTCTATCAGGACTATATCATTTCAAATCCTACCAGAGGAGTTAAGCCATCTACAAATATTTAAAATGAGCTCCTCGCGTTTGCAGAAGTCTGTTTTGAGGAATTACTTCTCTGGTTACTTTGACACAGTGTAAGTAAAGTTCGGGGAGAAGTTCAGCTGAGCAAACAAGTGTTTTGAAACAATTTTAGAATTTTGCATAGAGAAAAATGCTTTACTTTGGAAGTTGTGCTGTGATTCAGGAATTACTGCTATCCCTGCTCGTTCAGCTGGGAGCGTCTGAACTGTCCTGCCAAGCAATTTGGCATCATCTTGTCTCCATAGACATGGTCTGCTAGAGGCAGAGGTAGTCAGAAAAAAAAAAAAAAAAAAAAAACCAAAAAAAAACCAGAAAAACCAAAGTTTCAGCATCCGTGTCTGTGAATTGCAGGGTAATACTTCATGAGAACAGTGATGTGCTTTTAAGGACCCGTGATATTGGTAGGAGCTCAGGTGTTAGCAGCAGGAGACAGAAATAGGGAAAAATGAGGAATGGCACAAAAACGTATCTTTCAGCATATCTAAAGATCCTTCAGGTTTGGGAAAAGATAAATATTTACAGTTTTGTCTCTCGACACTTAAATGTACTTTAAAGAGTTGTTATGGTTGTCTATGCGGTCCTAGTTGCCTAATCCCAAAACCCAGAGATTTGCTAATCTAACTGGTACTGTCCCAGTGTATGGGCTTTTCCAACCAGTCCCGTGGCATGTGCTGGGTTAGCATGCTGGCTAATTGTGCCTTAAAAAGTGAAGCAAATTTATACATATATATCACACTCTCAATGTGCATGGAGCTCAAGAGCCAAAAATACCTATTTGACATGAAGTGTCTTTGATCATTTGTTATTCATTTGTCAGGTTATTTTTCAAAAACACCTGGGCAAAGCTGAGCTTAGCATTTAATGTTTAGATGTTAGTGCATTATAGCTAGGTTTGTTAGTGTGCGTTCATAAGAAATCATTGCACAAGAACTCCATAACCGATATTATTAAGAACAACTTTCTTCCATTAAAATAGTCTTCAAATCTGTTTTGCTTGAACAGTTGGTGCATTGTGAGGACAGCAGCTATTCTGCTGAGGATGAATTCAGTGAATTACTGCTTTGTAATTCCCATCAATGCCATGATTCTTTCCAGAAATTGAGTTCTCATTAAAATCTATTTAGTTCTCTTAAAGACAGCAATTCATTGTGAACGTACGTCTCTCCGCCTTCACCAACTTTGCAATAATGTTGGGTACAGGAAGGCAATATAGTATGTTTAATGACTTCAGATGTTAATATATAACATCCAACTTTGAAGAAGAGCAAGATAGGGAAAGAATTATCTTTAGTTGGATCATATCCATGCATCTGTCTCAAATAACATCTTTTGCCTACAATGTATCTGATTTTCCCAAGTCTTCTTCTGTATGTTCCCACATACATTTCTAATTCTGTAGTCTGTAACTAGCACCAGAAGAACAAGTGTACAAAGATAATTTCAGGAGCAAGACATACCTTTTTCTTCTGCTTCACTCCCTCTCACTTTCTTGGCAGCTGTATCTTTTAAGATGTACACAGAGCTGGAGCTGGCGGCGATGGGAAGAGGGAGGGCTGGCAGGAGGTGCTGGACAAACAGCCCTTTGTCTGTTCTGGCTTCTGCCTGTGAGTGACACACTCCCTGCTCCAGCGAGGGGCCAGAGGATGGGCTTCAAGAGCTACCTCTTTCAGCCACCACCAACCTAGATGGGGGGGGAGGGGAAGTGAACACATCGTTCCCAGCAGGAAATGCTTCGTTCATCCAGGACCTGACAGCAAGGTGTCTCCTCAGAGAGCGAACCACAACACCCAGAACTGGGAGAGAGAAAATGCCCTGTGGAATACATGCCCTGCTGTGCTGCCCAAGCAGTGGGGAGTGGGCTCAGGTTGTTTGCACGGCGCAGGACATGCAGCCAGCCAGGGGGCTTCTGCAATCACTGGCTTTGGGATTCTGCTTTCTGTGACTGGAAGAATCAAGAACTGTGATTGTTTTAACCAGTGCTCTTGTACAGCCTACAGGATGGCACCATACATTGAGTTCATTACTGAGGAGTGTTTAATGAAGAGGTCAAACATTACACTGAACGGTATTTCGAAGGGAGTTATTTTAGACTAATATAGCTATTCAAGTAATCTGGTGTCATGAAAACAGGTAAATCGAGGTCCTTGAGAAGAACTAAGGCATTATGTATTAATGAGAAGAGAGTCTCCAGGATAAACTCTGAGACTTAGTCAATGTCCTTACATTTCTCTCACAATTTGGGCCACTCTGTTGTTGTGGTCATCATGTTTCTATGTTGTCATACAGATAGGGAAGTATGATTGCACCTCTAGCTTTTGATCAGCTCTACCTCTGCTCAGCTGCTCCAATTTACAGTTTGATGTCTCGATGTTTGTCTTGCAAGTCTCAACACCTGAATGTCCCCTCTGGTGGGGTCACACGCAGCAGGGCATTCTCTCCCCCTGCAGAAGGCAGCGGGGTCAGCAGGGAGCAGGACGTGTGGCCGTACCTCTGCAGGATATCTTTGCCTTTTCAGGGTGACAACGTGCCTTGCACCAGCTTTGCTTCTCTACAGTAATTCCTTTCCGGTGTGGATCCTAGCCCTGGCAATCTGTGCTGTAAATGAGATTATCCTAATGCCTCCGCGAGGACGCAGCGTCCCAGTTCCTGGGAGGGAGCTGCTTGGACAGCAGGCTGGCACTGCGGGGACTGACCACTTTGTCTATGACATGGAGTGTGCGAGGTGGTGTTTCTTCAGGAAGCGTCCTGTTGTGTTTTGAGAAAAAGCAGTTCTAACAAAGATACAGTGTTGTTGGTGCTTTGGTGCTTCTCCCCCTCCCTGCCCCATAGGTCTGTGTTTGATGTTTCCAGTCATGGCAAACATTCAGGAGCGGGAGGAAAGTTTCTCCCTCACGATACTTCTTCAGCATAGAAACTGGGAAGTAAATTTGAGATTTGGAGGACGCGAAGGCTTTAGGGAATCAGCGGGGTGAGGTGCAACCAAAAGCTTCACTGGCTGCTGTAGGAACAGCTCTCTGAGGCGAGAAAAGTGGGGGAGGTAGCTTATGGGAAGATGCGTTGAAGGGCAGGGCAGCCAATGCTGCTGGTGGCTTTGGAGAGAGCAAAGTGCAAAGCAGTGCTTGCAGATCTAACTGCTTTCTCAATTTTGCTCCTAATGCATTGCCCTGAATATATTTCTATACTATCTTACTGCCTGTAAGACTGTCCCCAGCCTTGGTGGCTCTTTTGTAGTTTGTGGGGTTTTTTCAGCTTTGTTTCCTTCTGTCTTCTTGGCTCACCACCAAGTTGCCTCACACAGGTTGGTGGGATGCCTTGGTGGCAGAGGAGTAAATGGAAATTGCTGTTTTTTTCCAGTCTCCATGATGGCACCTGGTAGCTGCCAGAGAAGTGTAGGGAAATCTTGCTTTTCTGCCCTCCTTGATCTTCGTGCATACACACGATGGAGATGATAATTATAATTCACGTTCAACTCACATTTGAGACCCTTTATCCAGCTGCCTACTGTTCCTCTCTGAAGAGATATGTCAATATTGGAGGTGAGATGCAAAGTAGAGCTGTTTGGAGGGGACAGAGGCACGGTAATAGCAGCGGTCCATAGGACAGAAGGAGTTTTTAGAGGAGAATGTCCCCTGTTAGTATGAAAAGGAAGAAAGAAAAGGCAGCACTGAAGTTCAGCTGCAAAAGAGTGGCGGTCTCTGAGATATAACATTGCTCTGCACCAAATTTCTGTAATGCACCCTGGGAAAATAATATTTGCTTTTTGATTTTAAGTACTCAGCATTCTATATGCACTTTGCATTTTTAATGCAAGCCACACAGGTTTAACTTTTTTCTGTAAACAAAAATCAATTTGCATTTTACTGCATTCTCGATATCAACATCCAGCTTTTTGCAGGCTGACGGAAATACCAATGTTTCTCCTCTCACACTAAATCTTCTTAAAAGATGCCACTTAACCTATGAGTCAGGCAGCTCATTAATACCTCCAGTGTATGTGAGGAGATCTGTAAAAAACCTAGAGCCCGATTTTGGTGGCTGATGCAAGCTAAAACCTACACCTGAAGACTCTAGAGGAATGTAAATGTTGTAGGGATGCGGAAAGACCTTGGGAGACTTTGTGCTGGTAGCAGTGACAGTGCCAGTACAACTCAGGCATTAAATGCTGTCGTTATTTGTTGCAGGATCACAGTCCGTAGGGTGCCTTATGGTTGGTTTTCAGTATTAAGGGCTTTTAAGCAATGATAAAAGCCTTACATGTTCATTTTGCAAATACACATGTAACACAGATGTTGTAACTTGCATCATACCCCTCATGTCACCCTTTCCATGGCTCAATGTCTATCATGTCAATCAAACAGTATTTGAAAACACATTTGTTGTGCTTTTACTTAGAGTAACTTTGATTTTGTATCCTTTGTTCTACTAATGATTGTGTTTGGAAAATATCTGTGCTGCTAGGCATTCTCCTATTGCCTTTGAGGTTCCTGCACCTGGTAATTTGCTCTATACCTTGTAGCTGCTGCCTGGGAGGTTTGTTTGAGTTTTTGGGATGACAGCTCATTGCTTGCTTGAGGAAATCAAGGAGTTCAGTGGTTGTCGTTCATGCAACTTTTACTCCGTCTCTTGCCTCTGTTGTTAGGTGCTGCTTTATTTCCATTGGCTGTTCTCTGTGAAGTCCCAGAGCCTCTCTGTTTCCTCTCTCAGTAAGTTTTGACTTCCTGTTATTGCTGTTGGTTTTGTCAACTTCTTCTGCAGTCTGCAGGCTGTGCTTGGTTAAAATATGAGACACAGAGAACTGAGCTAATCAAAGGCATCTTGTAGTGTATTTCCTCAGATCAATTCTCTATTGGCATGCTCAGGCTGTTGCTGCTTCTCTATTAATGCAGAGAGGATGCAGTATAGTGAGAACCCACTGATGCTATGAGCTGTCAATTCCAGACAGGCTGAGCGAGTTAATATTGAATGTGTGTATGTATACAGCCTGGTGTTTCGGAGAAACAAATGCATCTGAATAAATTATGAAAAAATTACTGTAAATTGGGAAACTATTCCTAGCTGACAGCTATCACAGGCACACTGGTTTTCCAATACACAGAAGTCCAAGTCTGATTCTTTGTTGATTCAAAGTGTTCATATATCTGTATGGCTTTTTACATATATATGTGTATATATATATATGGCTTTTTACTGCTTTGCTAGGAGTTAGTTGTTGATACTTACAGGTGCCTGGCCTTGAAGGTGTGGACCATTCTGCAGCTGCTGGAGTTGACTGTTGCCAGGAGTCTGATAGAAAACAGAGCTAGAGATAGATACCTTTGCCTCTATCACCTGTGTTAATTTTAACTGCAGTTAAAGAAAAAAAGAAAAGAGAACAGCAATACACAGAAAGTACGTTAATTCTAAGATCTGGCTTAGTTTTCCTTAATCGTCACTGCTGAAAACATTACAGATATCTCCCTTGAAGTCTTTGACTACTCCCCTGCCTTTTGACTGCTATGAGATAACTCTGGCCCTAGCCAGGGCTGTTCAGCAGAGCTCAGGTCCAGGGTGTTGCAGGGACTCGAAAGGCTTGTCCAGCCCTCAGACCTCTGCTGCTCTTCCACGTGGTCACCAGCAACGCAGCCAGGAGAGACCTGGACAGTGTGAAGAGTGACTGCGTGGGGCAAAAGCACCTTTGCCAACAAGCTGGCCAACTCAGTGAGGAGAGCTTTAAGCAAGGAATAACAAGGCGTGGAGGTGGTACCACACAGCTGGGTGAGGAAGTGGTGGCTGTCTTAGGAAGCTTGCAAACGAAGGAGGACAGGAGGAAGGAGGCTGTGTGTCTGATCATTGGTCTGCTGCTCAGAGAGGCAGGCTGGCAGGAACACCATGAAGCTCAGCAGAAGTCAGTGCAAACTCCTGCAGGCTGGGGAGCAAAGCAGCTTTCATGAGAAGGGAGGTGCTAGGCTGAATGTGAGCCAGCAATGGGTCCTTGCAGCAAGGGAGGCTTATGGTACCCTGAGGTGATCCTGTCCCTCTGCTTGGGCCTGGGGAGTGCTTGGTCAGGGTGACCTAGGAGGTGTGAACAACCTGGAGTGAGTCCAGTGGGGGGCCACAGGGGTGAGTAAGGTACCCGAGCACCTAAGGTACAGGGAGAGGCTGAGGGAGCTTGGACTGCTCAGCCTGGAGAAGGTACTGTAACTCAGGTTATCTTATCAATGTGTGTTGATACCTGGGCGGAGGTGAGTAAAGAACATGTTACCAGGCTCTTCTCAGTGGTGCCCCATGGCAGGACCAGAGGCAATGAGCTCTAGCTGGAAATAGGGAAAATACTGTCTGGGCTTCTCTACTATCAGAAATGATGAATTTTACTAAATTCACTTAGGAGTCCTGAATTTTATTTGAAGTCAAAACACCGCTATCTTCTGTGTACAGGCTACAGACTGCAGTCATATAACTGACATTTAGAAAGACTGCTCCCTAGACTTTTGGGTAGCAGAACTACAAATCACAGCTGAAACCTTTTTTTTTTTGAAGGATATTAGACCAGACGCTTACTAGATACAAATAACATATGTAACATATGTCAGTGCAGCTCATTTTTAATCAGCTTTAACTGCAGAAAATGTCTATTTACTGTTGTAGTTTACTGTCATCATAACCCAAAAAAGTCCACAAAGAAATGTTATTTGTGGAAATACGAAATCCGTCTTATTGACCTTTATTGCCAAATAAAAGCTTAGCAGAGACAAAGAATATTCTTATGCTAGGATGCACAATTTAGGATAAGTACATTCCACATTGCTCTCCGTGGTCACTCTGACCAAAAGAGGTAATTTTCTGATGCTGTTTCATTTTCTCAATATTCATAGACCTCAGTTAAGCTGAAAAAACAAGTCATATAGCAATGTCTTTTGGTGACCTTCATGTCCATAAAGAGGGTATTTCTGCTTTTGGTTTCCATGAGGAACTGTTTCAACGACTCCTTCAAGGATAGTTAGGTAACTGCTGTGTTGTTGCATGTTTATTGCCATTGCTGTAAGCAGTTTCCAGAGCTGTTACCATTGCATTTAAATTGAATAGGTCAGGTCTTGCAGTGTATCTCTGATTTCCAAGATTTGCACAGTATCTTCTACAAGATATGTAATGTATGTGCATATGCACATATGTATAGGCTCTCAACTTTATTCTTATGTAATCTTTGCTGACTCACTGGAATGGCTGAGGAATTTGTCCAAACAACAGTCAACGCTACTTTCCAGACAGCCCCAGCTTTAACTGAGACTAAAAGCTTCACGCTCAGAGTAACCATAACTGAGTTATTGCTTTATAATCTTCGCACAGACCCCTGATTTTGTTAGCGAGTCCTGACAGCTGAGTTGTAGGTAAACATTATGCAGCTCTTCAATTTGGGCCGAGTTCAATGTGTTTTGACAGTAAGTAGCCCAAGAAAAAGGACAATTTTCTGTAAAGCAAAAACTATGAAGCAATTTACTGCTGTCTGCAGCAACCTTTGCACTTGTTAACTTAAGATATGCCCAACACATGGAAAATACACAGCATGCCCAGATCAAATTATTTTGTACGTTTATGTAAATGTTTACATAAAATTTAATATTTTCTATACATTGTCCTACGCCTGTCACCACCAAATTAATCAGGGCATGCATTTCTCCTTAAAAAAAAAATTTCATCACCATATTTGCGAGATATGGGAATGAACTGCAGAAACCCTTCCATCTGGGTTTTTGTTTATATATCACAGCATAAAACTTAATTGCCCATATGACATACATTTACAGCAGAGTTCCCACTAAATGATTAATATTTTGNTTTTTTTATAGTTCAGAAACAATTTAAGACAAACCTTTCTGTCTGGTAGGGTGACAACAAAATTCCAGCAGAAAACAGTGAGCATTTTTCACATTTCTTGGGCCATGCTTTTTAAGGAAAGAGCTGGTCGACCAGTTCAAAAGGTTAACCAGATCCCTGTTTCCTACTTACTTTTCTCTGTTCTGCTGTCCCGTAATGGGTTTGTCTCCCTGGGACTCACAGCTCAAGTAATCATCATTATTTAAGCTGTAATTGTCTTTAACTCCTTTTGCCAATATTGTTCCTTGCTGTTGAACTGCTTCGTTAATTCTTAGTCAATTTTCCCAGCTTCCTTCTGTTGATGCCAGCATATTAGTGTACGTGATCTGGGGACCATTTTTACACCCTGGAAAACGATAAGCTGGCTGAGCACAGTCACTGGGAGGATTTGCACAGTTTGACAAATCTGTGCTTGAAAATAACTGGCGCTCAAAGCAGCAAGCTGACTTCTAGGTGGTGGCTATTCACCATTTACAAATTCATCATGAAGAGTTCATGCTTGAAAGCTGTTTGCATTAAGTATCGTGGTTTGCTTTCTCACCAACTGAATAAACATAGGGAGGCTTACTTAAATCCTAGTCCTCATTCTGCCAGGTTCTGAGGGCTTTTAGTTATCCAATAGGAATGTAATTCATTGTTAATTGTGTACTGTAAAGCTGGATTTGCTGGAAAGTGTGAAGATTCTGCTGGTTAGAATACTCCTGCAGTGTCTACTGTAATGCCATTTTCTTTGCTTGCCTTCTCCATTGTGCAGCTTATGTAACTAATGACTTGGTAAGTTCTTTTGGCTAAGGATTCATTTCTGCTCATGTATTGCTTGACAATGAGCCGACTTGAACATGAAAAAATACACCAAAGTGCAGCTGACTTGCTTCCTTTTCATTTTTTTCTCTTCCATCTCTATCACTGTGCCATATCACAGGTGAAGCTCAGACGTACTCCTGAAAAGAAAGCATCAAAATTGTAGAAGTGCTGTTGACAGCATACAGTAGCAACTTCCTGAAGGTGGATTCAAAAGTGGAATAAATCAGTCGTGCGAGACCACGATTTATCTCTGATTGGTCACATTAAATGATTAGGTAGGTAACATTTCTTATTTAATAATAATGATAGTAATAATAATAATAACGTCACTTTGGTAGGCATCAGATAGTGTTTTAGGCTTCCATTTTCCCAGTTTGTGCCTTGAAGAGGATATGTGTCACTCACAGGTTGTTTTGGCACTGGCTGGTTGGTGGCTGGCAGTGCTTTTAAATTTCAGCCCCCGATGCTTGCTTTTGGTCTGGGTGGCTAATGGAGGAGGAGCATGAACTTTCCCATCACCAGCTCCCTGGAAGATCTTCCCTTGTTCTGTTATCATCATTGAAAGTATGCAAGATGAATTTGGCAGAGGGGTGTGGGAACTGTGAGGAATATCTTTCCTTGATGACTTTCCTGAAGAAGTAAGATTTTTAAAACAAATTTTTTTGTGCAGAAAGATTAACCAGTTGCCAGAAGATGGAGAAGGCTCCCTTGTACAAGATGGTAGGGAAAGACCGTGCAGGTCAGGAAAATTTCCTAAAGCCAGAGGCTGTATCAGTCACAAAGACTCAGCGAGTTAAACATACTAAGGGTTTTAAGAGCCCTCATAGCCCAGCATTTTCTGGAGGCAAATGCATAAACTCTCTCCCTTGGAAACAAAGCAGGAATCTGTTCTTATCTCTTCTGAGTGAGGAAGGGAACCATACAGTAGTTGGGTGGTTAGCCAGCTTCACCAAGATAAGAGAGGCAATTCCTTTTCTCTGCAATTTAACACAGCACTCTAAGCAGTAGGCTATAGTTTGTTTAGGATAATTGGCAGCTGTTTTATTTTGTGTAATTATTTTTATGTTCACGGAAGGGAAAGAGGAAAGAATAACTTGTCTCTATTACAGGTAAGATGAGCTGGTGGTTATAGCTTGTACTTTTCAGTCCTTGATGGCTAAACTGAAGCATGATTAATTTCACCCAGATGGATCTTTCCAGTTGTTATAGATGAGACATTGCATGAAATGTGGCATTTCCACTGCCACTGCTCGCTCTTAAAGTTAAAGGCTGAGTTGTACGCAGCTTTTCTAGCTGATCAAAAGGGAGGGGGTGTGTCTGCAGCTTTGTGCTGTTTGTTGGTTGTTTTGGCTACACCAATCCTCCTCCCAAACCTGCCGTCGCCTGGAGAAATTCCATCATTACACTAGTGAGCCTGACCATACAGTTATTCTGCTGGCGTAATGGTTGTACAATGTGTGTGTACCATATGGATATACATGCTTTTGTAAGTAATTCTTTATTCTGCTTCCTCTGTGCAGCTGTGAAGCACATCGGAGCATTTTTGTTCTGCTTACAGCCCTTAACAGCAGGACGGAAAGACAGCTTCTTCCCTTCTCACCCAGCAACTTTCCTCTGTCTGGGATGTTCCTGCTCCATCTGGTGGACAATTTGGAGCAACTTTATCTAATTTTTTTTTTTTTTTTTAAACAGGAAAGAGCTGTGGAAGCTGCAGGATTCAGTTTCTGCAAGTGAGTGTAAGAACAATCTCTTTATGTTGGCAAGGTGTGTGTGTATAAAATCTGATCGCTCCCCTTCACTTCTCACAGAGGAAATGAAATTAAATAGTTGGCATCTGACAGAACGTCCGTGGCAGGTAAATACAATTATTCAAATAGACATATTAAGTTTGTGTAAGCAGGATTTCCTTTCCCTGACTTTGGAAATTCACCTAGAGCAGTACTGCAGCTTCTGGTGGTGGTTTTCACACATGCTCGAAAGCCAAATCATAGTCACTGTGTTGGAAATATCAGCGAAAATTTGAACTAACTTCACAGTGAAGTTAGTGAACTTCACAGTTGAGAGAATGAAGGCTTCCCAACAGGTAGCAGTGTTCTGCATTTGCCCTTGTTGTTGTTTTCATCCTAATCCAATTATTTGTGATTTTATCAAACAAGAAATATTTTCTGAGGGCCCCACCAATCCCTTTGGTGTCTGAGCACAGCGGGACCTCCACAGACTGGAGGAGGGGGCAACAGTTACCCTGAGAGGTTCAATAATGACACGTGCACCATCCTGAGATGAGAAAGGAGAAATGCCGTGTGCTGGATGACACTGGGGCTGAACCAGCCCCGGGCAGCTTAGCAGAGAGGACATGGGTGCTGGGCCCAACGTGGGCTGTGCCAGTGCAGTGCCTCAGTGCTGGTAAAGGCCCAATGCCTGCTGAGCTGTGGACACAGGAGCCCAGCCAGAAGCCTGGTGAAGGGATGCTTCCCTCCAGTGCTTGTGGGGCTGCAACCTGCCCAGCTTTGGGCTCTGAAGTCCATGGTGGAGGCCTGGTGGTTTGGAGATTGGGGGTGGTGGGGTGTGAGGGAAGGCTGGCCTTCCTCAGCATGGTGATGGGCTGTGTGGGGACCCGCAGAGGAGTGTGAAGGAGAGGGAGCCAAGCTCTTGGGTGTGCACGGTAAAATGCAGCTGGCAAGTTACAACAGGGGAAACTGCATAAAATGAAAATATTCTTCATTGTGGGAGTGGTGGAGGACTGGTACACGTTGCCTGGAGATGCACTGCGACCTCCATCTTAGGGGACCTTGCAGCTTCCCTGAACAAGGCCTTGCACTACCCGGCTAGCTAGTTTGCCTGGCTCTGGGCAGGCACACTGCCTGATGTGATGCCTCTGAAGCTTGCTGTCTGCTGCCACTGGGCCTGGCGGGTGGGACCTATGCGGGTGGGGAAACGCACCAAAAAGTACGGGAATTTCACTTAATCCTAAACAGTTTTCCGAGGTCATGCATCTTCTGGAGAGCAGAAGCGGTATTCAGTGAAGTTCGCCTAGGCAGACAGCAGAGGGCATTAGCGAACGCCTTATAAATGTCAGCTATAGCTTCTTAGCAAAAATACGAATTTCAGTGGTAGTATAAATGTACCCTTTGCCTTCAACTTTTCTTTTTTTCTTTTTTATCATGATGATGGAAATGTTTGTCATTACTGCGTGCATACTCTGTGCATTTTTTCCTACACACATCCTACACACGTATAAGGAAACACAGCTGACAAACCCAGGTCTGTTCTGCCTGCGGAGATGGGAGCGTGGTGTGGTGCAGAAAAACATGAAAGCGCTAGATGGCTGAGCAAACCTAAGGTACATGAAGAGTGACAAAAAAGCTCAAAGCTGTTTCTCCCTCCTTACTGCTCAGTTATGGCAAAAAGAGTCAGCTGAGACACCCTTTTGATGGGAGCAGCGCTTGTTTTACCAGACCCGGTGGACTGCCCTTTTAAAGCTGTAAGCTTGATCAAAAGAAAATGCTTAGCTACTCTAATACTTTATGGGCATGTTTCACTCTTGTACTGTTTAATTTCTGATAGGCAAGTCAGGACTGGACTAATTTACTCCTGGCACTAAGCCTGGGATGTAACATGCCAAGCCCAGTGTATAGCAACTGCAGTCGGACAGAGGAGCGCGGGTCAGCGTGCGTTTCACACCCCTCCTTTTACTGCTGGAGTCATGGGGTAAAACTGAGTCTTTTGCCAACTCCAGTGAAGGTGTAAATGCATATGTACAGTGTAATGGCTTTAAATCTTGGATTCCTACTTGTATGCACCAGATGGATCTTGTATAAACGTTCCACTTTACAGCATGTTAGCATTTGCTAGTAGTTAGCTGAAGGTTATAGCTGCCAGACTTTTCTGTGGCAGTTTCCAGGCCAAAAAAAGAAAAAGGAAAGGAAAGGAGAAAAAGACAAAAAGCACAAACAAACACAAACACAAAACAGTTCCCTGCATAGGAAAGACAATAGATAAAACTAATTTTAAGTATTGAATGTACCTGCATTTGGTTTTGAACCGCCTTTGATTTGTCTTGTCCTGACTTGAACTACATTGGGTACATGAATTTTAGAATTTGTAAGGAAAGCTATCTCTGTTTATCAGTAATGGTTTAAAAAGTCTTATAAACATTAGTGTACTGTACGCAGGGTTATGGTTAACATAGAAAATTTATATGTAGCCGTATACATGCGTGTATTTTTGTCAAAAGCAAGACTGGAACCTAGATAGGCTGGCAAAAACTTTTAATTTGATCACATAGGCCACAATTATTTTTCAGCACACACTCTACTTATATGAAATGCATCTGTCCTCTCTGCATTTGCTAAAGCCTTTTAGTCTTCACTTACTAGAAGGACAATTCTTAGCAACTATGACTTTATGATATGACAATATACCTTTTAGTAGGTCACTGATTCTTTCCTCAAGTTCAAATCTGCTCCTTTATACATCTGAGATATCTATTAATTATCTACTGAAATATGTTTGAAGCACCTACTTCTTATATTATTTTCATATTTTTTTCATATTCTTTTCATTTTCTCTTTTCCTTTTTCCTTCCCTTATTCCTTCCCTTTTTCTTTTCTTCTATTCCAAATCAAATTTGTAATTGCAGAAAAAAAGATAATAGAGGTTCCAATGCTGCACAATAAAAATTCATCCATTTTAAGATGTGCACGTTTAAAACGTGTAATATTGGCTGCACAAATTGTTAAAAGCAGGGTGAAAACAGGCCATTCTTGGCTGTCTCTCTTCTCTTGTTTTCTTTCTACAGCCTCTTCCAATCTCCCTCTCACAACCCTCTCATCGTAATCCAACAAACAAGCACATCTTTGTCCTCATAAAAAGCATGTCAACACTTTAATTCCAAAAATATTGTAATTCCAACGGTAACGAGCACATCAGTGGCAAAAAGCCTTGGTGCAGTCTGGCTGCATCTGGCATCCTCCAAAGGGCCACCAAGGATGAATACTCTGGGTTGCTCTAGCAGCACACCAGTGCCAGTCACTGGCCGCAGAACGCCTGCCTGGAGGCAGAGCCACGTGGGATGGCAGTGAGCGAGGTGAAAGCCGCCATCTCGGGCTCCAGAGCTGGGGAGACTGACCCATGAGCGACACAATTTTATGTACTGTGAATTGTCCCACTGAAACTACTCATTGAAAATTGAGGTGGTACTTTCATGCTTTGCTGGATTAGGCTAGCAAAAGCTGTTTCTACCTGCTGATGTACTGGGCGAAGCTACTGAAGGCAGTTGGCTCTCAAGAACCCACGTACGTCCATGGTATATTAGTTCTCTTCTTTATAAGGGCAAGTTCAAAGTCTTTTGTTGTGAGGGAGGATTCACAGTGTTTTTTTAATTAGATTCCTCCTGTCAGTGAAGAAAACACTTATGGCTGTGACCATAGGCAAATGTCTCAATTTCATCTGTCATCTTTTTCTGCAAGATCTTGCCACTGTTCCTGGATTTAACATCAAATACGGTTGGTAGTGCTTTCTTTAAAAAAAAAAAAAAATAGTGAAAAATGCCTGGAAGTTTAATAGTTGCACTTCCCACTATGGAAAGCACGTCTGCAGAAAAATGAATTGTTACCAATTGTGACCAGCTCGGTCGTTAAACTTTGCCTTAGGTCAGCCTTTCACTCTGCCAGAAGATTATTAAGTACAGATTAAGAGATTGTTGCTTGCATTAACTGTGGAATCATAAGGCATCACTGTTCACAAATACTGGGTGTTTTATTTGAGTGAGATTCGGCAGCAGAGCATTTTCTAAAAACCTTCATTAGCGACTGACTTTCAAAAAGACTCGCACTGTAATCGGATTATTCGCTTCCCATTGACTGCAGAGGACACAGGCTTCTGCTTGTCTCGCGTTTCCATTACATCTCGCCCTGTTTTAGTAGCAAGGTCTCACTGGGGTCCCCGGGCTGTGTCCTTTCGTTCCATGAGGTACCATGCACCGTACGGGAATGCCTGCTGGAACACTTTAATAGCTGGAAGCCCTTGCCTCTGAGTTCACCATACATTTTATTTCAGCAGTATTGTTCAAGAGATTGATACAGGCAGAGGGGAGAGCTTTAAAAGGCCTTTGGATGTGGTTTGCTAAAAGCCTATTTACCATATGAATGTTAAAACCAGAAATGTGCGCATCGCGCTGTGCCACGCAGAGTTTCCAGGAATGTTTTACTGATGGAAAAAAAAAAAAAAAAAAGAGGTCTTTCCTGCCTGTTGAATTTATGGCTGAGATAGCCAGATTACCAGAAACACTTATGTGTTTAATCTTTTCATGTTTAGAGCAGGAGAGGGTAGGGCAAGAGAGTTGCCCAAGGAAAATACAGTGGAATTGCTTTATATATTGTGGGGATTGTAAATTCTGTTATGGAAAATGTAATAAAGAAGAAGCTTAAACAAAAAGAGTGGCTGTGTGAAATCGCAAAATTTCCATTGGGTGAAAACAAATCCTAACTTTATGTACATTTCCCTGGAGAGATGTAATGTGAATGCTTACAGCTGTTCTTAGTTTCTTATTCCCTGATTAGGTTTAATTTAAAGAAAGGATGTCATATTGAATTATGAAGAATTACTTATTTTAGAGATTTCGTTTATACATACCTTCTATCACAATCTCGCTGTGGCACTTGCAAGGACATATTTAACATGTGCACACAAATTATATTAAAAGCAAACTGACTGTGGTGTAGTGGTTCTGGCAGAAAAATGTGTCCAGCAACTCCCAAATCTCCCTTCCCACTCAGCCACCCCGGTACCTTCACACTCAAGGGAAAACCAACCTGCCCCAGGGGTACCCAACCTGCCCTGTCTGGACATTGTGCTGGGGAGTGGGGCTGCTGCGGGCTGTGCTTTGGGGAAAGGTCCCTCCAGGGCTTCCACCTGTGCTTGAGCATCTCTGCCGACCTGAACCTGAAGCGGATGGGGTTCTGGTGGCAGAGAGCATTCCCAAGTCTGGGCTATATCCAGCTTCATGCGGATGGCAGGGCTGGTTTTAATGGGTTCCATGGGGCGCTCTGGCTGTGGAGTATTTTTCTTGCAAATTTTCAGCTCTGCAGGAGTCACGAGATGTAAAGGAGTCGCTAATGAAAAGTACTCTGTTAAATATATTTAAAAGAATATGATAGAAAAGAATAAAACCAGTGGGTGGAACAGAAATTTGGGTTTGAACAGGGGGCTCACAGGGCCGTGCTGTGCAAAGCAGCATGCCACTGGGGCTGGGCTCAGGGAAAGTTCCCCCCCAGGACACTGTGCCCAGAGCTGGCTGCCTTTTGCAGCAGGGAGCAGTCCTCCAGGGCAGCACAAGCTGCCATGGTGCAACTTACGGGTGCAGGGAACATACTGCCTTGCTGCAGCTGGAAATCGTCCTCCTTGTTAGATGTGCAAAGAGCCCTACAGCCCATCTGCATCTTTGTGCTTCTGTAACCATCTCTTCTTTTCCTGTCTCCATGAGAGGTTGTCCATACCATGCTGCATTTTGGAGTGGAGGACAAGAAGCCTGCTGCTGGTCTGCAGAGGGATTGCCTTGGAGGGGAGGGACAGTGCTGTGAGCAGCAGGGCTCCCAAAACTGGCAGGTGAGGGGAAAGGGGGGGCTCCACGGTGCTGTCTCCCCACCCCACACAGCAGTAACCCTCCCTCCCATGAGGGCAGGGTGCTGGGGCTGTCCTGGTGGCTTGGGTGTCCCCTGGGCCTGGGGGCAAGGGAACATGTGGGACGGGACATGGGGTAAAAGGGAAAGAGCTGCTGGGTGCAGCTCAGCTTGAGACTCTGCTTTAAGGAAAAGGCAAATAATGCTCACAGCATTGTCGTGTGAGAGAGCTGGCCATTCACTTGTTGTTTATTAGGGTGCTTTTAAGAATAATTCTCCTGTCCTACAGTTCCACCTAGAACAGAAAGGTGTGAAAACTTCTCAGGCATGCTTAGAAACACCTGATCCCACGGCCCCTCTAGTGACTATCAGCACAGCTCCTGGTTTCCATCACCCCATGCAAAGAACTGCCCGAAGCTGACGCCGCATTGCCAATTTGCCTGTCCCACTCCAGGCCCCTCAGTGCATGCAGAAACTGGAGCCTATGCGGCCTCTGCTAGGGCTGGTGGCTGCTTCCTGGTCCTTATCTTTGCCTTATCAGTGCCTTAATTATCAGCTCTTTGCTATCAGCTCCTCTCTAAATTCTTTGGGATGGTTGCAGGCCCCCAGCAAGAGCTTTGCTTTCCCTGCAGGACCCAAATGTAGTTGGTGTCATGCTAGTAGTAACAACAATAATAAAATTAATTGTCATCTTTACTAAGTTTTCAAAGGGAGGGGGACTCTCATTCCATGAGAATGGGTGGCCAACAGCTCACACTGTCCCTAGAAATTTCCAGAGATGTAGGTTTCTCTTGCTCTACCACTGCACATTCTGACATTGGGGACACCTCTGCATTTTTCTTTACCTGCCTCCCCTCTGTAACATGGAGCCTGAAGATACATCTGTTTCTCAAAGGCACGCTGTAAGATTAAACACATTACTATTTTGAAGCACTTTAATGCAATATGAACAGGAGCTGCCGCAGACTGAGAGAGAGAGTACCTTTTATTACATTTGTTTTGGAACGCTCTCAGCTGTGAGACTTTTAAACTTGTAATTTTAATTCATTGATGCTTTTTTTTTCCTTTTCTGTCACTCTAGATGCATATTTATGGCGTGTTGCAGCTTCTGTGTCTCCTTTCAGCCAGAATACTTTCTCCTATCTGTGGTGTTTTTCTGAGCAAATAAAATATCCTCAAACAATACCACTTTTTAGCCAGTCATCACACTGATTTATTTTGGCTTTGGAAAACTGACCCTTGTCAAGTTCCAAATGCGCACATTGCGGTGGGTGTCATGTTTTGTCTGCGCACAGCAAGTGCAACAGGATTAAGGTCATTGGTACCAAAGCAGCTCCTAATTTTTTAGACCAGTGAGTAGGTCTCTGGCCTTTCTCATTCCTAGACTTCATGGAAATTAAGATAATAGACACAATAGTTAAAATGTACAGGAAAAAAAAAAGGGCTGGTATTTTCTCCTACATGTTCTTGACTGAGACAGTGACCAACAAGGATGTTGCTGCTGCCTGCAGGTCCCTGCAGTCTCTGGTCTCAAAAAAGAGAAAACAGAAACAAATTTTCCTGTACCAACTACTCAATTATACACTCGCTGTCAGGCGAGGTGTTCCATGACATGGCTTGGTGTGTTTTGGACGTGTTACTGAGTGATACATTTAATCAAGACCACCTCACAACCGTGAGACTTGCTCTTTTTTCTTTTTTTTCTGCTTTCTTTTTTTTCTTTTCTTTTTTTTTCTTTTTTCTTTATTTATCCTTTTTCTTGCCCTTTTTTCTCTTTTTCTTTTTTCTTTTCTCTTTTTCTCCTTTTTATTTTCCCTTTTCTTTTCTCTTTTCTCTTTCTTCTTTCCTTTTTTCTTTCTTTTTTTACTGGTTTCCTTTCTCTTTTCTCTCCTTTTCTTTTCTCTCCTTTTCTTTTCTCTCCTTTTCTTTTCTTTCCTTTTCTTTTCTTTTCTTTTCTTTTCTTTTCTTTTCTTTTCTTTT
>WBMW01001876.1:228571-257633 GCA_013396635.1 Penelope pileata | reverse complement strand
AATTATTTTATATAAAATTTTATAAAGCATAGTATACATGTTACATCATGTATAATTTATGAATAATATAATTTATTTATATAAATATAATTTTTATATATTATATAATGTTGCACGTGGTTTTATATACGTTATATTATATATAATTTATATATATTATTATTATTGATATTTATTTGTTAATTATTATTACTTATTTTCTTCATTACAGAGGGAAATATATATTGAGGTAAATAACAGGAGACGCACTTGGCTTTGTCAGATTGATCTTCTGTTGGTAGATCTTGTATTTTTTAGCTGGACAAACATACCATAAGAGTTTTTATTCAACACTGGTAACGAATGTATTTTTATATTGACATTGGCACCAGGGGTTTTATTTTAGTCCTGAAATACAGAGGGAACTGCTGGCAGTGTCTTCTGTGCATCACTTTACTGTTACGTATGTTGAGTACAATGGGCAGAAGAAACAGTAAGGAGGAGAGACATACAGAAGCGTTTAGGTACGTCATGCAGAACCACAGCATGCATCCATCTGACACTGCTGCAAACTGTGGATAGTTGTATATATATACACATATATAGTGGTATGTATAAATACAAATACATGGTCCTTAGCGCATGGAGTGAATTGGGGACGATGTTCACTGCTGCTGCCCTACCTCTGTGTGCTGTGACTTGTGCCTCCCTCCCCAGCCCGGAGGCCTGGCACAGTCCACGCTGTGGAATGGGCCATGGTACAGACTGGGTATAGCTGCACCACAGCCTAGAAAGCACTGCAGAAGTCAGTCCTCCCAGAGAGCCTCATCTAGGGTTCACTCATAGGAAAAATTATTTAGAGAGGAGCTAGTCATCTCTATCGTTCTCTCTTACAAGGTAAACGTCAGCGTTATTCTCTCTGCTAAAGATACATTCCACTCTCAGCAGCACTAATGCACATTGCCAGGCATAAGAAGGTTTAAAAACCCTTTTTTCTTATTTGCTTTATGGATGACTTCATGAAGACACATACAGACAAGGCACAGTGCAGCCTTACTTTTCATAGATGGCTCTGTTTCCTCACCCACATGGTCTGAATGTCTTTTGGTACGTTGGAAATGCAAAGCTGAATTTTACAGCCCTAACTGCGAATGAAAGACTGTTTTGCTGGTACTGAAGGGAGATTACTTTTGACTGCGATTCCAAAGCACATTTTGGCTTCGACTTCAACATCTTTCACCAATCTGAATTAATTGGATTAACTGAAATACATTTCTTAACCTCCTCAAATATTTTGAAAAATCTTCCTCTTTGGCCTCTCAAAGAAAAAAACAAATCATCTGAATGCAAACCAGCACAACAAAAATGTTAATTCTTGTTTAAAAGTGAGAAAGATCACATAATCATGACTCAGGAGAGTGCTAACGTTGTGATTTGTGCCAGAGCAGATTTCTGGCAATATTGCTTAGGAGGAATTTGGGGGTGCCAGAGGCAAACAGCAATATCTCGACCTTGAGAGAATTTGGAAAACACATTTATTGCTGCAGATCACTGCCATGCCCACCCAGAGATCTCAGACACAGGTCACATCCTGCCTGTCAACTGGATGTGTGATATGGAAGGTGACGGAACAAACCTGTAAGCAAAGTATCAAAGGCCATCTCATTAGACATTAGGACAAGGAAAAGGCTATATTTCTAACCGTAATTATTAGTAGTCCTATTATTTTTATGATCAAGTATTTTTAGGAAGGAAAGAAAATAGTGCAGTTGTAATCCCTGCTGAGCAGAACCCTACTTCCTTCGCTGCTAGAAAAAGTCACCCTCTAATGGCTGGTTCACCAGATACTTCTGAGTAAAGGTGTGCAAAGCTTTTATAACGAAACCTAAAACCAGGCAAAACCTCGTCTGGTTTTAGCTTTTTTAAAAAAATTTTTATGAGCCTGAAATTCAGGCTCAGGTTCAATAACAATTGCTGATTACTGGAAGGAAATATGCAGCTCATTTGAAACATAGTTCTCTGCTTGCCAAAACTCAAATGCATGGCAGATATAAAATTAGTGATAAAAGCCACTAAACCCTGCCACTGCTATTCAAGCAGGAGCCTTAAAATGCTGTGGGATTAACTCTTCTATGAGAAAAAAATCTCCACAACCCTATATTTACAATTCTTCATTTTCTTTAAAAATGTCTGAGAGGACACCAAATTTCCATGGAATTATGGTAACCAGCAATACACTTAATGATACTTCCCTGAAAGTCCTCCTCCAAGCATGTTTGAAAGGTCAGGTTAGAAGCTTCTCAGTTTTGCACCGTCTAAATTAGTCCTGACCAAGGAGCCTGCATTAATCAGAATGAAAGAAAACTTTCCTTTAGCTCATGTGGTAGAGGGCTGTGACTGCTGCTCATTGGGCTGCATCCAGACACAGTCCTGCTCTGTTACGTTGGTGTAAATCAGCAATAACTCAGCTAGGTATTGGGATTTATAGAAATGCATCAGAAATCAGAAAGTGATCCATATTGAAAAGCACTCTTGCAAGAGCGGTTTTATCTCTCTTTTAAACATCATTATTGCCATTGTAATTATTTTGTCAAGGAATTCAGATACCCATTTGGCAGGTATCAGCTACCACACTGACTGGACAAACATATGCTGAGCCATTCAAGGCACTGGAGGGCAGAGGGATTATTTTAACTCTTATATGTTGGGTTTGGACTGTTTTGTGTACTTTCCCAGTTCCAAGAGAACAACTTCCAAAAGTTCCACTATTCCTTTTCCTACTGTGGTTCTTTCCAGCATGCCTGTAAAACATGCTCCATGCACCTCTTCCCACGACTGGTTAAAATACTCAGACTCACACAGTGAAGGCTACAGAAGGAAGATATCAGGTGATAGCCCTGATGCCATCTCCGGGTTGCAGCACTGCAGCCCCAAAGCCACAGAAACCTGGAAGATCAATCACACAGCTGCCACTGCAGGGTCCTGAGACACAGGTTAGGATCTGATTAACTGGGTAGTAGTCAAACATTACATCAAAAGAATGATTTTTTGTTGACACTGTGTTAACAAGTATTTGAAAAATGGAAGTTCACTTTAGCACCTGCCATGGACAGCTGACGCCTCAGCAGGTACCGGAGATGTGCTACCCCAGCAAGGACTGATAGTGGATGCTCACCTACAGGTCAAAGTCATTCTGCTAGAGGTTCTTGTGGAGATTAGAGGTATTTGAAACAGAGAGAGAAACCAGATCCGGACAAGTTTTGGTAACTCAGTTGTTAGTTTATCAAGCCTTGAGTTCAGTGCATGTGAGCCGGAAAAGCAGAGTATGTTGTAGAGGGAAGGAACATAACTCCTAAGTGTTGCTATAAAATATTTTGACATAGCTATAGAAAAAAATTTATATATAAAATACAACAATCAGCATATAATCATTGTGCCAGAAAAGTCCAAACTCACAGGACTATGTCAGTTGTCACATCTGGAGCTGAGATCTCTGCTTCACACTTCAGTTCTTCTCTCCTTCCTTGAAGCTCCCACTGGTTCTTGCACTGCTTCTTCTGCTCAAGCTTTCTGAGCTTTGCCTGGCTGGCCCTTATCTAAGGGCAGGGAAACCCTGCCCCAGGCCCACCCCCTTCCAGAACACAGGTGCAAATGATCTACTGGTGTTTCCCAGGCCAGCCACACCCCTCCATCACATGCTCAGCCATCAGTCCTGGCTGTGATCGATCATTTCCCTACACTCCACCCCCCTTCATGGCACAAAAGGTGATTTAGCATGTTTGGAAGTAGGTATTTACAAGTATTTAGAAGCATTTACAGATTTGTCCAAAAAACATTACAATATCAGTTACACAGGGCCCAAATTCATCTTCAACTTCTATCTTCTTCAAACTCTTTAAATTCTTCTTCACATTCCACAAATTCTCCTGCGTCTGCAGCAGCGTGCCTCACAGTGCACATGGCTGACAGCGTCCAACAAGGAGCAGAACTCACAACAGCTTCTACTTCCGCCTCAGGGCTGGATCCTCACTGAAGCAGTTGTAATGAGCAAGTAAAGGGGCCAGCGGTGGTCACAAAATGAGTTACAAGAGCTTACAGCACATTTACAAATTCTACGCACATACACACTGTACAGGCTGCAGCCTGCTTTTTTCCATTCTCACACATCAAAACCTGGAGTTGGAGGTGTCCCAAACAGGGCTTCTGTTTTCAAACTTACTCCCATCCTGTCATAGTGAAGATATCACACAATGTTGTTATCTTTGGACCATTTATAGCAAGTTACATCAATCACTTTACACAACAGTCGATCTATGGCCTAGCCCACCTGTTTCCTCCCATTCCGTTGAATAATTTCATCCCACTTCTTTTCATGAATTTGTTTTATATCATACGATTTACCCTAACAGGCCATACTTCAAGTTCTTCTTAGGCCCCTGTCAGGCTCCAGCTAGGTCCTTACTTCAAAATTTTCTTAACATTATCTATTATAACAACAGCCCTCTGAGTAGAAACACACTAAATTAACATCTGATATACAATTTATCTTATAAGGCACATATAATCCAGTACATTTCATATTTTAACAACTCACAGGGGTAGATTATGTCAAATATCATAATTACATCTAAAAACAACTTCAAATCTTTTTTCTCATTCTCTTTTCCTCCATTTTCTGCTTTTTCCTTCTCAACTTTTCTGCATATTCCTCAATTTCTCCCTTTTACTCTATTTTCTTCCCTTTTCTAAGTTCTTTTCTGTGTCTTGTCACTGGCCTCCACTCTTCTACACCCAACTCCAAATTCCCAGATCTTCCTACAACACCCCAGAACAGCGCTGGTTAGGACCAAAGCACCCCACAAAGGTACAGCTCCTTCTCATTAAGGAAGGGCTTTGAGTCCATATCTGGGTACTTTGCATGCTTCTCCTCTCCAGGAAGCAGTGTCATGGACCTCCCATCTACAACTGTATTTAGCAATTTCATCATCTATGTCATTTTTGCTACCCATATCATATTTCTGGGCAGCAAGTGTCCCAAGAGCTAGCAGGGTCACATACAGTAATCATTTCATCTCCATGGTTGCACACCCTCCCACCTTTCATCTTCGCTCTTGGCCTCCCCACGTGCAGTTTCTTACCCTCCTCACTGCACCAATTGTACAAGAAAAGTCCAAACTCACACAACCACACGGTCACAGCCAGAGCTGGGAGCTCTGCTTCACACTCCAGTTCTTACTTCTCTTCCTCCTTGCCACCCCTTGCACTGCTTTTTCTGCTTGAGTCTCCTGAGCTCTGCCTGGCTGGCCTTTATCCTAGCACACGGCAACCCCGCCCCAGGCCCACCCCTTCCAGTCACAGGGGCCCACCCCCTTCTAGAACACAGGTGCAAATAATCTACCGTGTTTCCCAGGCCAGCTACACCCTTCCAGCACCTGCTCAGCCATGAGTTCAGGCCATGATCAACTGTTGCCCTGCAGACATTCAACAAAATTTGAACTTTCCTTTTTCTATATTTTTATCCTTGTTAGAGTCCAAGAATCGAGACATTCCTTTCTCTCTCTCTCTTTTTTTTTTCTGTGAAAGCTAGTAGAAATAGAGGCCAACAATCCAGCAATCTTGGTTTTAAATTCCTGTATAAATAGACTAAACCTTTATTCTTTAAATAAAAAGCAACTAAGACAGAAGAATTACAAATATTAGCAGTATTATTCAAGTATTGCCAGTTGCTATTTTCTCAAGAGCCTTGCGATAGTAAACGTTTTTCAATGGGACTCCAGTTACCTGCTCATAGGTTTCTTTTTGAACCTCAGCTTTGCAGCCTTTTTTCTCCTGAATTAGACTGGCAAGGATCACTGGTGCTAATGTGAGACATGGGACATTTCTAAGGCTGATTTGGGAATTGTTCCACTTTTCCTGCAGATGAACAGAATATATACATAGAAAAAGAGTATTCTCCTTCTCTAGTATCATATAATTGCAGGTGTTGGTCTTTTACTGCTGGTGCTGTGGTTGTTACAGAGGGAAGGGAAAGAATTCTGCAAGGCTGTGGGAAGTGAATACTTTATGTCTCGGGCACAAGAACATGGGTAAATGCCGGTTAACCCTGAAGGCTCCGTAGGCTGATGTTGCTGTGACTGTGGGGCTTCCTCTGTCTTCTGGGTGGCTGCTTTCCTTCTCCCACAACCCAGCAGTCTCTTTTTTCATGGATAGCACAAAGCTTTGCACTATGTTCCACAAAATAATCTCCATCTTCCCGACACGTCAACAACTTTCCATTCTCCATCCTTCTTACTTCATTGTGGCCAAATGCCTTGCAACAGATGAATAATGGGTTTATTCTTACTCTGGGTATGTACCTTTATGTTATCTCTTGGAATATTTTTACTTCACAGGCTGGCACCAAAATGAAATGAAAAACATTAGTGGAACTTCAAAATAAGCCACCTCCTCTTGGAAAGCTCACTAGTAACTTTGTCTGCTTTATTTTGATCATAATGTATTTTAAGATGTTTGTCTTGGAAGCACAAAGAGTGGCCGAGTCCAGCTTTTATGCCTTTCATTAGTTTATTGCATCTAAAAATGACTCCGGAAACACAAATGTATTTCTGACCACAATGTTGTGGTTCTGAATATCTGTTTTGAGTGACGTAGGGGTCATGACTTCCAAGTGAGCTGCCCCTCTGGTCTGGTCCTCACTCTGCCTCTTACCCCAGTGGCAATGCTGCCTGCTCTGCACCTTGGCTAGGCATGGGCACCCCATGGGTGCATGAGCAGATGCACAGCATTCAGCTGAACCAGCATCAGGCTTGCACCTCGAAGCCAGACTTTCCTGGGATGCAGATACACATGGCATGGCTCTGGGGGATATCCTGCTGCAGCTTCCGGGCGACACTGGCCCTTTGCCCTCTGTTTCAGTAGAGTGAAACTTCTGTCACTAAGGTCAGTGTGGGCTTTGGAACAGGCACTGGCTGAGCATCTTTCAAGAAGCAGTATATAATGGCACCTAATACTCTATGAATAGTATGTAATGGAAATAGGAGCACAAGCCCCTGATCATGGCCTTTTTCCTATAAAAACAAGCACAAAGCAGCAAATCCTTCAATTAAAGCAGCTTTTGAGGGAGTGAGTACACATCCCTTCCAGAAAGGCACAGACTGGCAGGACGGTGTGCAGGGATGGGGACAGAGCTGGGCACAAACCACTGGACAAGAAAAGGTGCTCCTGCCTTGCGCTGGTAAAATGTCCTCCTGGGAGGCTGCTTTCCATGGGCATCTGGGTCCTGAGAGGCAGCGGAAAGGAAGTTGGATCCCCTCCGTGAGGCTCCATGTTCCCACTGTAACTGCGGTCATTTTCATATTTTGAATACCTTCCAAGAACATTTTGCATCTTCCTCTCCACTACAGATACTAACAGCTGTTTTAAAAGAAACTGATAAATAGATGAAAACTTGTGTGTTTTCCAAGTATTCGCTTAACTACAATGACTGCATTGGGAAAGAGCATTTTCTGGACACAGGCTTGATTTGTAAATAGCCAAATTATGCAAACACTTGATTTATGATCCAGTGGGTAGTAATTTATTTGGTATCATGGGACCAGGCTGCTAGTCTCTAATTCTCATATTCATTATGGATATACATAGCTAATGAAAATTAAGATAATTCTCTTTGGGAAATTCTCTGTTCAAAGAGAAATCCGGTAATTTAGGATTCCCCCTGGAAAAGGTAATTTGCACCTTGGAGAGATTCTCAGCGCTTCAGCACTGGCAGCTGAAATCCCCACTGATCTCCCTGGGGACAAAATTTCATCCGTGCACATAACTGAATTTGAGACCACAGGTACAGAAGAAATCTATTTCATTCCTTAACAAGAACTAGGAGTTCTTTTCTGTTTGTTGCCAAAGAGGTTGTTTCTCCTTCGTTTCACACAGCAATTTATTCAAAATGATGTAGTCTTCAAAAAAAGATCGCAGCAGAGGTATTCGTGTCTGGAGCTGTTTGTCAAATTAATCATGATACTTGTTTGTAAGTAATAACAACTGGAAAGCCTCACATTCCATGCTAGAAGGAAAATTAGGCTGAATGATTCTTGAGCAATGTTCAGATGTCAGGCAGAAAATCCTGCTCAGATGGGATCCCACCAAGTTGCACACTTTTTGGGGAGACTTTGCTGAGGAAGGATTTCTCAGGGGGCTGCTGCCTCCCCAGCTGAGGGGCAGGAGGTGGCTGTTGGGTTGGTTCTGCCTCTCGGCGGTAGGAGTATCATTCCACTCACCTGGTGCTTCCAATATCCTTCTGAGAAGAGGGCTGAGCCTCTCAGGCTGTGGGTGGAGCAGGAGCAGTGTCCCCCAGTTCGGCTGGGACATCCCTACATAAAAGTGAGCCGCTGTGACCATTCAGGGCAGTGCTTCTGAGCAGAACTCCTGCTGTCAGGAGATGCTAAGCATGGCCAAGGGAAGGCAGAGATCCAGGGCCTGCAAGACACTCAGAATAGTCAAAAAAGGGCACTATCATAACAACCTTGCTATCTCTGTTAAGGCTGGGTTTCAGCTGTAGACATATATAAGGCACCTTTCTAAGTCTGACTTGCTCTTTTAGAGTAATTGTAAATGAATGAGCGGTTTTAAGGAGTGGTTAATTTCACCCAGAAGCAGCCATAGACAATGAACTGCCTGAATCTGCACTCAGCAAAGCTCGGTAACTGCAGAAGGAGGCCAAACAGATCACCTTGCATCTCTGTCTGCAGCACATGCAGTTGTCATTAGGTGAGGCTTGTCCCACACGAGGTGCCTGCGGTGAGCCAAGTGTTTGAAATGAGCCCATGCTGTGAGCTTTTCGTAGCTTGCTGTGCTGAACACAAATGTTCATGGTAACACTGGGGCATGGGGCCTTGGGGGAATTGGAGCCTGAGCAGGTGATGACACGGCTCTGCCTGAGTATCCATAATCGTCTATAAAGTGATATAATTATTAAGTGCGAGGCTGGCCTCAGATTGAAAACACGAGAGTGAACGCCCACCACGGGTAAGGCAGCCAGACAGCCCACGCATCCCTTCCCTTCGCCTGTTCACTTCAAACACAGGCTACTCGCCCCACAGGCGCACACAGAAAGCTGCACACCTGCTCTGCCCATGCTCGAAGCTGCTGCGCAGAGGTCAGCTCTGGAAGCCATTTAACACCGCGGCGAACACGCATTCCTCGGGCCTCTTTAGATCTCTGCTGCGGTGCCTGGAAAGCTGGCCCTTTGATCAGATGGAGGGGCTTACCTTCAGCTACTCCCTCCTTCCCTTCCTCCCTCCCTTTTCCTTCCTTCTTCATTCTCTTTCCTCCCTTCCCCTTTCCACCCCTTTCCACCTGCTTCTGCCCAGCCCCAGGAGTTTAAGACAATATCTCAATCTTTCATTATAAATAAGAGGATTTCTGCTCTTTCCCCTGTGCGTCTATGAGCTATCAGTGTCATTCATCCCTTCTCCGTGACTTCTGATTTTCTTTAAGCCAAGCAGAATACAAACTCTCAGTATTATGTACTTAAGCAGCAAGCATTGAAGATAAGCCTCAATCTTTATAGGCACTTTTCAATGAAATCTATGAAGTCTTAGTATATAAGTCAATGAAACTACCTTGGAATAATATTTTATTGGGCAAGGGAACATGTTATTATTCCCACCTTTAAACTATGATGCCATGAAAGGAAACAAGGAAAACGCAGACCTAATCTCTGGGAGGGCACTTAGATGATCAATATACCAGTGGGAATGTGGCCACAAATGCTGTGCAAAATGAAATGGAGAGAAGGTGGAAAAAAGACAGTAGTTTGACTCACATACGGTATCATCACAGTGCCATTTTTCTTTTTGAAGAAATCCATGTCGAGTTGACATTCCCTCCTCATTTCCGTAAGGATTTTATGAGGAATCCAATCCTTTTAATGCTGTCCCCAGCCTAGAAATTGCTGTACAGAACAGCTTTGCCCAGTTTGTGCCAAAGGACAGTGCTGAGCCTGTGAAGCTGTGGCTGGTCTCCCATGGCTCTGCCATTAGCCTGGTGCGTGGCCACTTCACTCCTTCTGTGCTGCATTTTCCCCATCTGCAGAACCGGGATAACAAAATTGCCTCCTTTATACAAAAACAATAAAAAAATAATGAAAAATCTGACAAGAGGCAGTATAAAAGTGTTATTTTGTTTTATTGAGTTAAAAAAAATTAGAATTCAGAATCTGGTTTCTAAGAGCTAATAGAGGTTCATTATTTCTAGAAGTAAAATGCATCTTAGTGAGACCAAGTAGTCAACATTCACAGCCTTTTTGAAAGCCACAAGTTTGCATGCGGATGGTCTTTGAACTTTGCCTTTTCACTGACAAAACACTTTAGCTTCATTCAGTAATTCAGAAACTAAATCAAGTACAAAGGTTTTAGAGTACAAATTTCATATGGGAAGTGACACTAAGGTTAGTATCTACATTTACAATAATATGAAAACAAGATTTTTTCCTACAGAGAAGATAATGTACAAGGACAGATTTATCAAGTTATTTTGTTTTTGTCTTTCCTTTCCCAAATTTGCACAGATTTAGTGAAAATGGAAATTGAGTCTGAATTTCCAGCTCTGAATTTTCAGCTGCTGTCAAGTCAGCCTACACACAAATCAGCTGATTTGCTCTTAATGCTCTGTTTTGGAGAATAAATGACAATCCAAGCCACAGCCACAACAGACAGGCTTTCTGAAGACATGCCCCAGGATAATCAGCATGACAACAGTTAGCAATTTCTTCACTTATCAAATCTCCACTGTTAGTCCACTTTTCGATTTGTGACATATTTTTCTGTAGGCCAAACTCATTCCTCCCCTGCTTCTGCATCACCAGCTGACCTCTGCAAGCTGCTCCTTGGCTGGCAGGGGCTGCCGGGAAGCACTAGGCACCCAGAATGTACCAGCAAATCCAGCCCTGTCTCAGCATCTTAGGATGATTTACTTATTCAAATAAGCCCTGTGGGAGCCTCACCTGAATTTTAATCTCTGAGAAAAAAGGAGAGAGTAGAAGCGTTGCTTTGCAAGTTGCCACAAATTGCTTATTCTTTGGGGTGCACAAGTCGGTGGGCCCTGGTGCCGGAGCTGCAGGCATCCAGCAGCTGTGCTACTCCTGCAAGGCGCGCATCTGCCGGCTCCCACCTGCCCTCGGCGCCGAGGACACTCTGCTCCGGTGCTCGGATCCAGCCAAGGGGACGAGCCAGCTCCAACTGGAAGTTGGTGGGGTGGAGCACTTTGGAAACTGCTTATAAGAGAAAATGATTTTTTAATGGGAAAAGTGTGATTTTTCCAAGTAATTTGACCCGAGTGGAAACAAAGCTTGTCAGAGACTGTATTACGTGAAAATGTTTGCAGAATGATGTCAGTGTGTTCGCACTGTTAGCAGACAGTTGAGGCTTTATTCACAAAAAGGGCACTTTCTCACTGCATACAGTAGATTCACAAATGGGACTTTCTGCGTGCAAGTGAGCTCTGTGAAAATACAGCCCCTCTGTTTTTTGGAAAAATGCATTTTTGTGTGCGTGTCGATGGACCATACTGGTCCGGCGAATGCTGCAGCTCTGGGAGCACCTGTTATCAAAGGTTTGTAGGTGGGTGGGAGCTCTCCTAATTAGGAGAAGGAGATGCTGATTAGGGCACAGGGGCTCCCAGGAGCCATGTACAACCTCCTGCTCTCACAGGAGCACAAGGCCTGTAGCACGAGCCTGAGCCAGACCCACCTTCCTCTGTCTCCTCTCTCCTCAGCGGTTGTTTAGGGAAATGTGTAAGGAGCAAGGAATGCATAAAGTGATCCATTCTCAGCTATGCTGCTGCAGCTTTGACAGTCTCCTTAGCAACCATGTCACACAACCCGCTCCATAGGACAATTGAAAAAGTATGGCTCGTTTGGGTGTTAACAGACCTTCCTGCTCTGCCACGTTTTCTGCTGGAGATGAGCACAAAGACAGCGCAGGCAAGCAGTCAAGACAGGGTACGGGAAGTTAGGGGGTGTTCTGCAGGACCTGGGCAGCCTGCAGCCAGCCTTGAGCAAACAGGCAGGTGGCCAGTTCCCAAAAATGTGTTGGTGATGCTCAGCCACTGCTTGCACATGGGTGGGAGTGCTAAGGAAAGGAGAGATGTGCAGGCCAGGGGCTGCTTGCTCAGCTACCGGCTCGCTGTTGCCGTGCTCCTGCTGCCATTTGCCTGGGAACCAGCACTCAGGAGCCTGTGGGGGAGTTCAGCCAGGAGGGCCTTCTCATTTTCTGTAGCTGGCCCTTGCTTCCCTCTTTGGGAGCGAGCAATGAGCGTTGCCTGTATCACTTACAGCTTGCTGCTATCACTTTCTGTGGAACAAAGTAATCCCCTCACTCCCCTGTTCCAGCTTTTCTGAAATGAAATGATATATAATCTGCAGGTGGTCTGCAGGATAGTCCCTCGCCAGTGATTTCATTTTCATTGTGGTGCAATATATTGCTATTGTTATTTGCACATCTTCAGTAGGAACATGTTAGGGAAATGCAGATACTTTTATTAGAACAGGCTGAAGCATCTTAGCATTTGGGAATGATTTGGCGTTACGGCGCTTGCTGTGCTAGAGGTTCATTGTACACTTGTGCAAACACATCCATAACAGAAGGTAAAATGTACTTCTCCAGCATCGTTTTCTGTGCCCTCACATATGGGCTCCTCTGCTGCACTGCTCACCCAGCGCAGCGTACATGAAGTGATGCGACTAACATCTGTCACGCGTTGCGCTCTGAAGGGAAGTGTGTGCAGCAGATTTAAATCCCTCCTTAGGCCTAATGCACATGTATTTCATTTAAAAGTCTGACAAAAAAAAAAAAGGGAATAAATCAACATGGTCTTACCCTCACTGTTTAATTAGTTCTTATTGTATTCATAGCCCATTTTCACTTCATTATTCATAACTGTCAGTTCATTTTTTTTCCTTGTTTAATTAAAATTATTTAGTAGAAATCAGAGCTAGGCTCGGGTTCCTGACTTCCAAGCATGGGGACCAAAATTGTTCTTTCTTCATGGGGTCAAATACAATATAGGCAGCTGCAGTGAAAACTGATCTCTGCTAATCTGCCACAAGCCATGATTAAGGGAAAAGACAAGGCAAAACTGCCTCCTCATTAATTTCTCCAGCCCCATTTCTTCTTCCTTCCTCTCTGTGACTTGTGCTTGCTGATAGCTAACATCAGTGCACCAAGAATGCAGAGGGGATCTCGGCCCTTTGACTGTCTGCTATCTTCAGCTCTTCCTGAAATAGATGGCAAAGCGAGACTGGATCCATATGGAAACCTTTGCAGAAACCTCTTGGCAGGAATGATTAGCCAACAAGGCCTGATTGCTATATTTGTGTCTCTGTGCTTGTAGACTCACAGCACATGAAGGCTGAAAGTCATCCTGTGCTTCTCCAGAAAGGGGACCTGGAAGATGGCAGTGATGATATCTCGCTGGCCCCAGCAACTAGCTCTGCTTTACCTGTTTGCTTTGCTTGTCAGACACTTGGGAGATGATGTCAGCAACACCTTCTGCCTGTTTCATTTAGAGCAGCTGTGCGGATGCTGGGCTCACACTGTGCCACCAGGAGTCCGGGACTTGGGTCTTAGGTGGTAGCCGCTGCTGTGCCACATCTCTCACATCTCTGCTGTGCTGCAGCAGCTGAGGAGAACACCTGATCCACATCTGGTGGAAACCATCCTGCATGAAGAAGCCTTCACTGCTCACATTTTTCCCTTGAATGTGCCCATTCAGGTAGCACTGTTGTGTTTTCGCTGAGGGATAGAGGCTGTGGGGGGGTTATTGCCAGAGGAAGAACGTGGAGGATTTGGGGTTGAGATATTTGCCATTGATTTTGATTGACTGATATTAATGAGAGTCTAGAGTAAGCACATTGACCTTAAAATTCAACTAAAGCGTGATTGTTTTAAAGAGCTAACCTGGGGCATTGCTTGCCTTCCGTATTTTACAGTGAATGTTCATTTTGTGCCTTCTGCTCTGGCATAATTGGGCCACTGTTCAGGTGCCTGTTGCTCTTCAGGAAGGACACATAAGCATGTGTTTAAGACCTATGAAATCACCAGCCTTTTTTGCCTTTCCTAAATCAACAGGACTTAAGCATGTGCTTAAAGTGCTTTTTCCGAACTGGGGCCTTAAAGAGCTGAGTTAGCTTATCCACCTTCCTCTTTAAAAGATGGATGTGGAAAATTTCCCAGATTATACATCTGCTCTTCCAATTTACATCGCAGAGGGTGAGGCTGAGTACAGAGGGAGCAGAAAAGGGGAAAGAAAAGTAAAAACAATCCTGAGCTGGCAGCCTGGCAAAAAGAACCCGAAACAGCTGCGTGCCAGATTTGGCTGGCTGCGTGCATGGCGGCAGGACCATCTGCACGCCAGGCTTACACCAGGTGCGTCATTTAGCAGGCAGGGAGACAGCAAGCCTGTGGGGAGAAAGAAAACCTGCTTACGCTCAAGAGGTGTCTTCATCTTCAGCCTCCTCTTGCCGTTTTGTCTCCATTTGAGACAGCCCTTTCTCTTCTTCCGCCAAGGGTTGCAGTGGTACCAGCAGAGGAAAGGACCATTCTGCTCCTCAGGCAGCCATTCTGGGAGAGTGGCGCTCTCCACAACATCTGCCCGCGTTTCGCAGGCTGATGGAGCTGTTCAGGCCAAAGAGGGAGACGAGGGCGCTCTGGCTGCCTGGGACAGGCAGGTGTGGTGGTGGCACCTATCCCACCTCCCTGGGCAAAGTGAGGTCTTCAGGCATTGGAAGGGAAGAAAGGTCTGTGCCAGTGTTCCAGCGGTGGCCAGGTGGGTCCCCAGCAACGCTGGCTGAGGCCTGAAGTCAACAAGATGGCACTGACACAACCACTGATCTCCAGCTTTCACCCTGACGTGCTACTTATCCAAGATGGCTCCAGGGAAAGCTTCAGTAACTGATTTTCACTGCATCTCCACCCCAACTACTGATTTTTTTTTTTTCACTGTGATGCCCATTATGTTGCAGTCAGCTTGAGCTCACTGCAGGCCTGACTTGGTGAAATTTAGCGGCCTGCAATACATACGCTGTACACACTCTGGTGACTCCTCCGCCCTTAAACCTGGGGAATTTATGAGCCTTATCTTGGCCACTAGACTATCCTTCTCTTCCTTCACTTCCTCTCTCATAGTTTTGAAACTTTATCTGGACCTAGGCTGTTCTTTACATCACATACTTTCTCTTTGATTTCAAATATGGAAGGGAAGTTATTTAAAAATAGGTTCCATCATAGACAGTGCTCTGGTAATTAGGCACGGAGCAAGACCTCGTAAGTACATCTGTGGCTCTGAGGGGGGTCAGCATAGTTTAACTTTTGAGGAAGAGAAGAAAATCTGTTTCACCATTTCACTGGTGAGAGCCAGAGATCCCTTTGTACAGATTTCTTTTTGCTATTGTGTTGCTTTGGCTTTTTTACTCAGCCTCTTGTTTACTTGGCCAACACAGTAGGAAAAAATGAACTCCAGGTGAGAGCCCTCCACACCAGTGGGGCGAGGCAGCCAGGGAGCTGCAGATGCAACTCCCAGAGGGTGAGCACAGCATCACTCTTGAGGCACTTCTCTATTTGAAGCTGGCCTGCAACCAAACTGATCTCTTATTAAATACCAATTGCATGGTTATTTTTTATCGCTCTTTTTTAATCATGCTGAGGATGATCTGTGCCTGCTTTCTTCTCAGTGAGATGGAAATGGCTGAACTCAATGGACATTTTTCCATTCTCTGCATCTGTGGTAGCAAAGGGCTGCAAAGAATCTGCAGTCTCAAGTGGCAGCGTTTTACACCCAGCATGGGTCACTCAGGATGGCACTGCTGTAGGATGAGCTTTGCCATCCTGGGGGTCAAATTGTCTCATCTCCTGTGCCTCTACCTCCCTTCTGTGACAGATCCCATCAGGGCCCTGCTACCAAGGGCTGCAGAGCTCCATAAAAGAGACATGGATTACTATTACTTTGCACACGGCACAAGTAGTGAAGAATCAGTCCCAGGGAAAACAGCGGAGGTGAGAGGACCATATGGCTATCTGTATGTCATTAGCAATCCCCAGAGCTCCTTGTCCTCCCAAAGCTCATAAACAGTGATATGAGTGTTTTGAAAGTAACTTTTTAAAAAACAGTAAAAGGCTACTTTAATTAAATGAACATATCTTTTCTCTTAGATCATAACCTTGGATCCCAATAGCTATGTTGGGAATTCATAAGCATTTCAAATAATTAAGAAAAATTGGTGTTCTTTTATAGTTGGCAATAATTCAGGCTTCATATATTAATCCAGCTTTTCCTTTCATTAAAAGCGAGCTGAAAAGCTTTTGTAATAAGTTATTAAAAATTGTTTAGCATCCTGGATCATTGATAGAAACACTTGAATGTAGGCCTTACAGAGGGCAATGCAAATCTCTATATAAAATTGATTCATTTGTCTGTCCCCTTTTGTTGTCGTACAGAGCAGGATCTTACAAAAATAAAAATGCCATGTGCCAAAGTGGGACTTTCAGTTTGAGTAATGAAGAGAACATATAGCCCTACTTTTTCACTGTTTAATCTACTGCCATCCTCAGTAGAAGGAAGAGAAGAGCTCAGGCCTGTAGTGCACACTCAGTGAGCTGGCACAAGGGGGATCTGCAGTGGTCTCTTGGGCTGGGGGCCAGAGGAACTGCCCAGCACAGGATATGGCACCAGCTAAAAAAAACTCCTTGGGAACCAGAGCAACTTGCCTAAAGCAAGGTAGCATGTTTGTTTCTCATGCATAGGCACTGGTGAAACCTTCGTTCTTCTCACCTGTTCTCACAGTTGCTCTTATAAAAATCACCTGCAACATCAACTTCTCTGCTTCTCCTGATGACAGCCACAAAGTCTCACACCAAGCTAAGGTAGCCAATGCAATAGCGGTTGCTAATATAACCAGATCTTATGTGGATACTTCAGTGGTAATGAGGGAAAAGGTTGAGAACCTTGCCAAAAATCTGTGTGCAGCCAATAACGTTCTTCATTCAGCCAGGGAGAAAGCTGAACAGCTAACTTGTTTCTGTTTCCCACTGGAATAGTACAGTGATTCTTTCTGCCCTTCAGGCTTGCTGAATAACACAAGAGGCATAGTCCCTTACCACATGTGGTGAGACAGAGCACCATCATCCACATTGGCATTCCTGTTTTTGACTAATTTAAAGTTGTCAAACTGTGGCATTTGCTATGGGGAATGGTGAAGTACATCAGACACTGAATAAATATTTCAGTGTGCTTCCTTAACCCATCAAGCTTTTGGTCTTCATGAGGTACAGGCAGGAATATGACATTCCAGATGATGAAAGTGCTGTGGATACTTCTCAGGTGACCAGTAAAAGCTTGCCAAGATGAGCCTTACCTCAAGGTTGATTTCAGCTGAGCACTCTCTCATGTGTTCAGGATGCTCTCAACTGTAGGTGGAAGTCAAGGAGACATTTTTCACTGTTTTAATGCCTGTCTTGGCCTGGCATGACTTTCTAACCACATTGCCTGATTTTAGTGACTTGTTTAATACCAAGTGCTAAGAAGGACAGAGACCTCTGGCCTACACTGTTCTATGCCTGACCCTAAATTCCTGAATCTTCCTAAAACACCCCAGAATGGTGCCAATTGGGAACAAAGTGTCCCATATAGATGCATCTTCTTACTGGTAGAATAAGTCTTCAAGTCCACACCTGGATGCTTCACATGCTTCTCTTGTCCCAGAAGCAGAGTGTCATGGACCTCCCATCTGCCATCATATCTGGCAATTTCATCATCTCCGTCATCTTCATAACCCATATCATGCTTCTGGTCAGCAAGAGTCCCAAGAGCAAGCAAGGTCACACGTAACAGCCATTTCATTCCATGATTGTGCATCCTTCTACCATTGCTCTCAGTTTTCCCACACACAGCTGGGCATCCTGCCAACTACACCAATTGTTCTAACACACACAACTGCACCAATCGTCTTGTACAAAGCCAGGAATTCTGCTTCATGGTGTTTTCTTTCAATCCTCTCTCTTTTCTTGAGCTCCCCCTTTCCTGAGATCCTTTAACATTGTCTGGCTGGCCCTTATATGAACCCAGGGCAACCCTGCCCCTGGCCCACCCTTCCTGGTCACAGGGGGAGCACAGGTGCCAACAATCTCCCTGTGCTCCCTGGGCCAGCTCTCTACCACATGCTTGATCACCAGTTCAAGCCATGGTCAACAGTCTCCCTACACTGCCAGTCAGGGCTCTGAACTTTTGGGGCATCTTCAGTCACCAGTGCTTTTTGGTCACCGCCCATTTGGCAGCCACTGGAGTGGCTTTGTTTAATAGAGCAGTGATGCTGCCTAGATGGGAGTACATCTGTGTTGTGTGTTTGCTGAAGGAACTCATTTATAAAAATCAGCTTGTTGGTAAATGGTAGCTAGCTCATGAACAACAACAGAAAGATGTTGGATCTACAAGTCGCTACAAGTTATTTACTCTGTCCCCATTCATTCTCAACAATGGGCTTGGGTGAAAGAAAATCTTGAACTTTGGCCAGAAATCCCTTCCTTTATTGTTAACAGTTACATCTGCTGCTTCTTTCTTCTAGTGCTACGCAGATCTCTTTAATCCCTATAATGTGTTCCCAATTTAATTATATTTACATGCGTGTCTATAGCCGCACTGAGAATACCAGCCATACTCTTC
The DNA here is from genome assembly GCA_013396635.1 of Penelope pileata. Taxonomy (NCBI): domain Eukaryota; kingdom Metazoa; phylum Chordata; class Aves; order Galliformes; family Cracidae; genus Penelope; species Penelope pileata. Next base: position 238,946 of record WBMW01001876.1, on the reverse strand, counting down.
ATCACATTTCCATGCTGTGTTAAAATTTGGTTTGGATAATGTCACTTTTCTCATGACTGGAGAATGTGATTTCCTGAGAGCTTTTGGAATTTGACTTCTTCCTTTATTTATCCAGAGTATTTTTTTTCTTTCTTTCTCTCTCTCTCTCTCTCTCTCTTTTTTTCTTTTTTTTGCTTTGTAGTTCTTTCTTCAGTCTACTAAGGTAACCAAGGACATGTACTGCATACCCTCTGGCCTGCAACGTTTAATTTAAATGAAGCCTCATTCTGAAAAATAGAAATGAGAGTTTGCTTTGTGTTTGAAGTGGGTGCAAGCCATGCTCCGTGGCTGAGGGTCTTGCAGGAACTATTGTGGAGATGCAGGAAGTGGAAATGAGTCATGTCTGAAGCAAATCCAGTTGAACAAAACAAAATAAAAACAAAAGAAACTGAAAAATCTTATGGCTGAGTTAGTAGACTTTAGTGCTTGACTTCTGTAATCAGAGCTGAGATCGCCTTGTGCAGACTCCTGGACAACGCAATCCCTAAAATAAGCGCTGCTGGTTGCAATCTGGTGCTTGAGAAATGTGATGATTCACTGTCCCTCGAGGATAGCCTGTGCCTCATTAAGAGATAAAACCCAGAAGCCTAGCACTCATGTTGAATACTCAGCTGTGCTCTGATATCTGAGGCAGACAGAGCAAGGCAATGTCTCGCTGGCCTCAGCGCTGGCAGCCTTGTGCTGCTGCAGCCCATGACAGCAGAGGTGCCAGCACCACACCACTATCTATTTCCTTGGGCTTTTTTGTGGAAAAGGAGCTGAGTCTGGCCAAGCACGTCCATCTGGTTTGGCTCAGAAGTCGCTGGCTCCGGTGTACCCCTGGCTATCCCCATTTGCTCCTCATTCCTCAGGTAAGGAAGGGTCCCGCTGTGTCCCCATCCAAAGGTGCACAGCGTGGCAGAGCTTCTTCCGCGCCCCTGGGAGTGGACTTCCAAGTGCCTCCACAAAGCCTAATGCTGACAACTTTTCAACAAACATATAATCATGAATACAAGGGCAGAATGTTTCTTAGTATGTATTTTTTCCTATTTGCACAGAAAATGCAAAACATTTTTGTTCTTCTTTTCTTAAAATAATGTACTTAAGAGAACTCTGTTTCCATAGAAGATACTCTACTCATCATGCCCGGAGAATATTGACTCATCACGCGTGGCAGGGAAAAAAACCACCAAACCAATTCTGTGAAAAACTAACACGAGGCTCACGGAGCAGGGATATGTAACTTTATTCAACTAGCGGAATTTTCCCCATTTTCCACCACTGAGCTAATGAGGAAAAGGTAGGTTAATTTTAAAGAAGATATTATCGATCTTTTTTACATTAAAAATCAGCATTTTAAACTGCATCCCACTCCCTTGAAGTATACGTAGAAACTCGCAGTTTGCCCAACTCAAAAGGAGCCATCCTACTTCTCTGGTTGAACAGATCTGTTGCATTCATTTACCAAGCATATCCACTTGATTTAGTTGAAATAACACTTAAAAAGTAATAAATGTTTAGTTTAAAAGGAGGTTAATGAGCTAAGTTTATTACTTACTGGAAAATCATTGAAATTGAAAGCCGCATATATTTACATAAAGCATGCAGCATCTGAAATAAATCCAAAGAATTTTGTTATTAATTTCCTGTGTTGTTTACATGTGTTAGGGCTATGTTTATTCCAGAAGAATCACTCACCAGGAATGATAGAAATCAAAGTGCAAACTGGTTTATTTTTCCCTGTAACATATTAGTAACAGAATCAGCTTTTTGTGTTAGATAGATGACATGCAACAGACATTTTTCTTCAAACATATACAAAATAAGTGAGAAAATAAAGCAAAGGTCTTTGCAGTCAAGTAACATTTTTTTATTAGATAAAATAAAAATTAGTGCCTTTTTTGCAGTCTTGTAGTTTTTTCTATTAATTCCAAAAGACATTGAATATACTGCAACAGATTTTACAGTGCAATAGTTGCTGTATGTTTCATTAAGCAAATACTTGTACAATGAAGTGATAATCAAGATCATAAAAACATCAAGGGTTCTGTTATATTTTCTCACAAGCTTATGAATTAAAAAAAAATAAGTAGAAAGTTGCCTTAACAAATCAAAGGCCACAGAGTTCATAAAATCTCCTTTCAAAATTGAAAGGGAACACGGATCACATTTTTATGGCAAGTTACCGCATGTTCAAGCGATTCCTCCTTTTTCGCATTTGGTCTGAAAATCACCCCGCGTGTTTCTTAACCTCAGACCATCTCCTCTTAGTTTTGGCAAGACTGCAGAAAGCCATCAGCTTTCTCTAAACCAGCGATGAAGTAAATTAATAGCGCTCTTTCTTTAGCTCCTAGCAATGGCTCTTAAGCCCTTACGCAGGCAGAATTCTCCTGGAGGCGAATGGGAGCTTTGCTGTTGAGTAAATAGGAGCACGCAGGCCTTGGTGCTCCCAGCTTTACGTACAGCACGGCGTTGCTGACAGGACTGCCTGGAAACGCTGCTCTCAGGCACGGGGCGATCCCTCCAGGAGCGCCTGGGAAGCAGCCTGTTTGTGGCTGATTCCTTCTCTCCATCATCTCACTCCCTCAATCCAGATGTGGGCCTGGAAAAAAAAAAAGGATAGGGAGTACGTAGCCTTTCCAGGAGTGTGTACTGCAGCCCTGGAACCAGCTCTTCTTTGTTTTAATAAAGACAAAGATAGCCTAGCATTGAATCTTGAATTGTGTTAGAATCTTATTCTAACACAAAATAAATAGATGGTCCTTGTGTTTTACTATGAAATGTGGAAAACCACTCCCTCATCATTTGCCAAATGTTTCTGGTGTTGGTGTTTGCCTTGCAACAGCCAAGATACTTGAACAACATCAGGATCGAGCCTGTGCACCCCCACGTACATCGTTGCCTTAAATGCAGCAGCTCCGTGTGACTGGGGACGGCCCGAGGGCTCCAGCTTCTGTGCGTGCAAGTGGGGGCCGGGGGCTGTCGTCCCACCCCACGGTGCTGGTGAGCACGGCTCTGCAGTCGCTCTGCGTTCATCAAGGGCTCCCGTCCCACATCAGAGCAGCCTTCACACCAGAGGTGTGGGGGCCGGGCTCCCGTGGGGGCTGTGTGTGCCCCCCAGAGCAGTGCCTGCGGGACCCTCCTGCAAAGGGAACAGGATCCTCACTTGCAGCCTGGCTGCCCTGTGAGCCCAGCTCTGCTGTGGGAGGTTTAACACTTACTTAATGAGGACTATGTGTGTGCATACATATGGATGTGTGTATATCTGTCTACACATACACACAATATAAATTAACTAAACATGTTACTAGGATACATCAGGAAAACCACATCCAAACAAAGAGTCCAATATGGAAAAAGCTATTAAAAGATCCCAGCGTTTGAGCATGTTATGTACAGGGATAAATATGATCACTGGATACCAATCTTACATTTTGTTCTTTTCCTGTTGGCATTTATGAGAGGTGCTGTCCTCTTGGGGGGTGAAGGGAAGATTTCAAATGACAAAACAAATCCGATCTTCACAAATAACATATGGCTCATAATTCAATTTCTCACCTTAGGGGTGAGGATCATCATTAAAATGGAGTTTGGGAACAGTGCTAAGGTTTTTTTTAGTTACAAAATATCCAAGAGGTCTGAATGGGTTTCTGAGCTCTGTCCTTAAAGCCTTTAGGGAGGTGGAGAGAGGGACCTATGTGCTCTGTGTGTCCAAAGGATCACAATGCCCCCATGTAAGCCTACGTCAATTACTGAAAAACAAGGATAAGCACAGAGTTTGCAACCTCCTTTCATTGCAAGTTTCTTGTCAGCTGCCCCGTTAGCCTTAAGATTTTCCCCCTTCCTAGCTGTCACTGCACTTTGAGCGCAAGGATGCAGATGGAGGGCTCAGGGCAGGTGTGCTCCAGCCAAGGCAGCACTCGGGTCCTTGGGAAGGAGGAGTGCCTGTGGATACCCACATGGCCAAAGAGCTGAACTGGATTTGCTTTCCCTGTCATAGTCGCCTGCAAGGACTTGTAAAGTTCTAAGAAGTAATGGTCTGGGTTTTGAATGCTCTCTTGCCTCCTGTACCACTTCCCCTGAGTTCTGCACCCTACGAATAACAATGTAAATACAGAGAATCAGCCATGCTGCTGGAGTAGAACCCCCCAAAATTGCCCAAGTTTTGGGTAGCGAGAATAGAGAGCTAGGCAGCTAAATAAAAATGTGTCTCAAAAGGAGACTCTTAGGGGAACGTAACATGGGCTGGTAGCTGCCCATCTCACGTGCCTTAAGAGATGGGACAGTGCAGGAGCTGCACAGCCCTCTCTTGGCATCTCCGCCGTGACCCAGCTCCTCTGGGCAAGGCCAAGGTCCCAGCCCCAGATGTGTTCTGAATCATCAGGGTGCGTAACAAAATAGGAATTTACATGGCGCTGGTCATGTGACTAGAAGGCCCAGATTTCTTTCTAGCAACGACTTTCCAAACTGGAATTCCTCTTGGCTTTCTTTGAAGTCAGTAAGAAACCTCCCATTGGGTTTAATACAAACAGAACCGGCCCTCGCGGAAGACTTTAGTGAAGAAGAGAAAACATTTTTCCTGTTAAAAGATTTTCCTATTAGTACAGACACATAAAAGCTTTCTCAAAGCTATAATGTTAAATATTTTAAAGTCCTGCCAAACCTCATCAATTCTCATTGTTTAACGAAAACAGCACAGACATTATGCTAGCTATGCTTTTTCTGCATATTAAGATCAATAATGTGCTTTACAAGGAATAAAGAGTTGGTTAATGAGAAAAGCCTTTTAAAAGTCAAGACAATTCCAACTGCTATGAATGATTACAAATTGTGTGGTTACATTTATGGGGGGGGGCTGGGGGGGATCAAGGCCCTGGGCGCTGTGTTTTCTCTTCCTTTCTTTACCAGGAACTGAATCTCCACAAAGCATGCTCTAGGATCGGCTCTGGGAATTCTAGGAAACATCAGCATGGCTGCCAGTATAAGGAGCTAAGACTTCCATTTCAACACCATTGCTGGACTCTCAAAACATTTATTGGAATAAATTGCTTTGGCAGGCTGCCCCGACAGGTACAGAAGGAAGACCGGAGGGCTGGAGCNGGAACCTGGTGATCCTTGGGGTGCCTTCCAACCCGGACCATTCTATGATTCTATGATCGTCTTTGCTCGCTCTCTAAAATCCCACCAGCCTTAGCAGGGAGGCCCAGTTTGGGTCTTTTCCAGTTCAGGCTGCTGTTTCCTGGGGTAACACAACAGCTCATCAGCCCCCTGCCATTGGCCCAGCACTGCAGAGGTCTATCAGGGACCTGGCTACCCAGCCAGCTGGTTCCTGCTATAGTGATGGAGAAGATTTATTCTCCATCAGAAATTGAAAAATGGCTGTTCTTTCTCTTACAAAAAGAGGAAGAGAAGAGAAGAGAAGAGAAGAGAAGAGAAGAGAAGAGAAGAGAAGAGAAGAGAAGAGAAGAGAAGAGAAGAGAAGAGAGGAGAAGAGAAGAGAAGAGAAGAGAAGAGAAGAGAAGAGAAGAGAAGAGAAGAGAAGAGAAGAGAAGAGAAGAGAAGAGAAGAGAAGAGAAGAGGCTCTGGGGATCTCATTTTGGTTCCTTGAGGAGGTGAAAATTCTTCTCCCCATCCTCTGCAGTGGTACAATGATGTCTGTGTTCCTGTGCCGGCACAGGAGAAGAGGAAGGGAAGATGCACTGAACTCTTAATTGTGCCATGCAGACTATGGCAGCTCTGCAGGAAGAAATAAGACCACTTCTTCTCCTTGTCCCTGCCTACTATTCTGGAAGCTCTGGGGCATAGCAATGGGTGATTGAATCACAGAAGCGTAGAACCATCAGGGTTGCAAAAGACCTCTAAGATCATCTAGTCCAACCATCCACCTACCACCAACATTGCCCACTAAAACACTAAGCCATGTCACTTAGTACCACATCCAGACATATCTTGAACACTTCCAGGGACAGTGACTCCGCCACCTCCCTGGGCAGCCTGTTCCAGTTCCTGACCACTCTCTTGGAGATGTTTTTCCTAATATCCAACCTGAACCTCCCCTGGCACACCTTGAGGCCATTCCCTCTCATCCTACCACTGTTAACGGAGAGAAGAGGCCAGCCCCACCTCACCACAACCTCCTTTCAGGGAGTTGTAGAGAGCGATAAGGTCTCCCGTCAGCCTCATCTTCTCCGGACTGAACAATCCCAGTTCCCAGATGGGGCTGGTGACTCCCTGAGGCAGATGAAGGGATGGGTGTGGTCCTGGACTCAGCCCCACACAATCAGCAGGCAGCTCTGCAGAGTGGGGCTATGGGCACCGTCCCCATGGTGCCACCACACTCTGCACAGGACCCAGTGTGTGAGCATGCATTGCACATGCACAGCCAGGCAGCTCCTCGGGAGGAGGAACGCTTTGTCTGCAAGCCCGGATGGGGTTAGGTGTGAGATACACACTCAGCCCTGTCAAGAGCAAAAGGCTTCAGTGCATGTGTGCAGCAGAGCTTCAGGCATCTCAGAGAATTCCCTGACACTGGGGATTGCTTGGGGAAGGCATGGCGACAGGAAAGAGTTTACATTTAAACAGCAGACCTCCACCTACCCCCCAGCGATGGCACATTTGTAAGCTGAACTTACATCACTGGAGTTCTCTAGGTGTAGGCAGTATGAAGCATTGCAGCGATTCCTTCTGAATACCGTGTCTTGGAATCACCTCAACACGTGAGTTTTTCCTCAAGATTCGTTACGGCAACGAGAACTGAACTCATGCATAGGTATGCAGTAGTTACTGTAGCATACTGCAGTGTGAAATGGATGCACAGACACCTCCTGCTCCGTGTTGATAATATCCCCAGACACCATAGTGTGAAGGAATGAAATCGTTTCTGAAGGATTATAGAAAGAAATTGCTGTTAGAATACAGCACAAAATCCTGGTTCCATCCCGAACGGGAACTTTCTTAAACTTATTACCAGAAACACTAATAGTGCTGTTTTCTCAAACACTCACGCAGAGCCGAATGGTCTTAATTTCATTTCCCACCTCCTTCCACTCCCAGCCAGTGCACAGCCTCAAAACCCTCTTCAGTTTCCCATCTCAGACCCTGCAGTGCCACCCACCCTGGCGAGCCCAGGGGCCGCTGGCAGTGGCTGAGCAGGAGGTCCAGTGGTCCCTGGTGGGGACAGCACTGCGCTGGGCAGAGCAGCAAGTGGGCGGGTGGCCAGGTGCCCAGCAGGTGAGGGGTTGATGGGTTGAGAGGATGTTGGCCCCGTGCCCGAGCTGCGCAGCAAAGTGGCAGAAGATGAGTTAAGTCTGCAGAGGCCCAAAAAGATAATTGAAAACACCCTGGGATGACAATGGTGATGAACTCGCAGCCAGTCAACCGTCCCACGGAGCAGCAAAGGCAGCCAGCAGCTCCCCGGGATGCTTCCCTGGGGAAGCCGTGCGTGCACGTCCGTCTGCGGCTCCGCATGGCCCCGCTGCCTCTCATGTCCCCACACCGTCTCAGGGGGCTCGGGCTGCCGACAGGAGGGCAGAGAAGCACCAGGAAACGCGTCTTGACAGAAAGGGCTCACGAGCCTCCCATGTGCGCTCCACATTGCTATCGCGTGCCCTTTGATGTCGGCCCTGGCTCATGGGAAGGCGTGGGGTTGGATCCGTACCCGGTGATGGCTGGTGCCAGCCCCGCACAGCGCAGTGCAGCGTGCAGCAGCCCTGCTCCAGCCCCGGGCAGCAGCCCTGCAGCCACCCGTGCACAGGGCGCGTTTACTTTTCTCTTTTTTTCTTTTTTTTCCTTTTTTTTCTTTCTTCCTTTTTATTCTCACACTTTTTTTCTTTATTTTTCCTGTTATTTTCATTTCTTCTATTTATTTTTCTCCTTCTTTTTTGTCCTTTTTTTCTTTCATCTCTTTCTTTTCTGCCTTCTTTTTTCTCCTTTTTTCTTCTCCTTTTTTTCGTTTTCTTTTTCATTCTTTCCTTTCTCTATTTCTCCTTCTTTTCTCTCCCTTTTCTCCATTGTCTTTCTTTTCCTCCCTCTTTTTTTTCTCTTTCATTTTCTTTTCCTTTTCCTTTTTATTTTCCTTTCTTTTCTTTCTCTTCTTCTCCTTCATCTTTTTCTTCTTCTGTTTTTCTCCCTTAACTTTTCTTCTTCTTTTTCTCCTCTTTTCACTTTCCTTTTCCCTTTTTCTTTCCTTGCTTTTCTCCTCTTTTTCCTCCTCCTTTTTCTCTCCCCCTCCCCATTTCCCGCTGCCGTTTACCCCCGCGTCCCAGGGCCGGGCCGGGCCCATTCCTGGGCCGAGCCCCCGCCCCGCGGGAGCGGAGCGCTCCTCAAACCCCTCCGACCACGGCGGAGCTCGGCAGCTCCCTCTGCCTCGCTGCCTGCCCGCTGCCGGCTCTTCGTGCAAAAAAAAAGCCGAAGGGAAAACAGCAACAAATAGCCAGAAGGGCTGGGTTCGGTTTTCCTTTGGTTTTGTTCTTTTTGCTGTTGTTGTTTGCTTTCTTTCGTTGGTGGGGTTTTTTGTTTGTTTGTTTGGTGGTTTTGTTTTTCTGTCTAGTGGAGTGATGGATTCAGGTCTGAAATCGCCGTTCTGGCATTGCTACATGAGGGATGGATGGGCGCCTTTATCTGCATCCTTTGTACCCCGCAGCTACAGGACCAAAAATAACAGTAATAATAGTAACAACTTAAAAGTAAACTGGGGAAGTGCCCGTTCCCTCACACTGCGGCAGGTCTCTGACAGTGCTGTGCTGTGCGCATTGTGCAAGTGAGGGCTTCGAGCATCCTACACAGGGAGGCACAGGACAGCTCTGCAAAAGGGGTACAAACAAAAAACCGAGCAGGGACCTCACCTCAGGGCTTCCTGCAGTGCTCTCCCCCTTCTTACCCCTTTTCTTTTTTCTATCCTTTTTTTTCTTTTACTTTTTTTTCTGGGGAGAAGCTGCCAGGAGGAGTGTATGGAGCTCTGCCAATAGCTCCAGGCGCCTCTTGCCGCCTGTAGGAAGATTTATTTCTGCAGGGAAGAGCAGGGAAGACACCACCTCACCCCTGTTCTCTGCAAAGACGGGGAGGGGGGAGCCGAGGGGCATGCAGCACATCTCTGAATCACAGAATGGTTTGGGTTGGAGGGGACCTTAAAGCCCATCCAGTTCCAACCCCTGCCATGGGCAGGGCTGCCACCCACCAGACCAGGCTGCCCAGGGCCCATCCAACCTGGCCTTGAGCACCTCCGGGGATGGGGCACCCACTGCTCTCTGTGCAGCTGTGCCAGAGCCTCACCACTCTGAGTAAAGAATTTCCTCCTAACATTTAACCTGAATCTCCCTCTTTTAGTTTAAATCCATTTCCCCTTGTCCTATCACTGTCAGACCACGTAAAATGTCGGCCCCCTCCTGCTTGTGAGCTCCTCGTACCACATCATGTCCCATCCTCCCCAGGCACTCTGATAAAATGTGTGTGTTCATGGATACACACTGATGTGCATTTATATGCATAATATATTTGGTATATGTTTATCTATGTGTAATGCGTAAGATGTATATAATATGCGCATTATATATAATATATATAACATAATATATATAGTATATATTATGTTATATAATATCATATAGTATATCATATATTAATTATATATTATATACACCCTACATGAAATTTATTGCAGATCTGGGAGCTCATGACACAAACGAAGAGCACACACTGCAGGCCTGACTCACTCCGATGCCATCAGCTCACTAAAACAAGGTGATATACATCTGACTGCATTGATTTAGCAGCTGATAACAGGACATGAGCTGATATGTACGGGTATTTCCCCGTATGCGCTAGCACCAACGGTAGGGAATGAGAAGGAGGGACATGAAACAAAGTATGAAATGAATGAATGGAGTGAAGAATGAAATGGAATGAAGCGGAAGGAAATGGAATAAAATAAAATGAAATGAATTTAAAAAAAGAAAAAGGAAGAAAGAAAAGGAAGAAAAGGAAGAAAAGGAAGAAAAGGAAGAAAAGGAAGAAAAGGAAGAAAAGGAAGAAAAGGAAGAAAAGGAAGAAAAGGAAGAAAAATAGGCATTTTAAAAAAATAAAAATAAAAAAAATAAAAAATTTTTAAAAAAAGGAAAATGGAGAATCCCCCTCTGCAAGCCTCTGGTGCCCATTACCTGCCCCGGGGGCTGCACCTTGTTATGGGGCCGCCCCGGCCACGCAGCTGTGGCCTTCCTGATGCTCCCATCCCCCCCCCCCCCGCCCATAATAACAATAATAACAATAATAACAATAATAACAATAATAACAATATCCGCCGGCCGCAGGCAGGATCCAACCTGCTTCTGATCCCGCCCCCACGGGGCCCAGCTCCCCCCCT
>WBMW01001876.1:26221-213574 GCA_013396635.1 Penelope pileata | reverse complement strand
CGGGGGGGGGATCGTTATGGAGGCAGAGGTTAATGCGGGAGTTCAGCGGACGCCTTACTGTGAAATCTTCGTTAAAAAATAATAATCTCTGTAAGGTAGCTGCANCCACGCTGCGCTCCCTTCCGTCGGGGCCTGCGGACACACGGCCTTTCCCCTGACTCCGATCCCATCTCCCGCGATGGAGGGGACGGAGAAGGCGAGCGGAGAGCCAGCCGTAGGGAGTGCAGGAGGTGCAGAGGGGAGCGGCGGGCTGCAGGGCTGGCACCGGCACTGCCGGACTGGCGTCGAGGACAGAGGGTCTCCGGGCACTGCGCCCAGCGGGATCTCCCCTGTAACTTTCCCTCCTGTCCCCCAGCGGCTGTTTGTGCCTTTTCTAAAGCGAGTTTCAGAGCGATGGCGGCTCCGGGCCCGGGCAGCAGCCGCCCCTGCCCGACGGAGCGGCCGGAGCCGCCGCGCCCGACGGAGCTCTCCCGGCCGGGGCTCAGGGGCCGCTCACGGGCCAGAGCGTTTCGCCCGTCTCACTTTATCGATTCCATTCGATTATTGTTATTATTACTTTTCGCTCGCAAAAGTAATAATAATAACAACATTATTTCTTTTGGAAAGAGAAAGAAGAAAAAAAGAAAAAAGAAAAAAAAACAAACAGAAAGGTCTGTCCTATGACTCTTTTCTCCCAGCCGCGATGGGATGCGCAGGGCCCCGCTGCTTGGCAGTGCTCTTCCACCGCGCCATAACTCTGAAATTTCGGTGGTGAAATTCCCCCTCCACCCGGGCTCTTTATTTCCACACGCACTGATCCGGGGATCCCCCCGTGCTGCCCGCACCCCGCTGCTCCCGGGGCCGCGCTGGGCCCTGGGGACTGAGCAGCGCTCCCGGCCCCTCCTTCGCCCCGGGGCTCCGGGACGCCGAGCGGAGCCCCCCGAGCGCCCCGAGGACCCCCCCATACACACACAGCGGTTTTCCGCCTACCGCAGCGCTCGGCCGCCCGGCGCAGGGCTCGGCCCGGCGGTTGGATTTATAGCGAGCGTGATGTCACTGCCCCGGGAGCGAGGGCAGGGAGAGGGGTACGACCCTCGGGTGGGTTTGGGGACGGTGCGGTGCCCCCGTCCCAGCGACGCGACGCTTTTTTTCCCCCCCTCCGTGCCGCCGCTCGGAAGCTCGGAAAAGACTACAAAGCCGCGAGGAAGAGGAGGATTTTTTTTTTTTAAAGAGGCACCGGCGAAATATCATTTGAAGGTCAACCTGTCAGCGTGGGTTAATGAAAAGGACTCGTGCCGAAGGGGCCCGCTCCTGCCCTCCGGTGCGCTCACACCGCTCCGGGCTCGGCGCCCAGGGCAGAGGGCAGAGCCGGGCCGGGCTGAGCACTGCCCTCCGGGTGCAGGAGCTGCTCCTGGGGAGCGACCGGCCGCGTGGTTCTGGCGGGGGGATCCCACGGCCCTTCTGTATCCAAATATATATACATATATATATATATATCTAAGAGAGAGGGACAGACAGAGAGCACATATACAGAGCAGGGATGAGAAAAACCCAAGGCACCGTCCCGACCGTTTTGTGAGTGGCAGTGGTTGGAGGTAAACGCGGGACCGTTCTACGTTTCACCACTGCATGTGCAAGCAATTACTTGAGGAGTGCATCTATTTGGGAGCGAACATCCAGAGTTGTGTTCAGAGCTCAGAAAGAAATCACGGAAAGAAAATCAAAAAACGCAACGAACTCCGACCGAGACCCCTTCCCGGTCGGCAGAACGATGACGAAGGCGGTATGAGAGACCCCGGGCCGCCCGGGTACACCCGTGGGCCTGCAGCACACCCACGGCCCCCCATCTCCCGCTGTTTGCTCCGGGCAAGGGCATCCCGAAGCCGCTCGAGAGCCGGGTGCTGGCGGAGCAGCTCGCGAGGGGCATTGCTTTTATGACTGATTTTGCTCATGACTAATGCCAGTGCTTTTATTACTGGTATTCCCTCCATCACCTTGGAGGCTGGCTGAGCATCGTTCCGGGTTTAACAAAACCCACCGCTCCTACAGCCGCTACTGACGGCAAGACCCCACGGAATCAGGCAGGGCTCTAAGCTGCCTTCCCGGATGAAAGGCAGCTCGGCTTCCCAGAGATCCCCCCGGGGAGTGCAGACCCCCCGTGTGCACGCTCCGTGTCCCGGCTCCGTGTCCCCGCTCCATGTCCCCTCTCGGCCGCGCCCGTCCCGGGGGCACCGCCCGCACCGCGGTTCCGGGGCGCGCATCGGCGTCATTGATCCGCCCGAGTGAGGTCTTTTCGGTAATTTGGATCGAGCGAGTCTCCAGTTAATGACATATAATCAGCCTTTGGGTCACTTGGTCATTCTCTTGTTACAAACCCCTCCCGCTGTTCTCTGATCTCCTTTCAAACTAAATTTCGCGCAAACAAATAAAGCAAGACAGGGACAAGTCCTTCAGATGCGAGGGAGAAACGTCGGAGGATTGCTCGTGGGGAACTGTAAACACTGCTACGAGAAAACCCGAACAGATAGGAAAGAACATCTTATCGAGAAAGAGAGCATTGTGTACAAAACACGGGGGGGAAACGGTCTGGCTTCTGTTAAAAATGACATAAAATTAAAATAAAAATAATTACAAACAGGAATGGCATAACGTAAACAGAAGGCAGAGCCTTTCCTGGAAGCGCAGCTCCGCGCTCCTCCGATGCCGCAGCGGAGCCGGGGCCGTGCCAAGCGCTCCTTCCCTTCCCCGTAGCCGGCAAAAAAAAGAAAAGAAAGAAAAATTCTTTTCTCTTCAAGGAAGCGAATGAAGAGGCCGAGCGCCATTTAACCCCTGAAACCTGCGGGGAAGCGGAGCCGTACCCGAAGCCTCGCGTGTAAATGCGACAACAAAATTAAATATTTCACATCACCATGCGGAACACATTTTACAAAGTCAACGCTTTGTTCCTCTGCTTTTCAATCCGCACCTCCCTCATCCCGCGGCAGAAGGCAATGCCTCTTTCCGTGGGTGCTCCTGGGGAGGGCGCGGATCTCTCCGCGGGGCGGTGCGGGCGGTCCCGGGACGGCGGTTGGGGCACACGGGACGGAGAGAGCACTTCCAGTGCATCTCCAGCGGCAGCGCTCCAGGGAGAAACCCGAAAGAGGGCTGAAATCCACTCTCCCTTACGGGCATCAGCACCTTTCAAAGCGTTATCGACGCGCGCTTTACCAAAGAGCTCACTGGTGATTAACGCGGGCCCCGGACGGGCGCTCATTGCGCACCTACGCGTGAGGCTGTGGGCGTTTGCGCGATGAATGCACGGAAAAGAGCGTCACAAGGCCCCGGCACGGAGCACATGAACGTGACAAACCTCGTTCCCCGCTCGCTCCATTCCCGGCCCTTTCGGCGTNACCCTAACTGCTATTTTCAACATTTCCTCAATCAAGCGCCTTTAAATAGAGCTCCACAAACAAATTGGCGGCAAAGAGCGCAGATCTTGTCACGGGCGAGGCCGCTCCCATATTTCACCCGTGTTTGCTTTGTAATTAGGGCCCGGCCGTGGCTACCTGCCCGCCGGGGCCGCTCCCTCGGCCCCGCTCCCGACACCTCTGCCGGCGGCCCCGAGGGACAACAGCTCGAGAGCGGCATCCCAGCCTCCGCCCGAGGTCCCGCAGCGCTGCCCCCCGGCCCCGGCACGTGGGGTCCCCTTGCAGCCCCTTCCCGGGGGTTGTCCCCCACCCTCCCGGCCCTGCGAGCCGCTGCTTCACGGGATCCTCTCCCCCTCTCCCCGCCAAACCGCCGATATGATTTGTTGTATTTTCCACAGCAGCTTATTCTTGTCGGACTGTCGTCCAAAGCCGCTTTAAATCTGTCGCAGGAAGGATCCGAGGTAACGCCGCCGGGACGGGGTTCCCTCGGAGCCGCGGTTCCCGCGCCCCGCTGGGCCCCCCCCGCCCCGACCCCGCGGGCGCCGCTCGCAGCGACAGCGGCAAGAGCCGCTGCGGCCGCCCCGCCCGGAGCCCGCCGTGCGGCGGGGGGAAAACTCCGTCACTCGGGAACTAAGCTGCTGTATTTGCTTGGCTATAAACCGACGAGAATATTTTATGGCGGAGGAGAACGGTACAACACGAAAGGGAAATATGACAATAAATCTTTTTTTATGGATCCTCTCTACCAGCAAAACCGCAAGGATTCCACGGTTTTACCACCCGACCGTTTTACAGGTACATCTCAAGATGCCTGTTCGGGCAAGCAGTGACCCCTATCCCCAAAACGGGGACACCCGACTCTGTCCCCCCCCCGTGACTCCCACCGGCACGAGAGCCCCGTGTGACAGCCGCAGGGACACGTTCCAGTGACGGTCGGTGCCACCGGCAGTGCCCTTCCACGCGCTGCCGACACGCAGACTTAAAGGCAGCAGCAGCGCTCCGCCATCCACCTCCTCCCGAACGCGTCGGGCTCTTCTCCTTCTGCCTGCTCCCAGCCCGTTAACGTCGGGGATCGCTTATCCGCCCGTGGAGCTGAAACCCGGCTTTGGTTTCACAGGGCCGGGTTTACAGAGGGATTCGCGTGCTGAACTGAGGATAGGTACTGCGGGGGAGGGGGGGGGCGATTTCAGAGTGGCAGGGGCTCGGACGCTCCTGGGAATATGGGCAGGTTCCGCACATAAAGCCCTTTGATGATATAAACCCTGGGGATGTTTGGAAACCAAAACATGCAGCTCTCTGCATTTCAGTACCTTTAAAAATTTGCCTTACGGACAATATATTTTTTCAGAGTCATGTTCCACTGTAAAATGGCATTTATACATCCTAAACCTGTTTTATTCGATGCTAGCAAGACTGCTTCTCACGTAGCAGGAATATTTCCCAGTGTCTCCATGCCTTGTTTTGGTTCTCCCTTATCACCAAGCCCCAATGGGGCTCGCTCTGAGCACCCAAACCCTCTTTTAGGTCACCAAGAGAGCAAGGGATGGCTGCTAGGTCTGTTGGCTTGCTGCTGGGCTGTGATTTAGAAGTGCAGGGCTGAAGGAAAATCACACCTAGCCTCATAGCCCGGAGTTTTTCCTATCTCAGCACACGCAGGCAGCCCGGCTCTGTGAGCCCCTGGGAAGCAGCCGCTCCGAAGGCAGAAGGCAGGGGTAGCGTATGCTGTTCAATACATTATTTCAAAAGCAAGTCGTTTGATTAAAAAATGTTCTTATATCAGGACTAAATGGAAGCCATACTGCCGTTTTTGTGTACTTTTTTTTTTTTTTAATGGATCAGGCAAGTGATTTCAGAGTGCTTGTTTCCTTAGGAAAGGTTGTGGGATGATCTGCGGGTATGCCAATCCCAGCCACGCGCTGAACAACACCTGCAAAACACATCAATGGATGGAAAGAAGAAAGATGGCAAAAACTGACAGACACAGTCCTCAGCAGCAGCATGAGTTGTCCCCATTAAGTCAGCAGCATTGCTCAGAGGAGCAGCACCTACTTAAGAACCCAAGTTTTGTGGGTGCCTACTGCTCAGGGAAAGCATCTGAACGCTCTGGAGCTCTCTCTGATACCATCACCAGCCTTGCACAGAAGGGCAGCCTGGGCTGAGCTCTGTTGCACTAAAGCACTGTTTTACAGCCACTTCAAGGACCTCTATGCTTGCCTGCAGTTTGCAGCACAGGCGGAGTAGTGGGAAAATTGAGCCCTGGATACACAGATATCCTTGCCTAGCCGGAGGCGGGGGGCTCTGCCCGGCGCACACCAGAGCCCACAAAGGGCTTCCACCAACTCCCTGGGTGCACTGTTCCTGAAGATCTGTCCTCATTGTAAAAGCAGTGCGTGCCCGTCCCGTGTGAGATGTGCATGCACACATCTGGGCTGCACGTGTGGAAAAGTAAAGGCACACACCGCAAACAATTTTACATGTGCCATTTTCAAAGGAGGGGTCTATGGGTCTGTAATGTGGCGTATCTACAGTGCATAAAATGACAGGAGGGCATTTTTAAGTGGCTTTCAAAGAAAAAAAAAAAGCGGAATCGTTCCTGGTAGCTGCGTTAGCAGCAGCTTATTTCTGCTGGTGGCTCCCGAACCTTCCTGCAAACCCACCAAGATGGAGAGCAGCTCCTAAGCAGCAACATGCACACAGCAATCAGAATATTTCAGATATTCATTTCTACAGACTGATGTTATTAAAATTAAAAACATCTGCTTTGAGGAATGCAGATTTTCTGGATGTAAATGCTTCTCTACTCCCACAGCAAATTCAGCTACTCGTGAAACAAAGTGTGACTCTAAACAGCCATTGCGTTGTTTCGCACAGTAGCAAATGAAACAGTGCTGCCCTTACTGTTTTTGTTGTTCAAACAACAACCGGAATGGCTGGATAAAAGCTTTCAGCTGGGAACACTTTCCTAATACCCTTGTAGGTAATGGGATTCCTATTGTGTGCTGCTCTGCGACCACTGAGCCACGTACACCAGGCAGAGGCTCCCCCTCCTATCACCAGGACAGCTCCAGAGAAACGTGCTTGTGTGTGGGACAGGCTTTTAAATCTTTGTTATCAGCTCACCAGCACGACTGGGGAGAGTGCTGAAGGGAGCCTCGGCAGCCTGCATTTCAAATGTCCTCATCTAATCCCAATTAGAGGCACCATGCTCAGAAACTCCTCTGCAAAGCCAAAGGGAAACCTCCTCCCTTTTGTGTCCCCCTTAAAACTTGTTCAGAAAAACTTGAATGCTCGTGTTAGCTTCTCTTGTGTTGAAGATAAGCTGTATGTGCCTGTTTGAGAATGAAAACATACATGTATTGGCTATCACTTAACACATCGACTGCTGTGCTAATGGCACAAGTGTGCCTCTACGCTCTGGACTAAGGGTAAGTGCAGTCTGTGGGGTTGCACTGAACACTGTGTTACATCTACAGAACATTTCGTTGCTTTTGCCCATTGGGCTGTCTCTAAAAGAAATAAAAATAAATGTTGGAAACACTGCATCCATCCTAGTGATAAGGGAATTGGGAAAAAAAAAAAAAAGAAAGAAAAAGGAGATAATCCATGGGAGGACACTGCCCTAATCCATGCAGGGTTGGTGGATGACTAAGAACGCACAATGTACGTAGGAGCGTGTATGGTGCGACCCAGAAGTGAATAATGGGAGTTCTTTTCTCACACTGACTCCTCATAAATCTGCCACTGGCTACATTTGAGGTTTCAGAAATGGTGTTTAAATGGAAACTTAGATGAAAGATAGCATTAGCATAAACTAAGCAAAAAACCTTGATGTCTATCCACCTTTTAGAAAAAAAGTATAATACATTCAAATACTTTTCTGTACGAGGAGGAATTGGTCCCTCCTTTGGACCATAGGTAAGAGCCTGGAGACCTGTTATTTTCCAGTAGGCTGGAAGATCTCCAAGCTTGACTGGTGCAGGCCCTTTCAATGGCTATTTTCCTTCTTTCTGACATTTTTCCGACAACAACCTCTACCACACGCCAGGACAAAGCAGGAACCTCTGGAGAGAGCCTGAAAACAAATGGTAAAGGAAGGCCCCATACAGTTTTCATTTTTGTCACAAAATCGATGTCTTCAGTCGAATGACTGATGTAATTATGCTGCACAGCTCCAAGAACACAGGAACCATAACTGTTGAGTATTGGAAGTCCTCAAATGTGTGATATAATTTGAAACTGCACAGTATTTTTTTTTTTTAAACCTATGAAATCCGGCAATTAGAATGATTTAAATATTATTCTAGAATTATGTCACTATTTTGAAAGAAGAATTTTAAATAAGACTCCTTTTTTCCCCCTGACTCTCAACATATTCAGTGTTTTTATATCAGAAGCTAACAGCTCTTTCCTCCCCCACCGTCTCCCATAAAAACATCGGGGTGTTTTCAGTGCACCCCAGTCTTTAGCCTGGACTCCAGCCACTTTAAATACCAGTTGCCACTGTACAGTCCCACGGTTGCTGTCAAAAGAAAATCTGTTATCTGCGCGATGGATTCGATATAAATAAGATCAAAATGGGAGTTTAAGATTTAATATTGTTTACATCCTATATTATGATTAGAGGAGTTAAAAATGGTGTGTAAGTCGATTTGCACTCATGTATACATACACATTTGAGAATTTGAAAAAAAACCAACCCAAACCCTAGGATTTAGTCATTTCCCTTCAATATTTACATCCTAACCACTTTAATTAGTGCTGTAGTTCAAAAGAGACATTGGGATCTGGCGAGATAAGTAATATTCGAGAACTATCTAGCTATTGAAAAAGGTCTGATTCTGCTTTCTTTGGGATCCTCACGGGTGACGGCCATTGGGGAGGCAGGTGTCTCCATCTCAGCTGGCCAGGAGAAATTGCACTAAGTAACACTTGCACGGAGTACAACAGAGCGCAGACAGATGTGGACATCAGTCTCTGTGGGAATGTCAAGCATTACAGCCTTCAAAACTGGGGATTAAAATAATGAGAAAAAGAAAGTAAAATTCATTCATTATGTCTGACATCAAGGAAACGCTTAAAGAGCGGAAACAGCTGACTATGAGACAAGTCCTGCGGTTATTGCTGTGAAACACCGGTTGCTTTTCTAATATGCAGTAAGGTATGTTGTCAGTGAGCCCTGGGTTAGATGCTTACTCTGAGGGCAGGCAAACCAAATTTTGTCTCTTTGATATACGAAGAACAGAACAACAGTTGCCAGGCAGAACTCCGCTGCTGAAATCGAGATCTGAAGGGGCACATGAAGATTCATTGCTGTCCAGGGGATGTTTCCTAGGAGGACAGATGCTTTAGAAGCAAAGAACCAAACAAAAAAAAGAAACAACCCTAGAAAAGGTTTTTGTTTTTTCAGTGACTTAAAAATACTGCAATTAAAACTCTTATTAAACTAGATTAAATGAAGCAGATATTTGCTTTCAAGTTTTAAAGCCCAAAATGTTCTCTGTGCCTCTATCCATTTCTGTGCTTCACGTACACTGCGCTGTTTACACAAGGATTATCTTGTTTATTTTACAGTTATTATGCTTCATAGAAACTAATCAAGAGGATATTTCTTTTTTTATGACAAAAAGTGGATGTTGAATTGCTCAAGTTGCTTTTATACAACATTCTTGGGTTTGCGATAGTGTGATATTTAATAAAGTGTTTATAAAGGCAGATATAATAGTTTATCAGATCTCAAGCAGTCATAATAACAAAACTGCCCTTAGCCTGAGTGCTATGTACTGTACTTTGTAATTTACAACACGGCACTTTCTATATTACTTCATAACCTAAGAAAGTTGCCTACCAAATAATCAATCTTATAGGAACTAAGAAATCTTTTCCTAAATATTTTCTCTGTTACTTAGTCTCCATACAAATCATTATTAATAGCTTGGACTCAGGCAGAAACTGCACTCCCTTGTAACACACAACATGTGCATGCTGTAAGATATTTTCATACTGTCTGATCTATTTAAATTTCCCGTGGAAGAGACCTTTCAGCTTGAAATTCTACATGTCTAAAATGCTCTCCTGCAAAATCAGTGGGATAAAGTGAAGGAAAAAGACCAAAAGAAAGACTGAAGAACTTACAGTGAGAATCCAATGGAGCAATTCAAGTGGGAGTTAACAGCTTATGGGATCATGAATAGAGAATGGAGCCTTTCATTTCTGTGTTGCTAGTCCAACTCCCTACCAATTTATCTGAAGTCTGTTTGGTGGATTCACTGCAGCAGCATGTGAGACAAAGCCTGTGGCATCAAGTCTAGCCCTCCTCTCCACTGAAGGACTTGTCCTGAGAAATCCTGCTGGCAAACATTGCGAGACCCAGGTATGCAGACCAAGCTAGTACTAGCCTCTACCCATCCTTCCCTAGGTCTTGCCTATACGCAACCTGTCTGCTATTTCATGGAAAGGAAAGACAGCCATTTTTAAGTGGTGAACTTCTATTTGTAACTCAAGGCCAACATTTGGTCTGCAAACAGACAACCGTTTCCTCAATAGTCTACCATTTAGTTAACCATCATACTAGGAGCAACTTCTGCAGTTATTCATGACATTCATCTGTAGATACAAAATATATCCCCAAGGTCACTGTGAAATCATCATCCAATTCAACTTCAAACTTCTAAACAGCGGAGGAAGAAAAGTATCAACATGGATGCTTACATTGCTTGTCTTCATGTATTTCGGTGGCATAAATAAACAAAAAAATAACAACTCTTTGTAAACAAATCTTCTACATGGGAAAAACCTCTTCTGTTTCTAACAAGCAATCTAAGCACACAAAATTGCCATCATTCTTTGCAGAAAAGACTGTGGGCTTTCATTCTCGATCAGGCTTTGATCTGAGAGAAGCAAGGAGATTGCTGGAGAACTCGCTCAAGAAAAAAGATCAAGCAATGGTTCAGCAAGGAGCAAGGGCTTACCTTCACATCTGAGAATTTATTGTCAGGTTGCAAGAAGTCTAGGAAAGGTAACTTGTGTCCTCGTTGCTGGTTCTAGAAGAAATATAAGAATGTCCAAGGTGATTATTGTATATGAGAAAAAAAGCATTGTCGAAGGGAAAAGTTTTGTGGTTGAAAGTGGTATAGGTAGATAAACATTTTTCACCTTTGCATGCTTATAAAGGCTTTGTGGGAGACCATCAATAACATCTAATCTACTGAATGCTTTTTTTTTTTTTTTAATAGGATGGGTTACAATCAGGAATTTATCAGGATGGTGTCAGTTACCTGGGTTCTTGCAGCATTTCTGTTGGTTGAGTCCCCATTTTCAACAGCAGATAGACTGAAGGATAAGAATCAGCACTTCGCATGACTTCTCTGGGAGGTGGGCTTCCAAACCCTGTGGTGGATAAACAGGTATTTTTCCTATACTGAGTGGTAACACATGCAGTTCAAGAGCTGCAGACTTGGAACATGCTCATAGATCATTTCTTCCATGCATGTTTGTTTTTCAAAGTTGTGTTTTCCCAAATTTATATGATCAGAATAATATCGATATTCCCACACTCTGTAATCAGTGTTTATAGTGCAACAGAATGATTATTGAAGAATGAAGACATTTCTAACGGCGAATATGGCGGTGGTAACCAAAAGTCTTAAGCTACAGACTGAGAATGTATAGGATCTCTGATGAAACTCAAGAACCAAAATTGCCTTAGCCCTCTGGAGCAATGTGAGTTCTTGTCTACCAGCTGGTGGGAAGATGTAGGCAACAGATAAATTTTTCCTGATGGGGTGGGTTATGAAGAAAACGGTAGAGGATTGGGTAGCAACTTTGAAGTTCTGCAGAGAGATTTATCGTGGTATGCCATTTCCTTTGCTTTAAGGACTGAGGGGATGTAGAAGCAGAGCAGGTTGTGAGTGAGGGTGTCACATGGATAGATACTATGACAGTAGAGAAGAAAGTTACATTTGGAACTGAGTAGGCTGCAATGATTTAGAACTTGAAGGAATATAAAAGATATAGAAAAGATAAAGAAGAGAGAAATCAAGGATGTTGGGGAAAAAAACTTTCATTGAAAAAGTAACATAAAAAGAGCAGGAAAAAGGAGATGCACTCAGTAGTGGGAGTGAGATTATAGACTTTGAATAGAGAGTTAGAGAAAGAAGTTAAATCAAAATTGGACTGCGAAATAAGAACAGAGAGAGAAAAGGGCAGAGATAGAAAAGAAGAAAGGAGAGGTAAAAGTACAACAGGGAAAGGACAAAAAGATGAAAAGATTTGGAGCATGAGAGGAAATACAGTGCAAAACTGGAAAAGGAGGGGAAGTGATTGAAGAGTGAAAAGGCTCCTGCTATGGTGACTGCCTGGCATGAGGGCACAGTGCAAGCCTCCTCACGTCTGTGCACACCACAGAGCACTGAGACCCTATTCTGTGTACTCTGTATAATGACTTGTGCTCCAACTGAGTGGCAGATACTTTCCAAAATTTTCTATTCAAAGTCTGGCTGTCCTTTGCTGTAAGTTAAATTAATCCTATGGCTGCTTTAATATTGTTACCGACAACTCTTTGTGGACACTAAAGAACAATCCCAACTTGAGAACCACACATGGACAGTTTGGTGTTTGATCACGCCCTGAAACTGGGAGCTGTGATGAAATCATAAGGTCATCACTTCTGCTCCTTCTGTGACCCCCTCTGCAATCCCAGTGGTGCAACTCCCCCATCCTTGGATCTACAAGCATCAGAACCGCTGGTGGTGGCTCAGAAGGGTTGAAGGGCTACAAAAAACAAGAGCTTGTATAAGATGTCTTCCTACTGAAGACCTTCAGAAAAAAAAGTGTCATACAAATCAGAATTACACTCCCTAGGAAACTGCCACTGCCTCATAAATTAATACAGTTAGTAAGAAAACTCTTAGGAATTTTGTTATGCTCTCATGTCGCAATCTTAAATCCCACCAAAGTCAGAGAGAGACAGAATGTATTTGTGAACAGAATCTGGCCCCAAGTCAGCTCACTTCTTGTGGTCTCTGCTGGAGATTTTATGAAGAGGTTGCAGAGTTACACTGTTGTCTTAGTTTCTAACAGAAGTTACTTCTCTCACAGTGTCTGGTATGAAGCTGTGTTTTGTTCCCAGAAGAGAAACAACTGATAACACCTGGCAGTGTTGAACACAGCCAAGGACACATTTTGCTCCTCAGTGAAGCAGTTAGAAGGCATAAGGAGCTGTGAATTGGGAGGGGACAGGACCAGGGCAGCTAACCCAAACTGACCAAAGAGCTATTCCATACCACATCACATCATGTGATTTTTACGGAAGAGAAATCGCTCTCTTGCTCGGAGGGAGGGGCTGCTGGCCGGTTGGGTATCGGTTGTTGGTCCCTTGCTTTGCGTATTATTTATTGTTTCTTATATATATATATGTACTGGTATTTCTTTTATTCTCTCTGCTGTCTTAGTAAATAGCTTTTATCTCAACCCACAAGTTCTACCGTATTTATTCCTTAATTCTCTCCCCCATCCCACTTGGGAGCGGGGAGGGTGAGTGAACAACTGTGTGGGACTTAGCTGTCTGCTAGGTCAAACCAGGACAACTGTATTCGTAAGAAAATTTGTCAAGAGCACACATGTAAAACAAAATTCACACTGCTGTGATAAAATTACAGATGTCACATTTCTGGAAGATTTTGTTTAAGAATAAGAATAAAATACAATAGAAATAATGCAATATAATAAAATATGAAGACATATTATTAATGGCCCCATCTTTTCCTTGAAAGGAAATAGGTGAAATGATGGGGCATCATTTTGAGCAAGCTGTGCCGTTCTGGGCAACCCCAAACACAGGTGCCTAAATCTTTGAGCCAGGTGTTCCATGTATTTATTAATCTGGAAGTCGTTCTTGATTTACATGTATTTAGAGGTTTGGCCAAGTGTTGTAGGTATTGCTTTGAGTTTAAAGGCTCCAATCCTTCCACTGACTTTACAAAAGCACAGATTTTTTTCAGAAATATCACACAGGCTGTGAAAGGAACAGGCTTCTTCCCTGCCTGCGGTGGGGTTTGGGCCATGCAGATGGAGGTAGATGGTCACTTATCCCAGGGTGAGGACAGAGGTGTGGTTGCCAATGTTTGAGAGAAGACCATGAGCATCAGAGGCACCTTCATAAACTGCTGGGTTAAGGCTACCGAACAGCTGGATTTACTGAGCAAATTCTCTTTTTCCCAGCTCAGAAACATTGTTTGGGCAGCTGTTGAATAATTTATGCATTTGTTAGGATTTCAAGCTGTTTGGTTTCTGTGGCAGGTCAGATGCTCTGCCCAGGCTGCTATATGAGCAGGTTGTACACAGCCTGGTGGTAACCACAAGACTGCATGAACCCTCATAGTCAGCTCAACATTTTCAGAGAGCATCATATTTATTACGCACATGTAACAAAGTCACTGCATGCCTGCACAGTAAGACTGACACTGCTGGGGATTGTCTAATGGACCTACTGCCCATGTGCTGCCCAGTCATTGGGAACATGCACAGCTAAGGCTTTGCAAGTCAGATTTACTGTGAAAATGCAGAGCAACGAAATGTTGCATGTGCAGCAGGACGTGTTGCTTCCTGAAGCGTGGGGTGGAGCGCACATACGCTGAGCAGATTTCCCAGGCTGAAATACAGGAACTCTGTATTGGCCAAGTTGCTTAAGATTTGAGCAGGCACAATATTTTAAGATGCATTTAGGATGAGAGCCACAAGGAATCTGCTGTTTGACACAGTGATTCTGTTTGCATCGCAAGATGTCTCTTACATGCTGAGAAAAACATGCTTGGTGCCTGGCTTGTGCTGCTGGGTTCCAGGATCAGACAGGCATCGCAGCTCCAGGTGATGCAGATATCATGCTACTCGTGGCATTTATGCCTTCATTTCCCACCTGGATGGGAATATATGAGTTTACAATAACAAGGCTGCCCAGTAAAGATACTATTAATATAAATAAAGGTCATGAGTCATTCAGATGCTATACTGAGTAGGCTCTATACAAATAATTTTTAGTCCTAGAACAGCAATAGATCCTGAAAAGCTAAGAACACCTTTATGGTAATCCTCAGCTGATCGTAAGACATGGCATTTGGTTACAATTAAAGACAAAGACTCAAACTGTGTATCCAAATCTCCTTGAACATTAGACAAAAAGTGATCCTGATCTGAGCCACCTCAGGGTACTGGTTTTGCAAAAACAAAATAAAATTAATGGAGTTTTTTAAAACCCAAAGCATCCCAATTTGCTGCTACTTTCAGTTTCAATGTAACCCACTATTTTTATCTTATTCTTTTTGTCACCACATAAGGAAAATGTGATCAGACTAGAAGTTAGTTAGGTTGATTTTGTGAGGTTGAGTTGAGGTCAGTGAAAAATTGATAGCAACTTTTGAGATGAAAAAAATCATCAAAGCTAAAGGAAGCTTCTCAAAGTGGGATTTAATAGCAGCTATCATATTGCCTTCAATGGATTGACCATTTCTTGTGCAGCTGTTTTATTTTAAAAGATTTCACCCGCATTCCACATGTATAGGCCTATACACTGACCTGAGTACACACATCCAAGTACTTTGGTCACTCACGATAACTATAAACCCTTCAGTGAACTACCAAAAAGGTAGTTCAAATGGAAATGGTGAAATTCAATATGGCATTTAACTAAGTCACTGTCTAAGGTTAAACCCAAGAAACAATCAGTAACATTGGAAGGAAAAGCAAATATATTAATCAGTACGTGGACATCAGATGTATGTGGCTATCCCAAAAGCTGTCAAATAATCACAGTGGTATTTCAATGTGAGCGAAGAAAATGTGTCTATTCAAATATATACTTCATATTTAATTCATTTTTGTGTGTGTGTTTATGTAAAGAGCTTTGATAAGGATTTAGGGTCAAAAGCAAAACTGCAAGGCAAGAGGGTAATTGTGGCTGGTAGTCCTATTGCCTTTCTACATGTTTAATCAAGGATAGAATGAAATTCTCAGAAGAACTTAAGAGTGTCAGACACTCAAGCCCCATTGACTCCCAGGGTAGACTAGATTTCTGACTTATGGCCTTTTTGAAAATTTTACTTTTGTGTATTATGCCAGACATAGCTGAAAGCCTAGCTGCTTTCTCAGACAAAATGCTTTATCACCAAATACTTGTGTACAGTAAAAATAAAAAATGAATTGCTATATGTTCTTCTCTTGTCCCTTCTTTATTCTTCACTTCAAAACCAAACACACTCCTACAAAGCCAGTCACGTAGTTTATAGTTTAAAAATGGGGAACTTCAGCATCTTACCATGGTACACAATGTAGCTTGCTGGTTGACAGGTCATAACACGCAAACAGGTGGACAGACAGAAATACTTGGAAGGTTTTTTTTTTTCTTTTCCTCCCCCCACAGAGTTTTCCAGTTTCTTGCACAGACAAGTGAACTGCTGACAGGAGATGAAAAATCTGTGTAACAGCTGATCTGTCTTACAGCTTTACAAGGAAGTGAATGGTACAAACTCGTCAGAAACAGCTTGAGATTTTAGGATGCTCACTCTGACTCTTGAGATACCATTGATTTCTGCTGTCTGGAACCATGGAAACACTGAGTGATTAAGGCTGAAGAAACTTCTGGAGCCTTAAACCTCTGTCTCAAAGCAGGGTGAGCTGCAGAGTCAGACCAAGCCACTCATGGGCTTTGTCCAGTTGGGTCATGAAAACCCTCAAGAACCTTTGTGAAGGAAAACCCTCAAGAACCCTCAAGTATCTTTGTGCATTGTGTCCAGATCTTAATTATCTTCACATTGACTATCCCTTCCCTCTCCCCTGTTATCCAGAACCATATTTCAGTTGAAGAGCATAGTATCTTGCTCCTTTGCTGTGACTAACTACTATGAATGGTACAGGCTGGGAGTACCTTGATCAGCCTTCAAAAGTCAGCCCAGCAATACCTAATTGCAGGATGCCCACCTTTACTAACAAACCAGACACTCATGCTCTCGTCATAGGTCTTGTGCCCTTTCACATTCTTGGTGGCCTTTTGATGGACTCGCTTGGGTTCATCAGCTGTGCTCCCCTCCTGTCCTCTGCTCTCTCCCAGTCATTTCTGAATGATCACTGGGTAGAGCTTTGTTGGGTGAACTTGAATGTATTGAGTGGGCTAATCTAATCCGAGAGGCATTTCTTCCTTCTTTCACTTGCCTCGTACTTCTGCCAGTTTCTCCACGGTAGATATATTCTCCAAACTAAGCTGTGATCTAGGACAACTTATATCAAAATTGATATATTTAGCCCCATTCAAAGAAAGAATTACTGGAAGAGGTGACTGCTTAGCTATTTGCACCATATTTTTGATCACTTGTGACAGAAAGCGTGGCTAATGACGCTAGGGGAAAAAATGAGCTTGATTATATATAACTTGAATTGACTGAATCTGTTAATTGAGAGGAGCTATTTTGAAAAGAGTCAGAAATTACAAAATTTTGTAATTAAATAATAAACTGGTTTTCTGTGTGCCATTGAATTCTTTTTAATAGATGGAAGAGAATATTCAATGCAAATTTTCAGTGTAAGGCACTGAATCTGGGGAAGTGACATTCAGCAAAATATTCCAAACTACACTTTGAAACCTAGGCTTTGTTTCAGTTTTCTTTTTGAATTCTTAAGCTCTCATTAAGTGATGTCAGAAAACCTTACGTTGCAAAGCCACCAACACTTCCTCTTGATGTGAGTTCCTGCCTCTTTGGAAGCCTGTGGAAATGTCTACTTGTGTTTTACCTTCACTCAGTAGTAGTTTACTCATAACTTCTGTGACTTGGTTTCTATAACATTAAGTATTAAATTCAGCTAATACTTCATTATTTCAGCATTACCTTCGTGTACATTAGTTCTCTTACTCTGATTTTGTTACTGTCTGCAGAGAGATTTACAAGTCAGAATGCTTTTAGAATTAATATGTATACATACTGGAGGGATCTAATTTGTCACTAGAAGTCTGGCTAATACAATCTGAGATTTGAATGCACAAGAATGTAGAATTATTGAATAGCTGAGACCTCATTAAATAAAGATATTTCATTTGATATACAGATATTTCTTTCTGTTTTTTGAAATAGCAAAACATAAGAGATGGTTTGCATGAGTTTAAAGGCCTCCTTTGCAACTGCAGTGATAGCCACTAGTATTATCCTTTAAGCGTTTTCAGCTATTTTCTGGGCTTTTATGAAGTTTTAAAAATAGTATCTTGTGGTTGTTCACAACTGAACAGCAAGTTGAATGTGCGATTGTTATCTGTGCTACTAAAGATAAAACTGCGAAGTTATTAGGCTACATTTATCTAAACAGCCTAAGCAAGATGACATAGATTCAAAGGTACAGCCAAGATCAAAGAGCGCAATAAATGATGCAGGAAACAACAATTTAAAAGGGAAAATGTCTGTGAAGTAAAAACTCATTTGTTAATAAGAAGGTTAATTTTAGAGTGGGAAGAGACATCATTTGTAAGAAGATTTTTTTCTTTTTTTTTTCTATAAAGGATGTTCTAAATTAGACTTGTATTTCTGTAGAAGTAGGATTCTGCTTGTCCAGAAAGAAAATCATACAGAGTGTCCTATCTTTTCTACTCAATTTCTTAGGCACTGCGAACATTCTCCAACAGCTTCTGATACCCAGAAGATGACTCACACCAAGCCATTCGAATGGGGTTCCTGGAAATTCAGAGCTGCTTTTTTCTGGCTTTGCTAAAAGTTGGGTTCCTGTCCTACGTCTCCACTGTCCTGACTACCGGTTCCTTGCAAGAGGAGAATTCAAATGAGAGTGAAAGCAATCTGAAAGGCTGGTAATGCCAGAATGACCAGCATCTTTGGGCTGCAGAAACAGCAACACCAAGGAAGGAAGAAAAGACATCCAGAATGGTATAGTGCAGGATTAGTCTGTTTCTGGAGAAGCTGACCTACCATCCCTTCACTGAAAGAGAAGTGAACATTGCTTAGATAGTTGAGGGGAAATCTTTCCTTCAAAATACTTTAAGACCTTGGAGAACCTGTACTGTCTTTTTCAGGCGGCCTGATGAAAAAGCCTTCTCTCCTTCAGGTTTTAGAAATATGATGTATTTGCATCTATCTGGTTTTCCCATTTTTACCTCATACATATAATACACAAAGGACATTCCAGGTACATGCTGAGAACTGAGTATATAAGGACATATGAACATGCATACGTTTACCTTTCTTAGTCTAGCTATGAACATGAATGTTCTTTCCTTCACCTATTGTACACCCAGTGATGAAGATCCAATGCCAGTGCACCAAGAGCTAGAAACATTGTTTATTTTCTTTTCCCCAGTTTTAATCACTGCCTTAATTCCCTTGGTTTCTTGTAGATGGTGTTGAGGTCCTTAATGTCCTCAAAGGAATCTCTCCTTGGTCTAATTTTGTTATGCTGTCATCCGGGCCTGGGTCACCTTCTTTTCTTCTTCCACAGTAAAAGCATTTTCCCCATTTTTCTATAGCTTTGCTACAGGTCCAGCTGTGCTGAAACAGATTTGGGACAAAAAATAAGTGAAAAAAAAAATTAACTTAAAAATGGATGCAAGATATAATTCTGCGTCTAAAACAAAGATACTGAAGTTTCCAGTTGTTTGTCAGAGGTGGCAATGAACTCACTTTTTGGAACAATGATCTTCCAGTTCTTATCATGTCTTACTGGAATTTCACCTCCTTAGGCGATAACAGTGTGGAACTGCTATTGCTGTGACTTTCTGCTCCATAGTCAATTAAATTTAATATAAATAGTGCTGTGCTTTACTTTGTAAAGTTATTAAAATATATATAAAGCTAGGTACAATCAAAGTCCTACTTAATCTAAAGTAGGTATTATCTGAAGATCATGTCTCCCAAAAGGATAATGCGTAACCTGAACTTTCATTACGAGTGGAGAAAAATATTTTGAAATACTAGTACACAACTCCCTGTCCCAAAAATATATCCCTTCCTTTGACTTCAATAGTTCACTTCATTTGTTTTTCTTCAAAGTTATTTTGCTTTACACATTCTGTAAGTAAGTTTTAATTTATGGTATTTAAAAACTGTTTGTAATAGCTCCAATTGCCTAAGCACATGGGAATATTATATCACTTCAAGCAGAAAATGTTTTTCTCTTCCCCCAGACTACAGAAGTTAATAACGCATCCCTATTCTCTCTTTTAAAATAATGGCTTAATAACGGTTTGATAAAATGCCTGATAAAACAGATGGTCTTGGATGAGGTCCTAAGTTTGTCAAATCTGAGCTCTGTTTGACTATAAGGAGTGCAATGTACAGTCACGAGGAATCCACAGAGAGGGCTTAGCAAGAGTACTTGTGTACAGCAAGATTTTTTTTTTAACTACAGGCATTTCATACATGATTACAATGGAGTACAGGACTTATGGCAGGGTCAATGGTGGCTGGTAGGGGCTACAGGCGGATTTGGGAGAACACTTGAGAGTGTAATTTAAAAAAACACACTCAAATTCTGTTCTCAGTGAAGAATCTTCATATGCATAAACTGAGATGACTGTTGAATGCAGATGAACACAGCAACCAAAACAAAAGTGAGTTTAATACAAAGGAACTATGAGCACAATATGAAAGAGAGTAATCTAATAGCAAAAGAAATGAAGAAGAGAGTTTCCTTCCATTAAATATTTGTTCTTAGATAAGTAACAGTTTCCTATAAGTCCAGGCCAATGCAATTCTGAGCGATACAAAAGATTTTACGAAAACACTTTAATTCTGTCACTACAAAATACATACATAGTCTTTTGTCTGGTGTTTCATGGGAGAGATTCAGACTCCTGATGCAAGTTTACTGTTTCATTGCACAACAGTTATTGAGATTTAGGTAGTAATGCCCGGAATTACTTGTCATTCAATTATTACTATTAGAAACTTGAAATATAGAACACAGACAAATTGATAGTGCTTAAACAGTTAACTTCTATTGAATATGAGATATCTGATTTATGTTTGCTTTATATTGAAATGTGATTTTGCCACGTTACCAAGAAATAAAAACAAATTTTCTTGAAAAATGTTTTGTAAGTAAATAAATAGTAAGTAAAGTAAAAAGAAAATAAAATAAATAAGTAAAATATTGCTGAGCTGAACCAGCTGCTAGTACTGGGGAGAAAGTCAGTGGGGTGCTTCAGGTAATAGCTATAGCCCCAGATTTTTTTTTGCTCTGGCACCACCAAAGGAAAATCAGCAACACCCTCCATACCAATTACTTAAGTGGCAGGATGATCTTAAGGGAAGTACATAGAAACCCACATTTCCTAAAGAGTTTTGGTCCAACATGTCCTTAAAACATCTGATTTTACATCTTTTATGTATGAGGGAAAGAGCTGAAGTGAACTATTTCTAAGTAACGAAATAAACTCTGAGCACTATCTGCTACGTCTGTGCAACTTATGAAGTTTTGCTATATTAAATGACTGCCCTGATAATAAAGAAATTTGTCTCTTCCTTTCAAAACCTACTGTCTTTTCCCCCTTGCACAACAAATCTTGAAGAGGTAGTTAAAGCATCAACACCTATTAGAGAAAATGGAAAGAATACATCACTGGAAATCTTGGAAACTTTTCAGCAGCGTATTTGCTTCAGAACAAATGAAGGCCTCTGAACTAATCCTCAGATGAAAAGAGGTTCATATACGTCTTTAATTAGATCATGCTATTGGAACACAATATTGTGATAAAGAAGATTTAATAAAGCATTTTGTCCTTTTATTACTTTCGTTCCGTGCAACATATCTCCTTATCCAAGCAAGATGTTTGACTTCAAAGGAAGTACTATCCACCCTCCCTTTGCTCAATAAATAACTCCCAGAGGAGTAAAAACAATATATGTTTGTAGCTTTGCCGACGCTGCTGAGTGGCGAGAAGATCAATCACGGTCGTTCTTTTCTGTAGCTGTGGGTCTAAGATGAATCTCTTCCTCAAAGAAATTTCTGTATAATTTGGTGTGTGTCATTAACCCTTCACCTTCGGGAGTGAGCACCTTAAAAACAAAATGAAATCAAGCAACTTCCCTTGCTGGAAAGCATTCATCTGAGCAGGGGCTGACCCTGTGCAAAGCACCCAATGAAACTTCATCCTGATAACGGAACTGAAAAGTAGTTGAAGAAACATGTTAGGTGCATGGTGGCATATTCAGAAAATTACCACAAATTATTTTTCTTCAGTATGAATATTCTTACTAGGTTCTGACAGGACAAAACAGCCTTTCTATTTCTTAAATAAACAAAGCCAACGTGTTTTCAGAAAGAAATATTAGACTCCAAGGCTATCAGCAATGAAGTCAACTTGTCAAGAAATCTCAGCTTTCACTGTAAATACTAAAAGAAGTCAGAGAAAACAAAAGGCTGGAAGGCATCGGAGGAGACATATTTCACCTTTGCTGCAAGGTGTGATCATCTGTCATGAACAGCATACTTGGCAGAGGTTTGTACTCTCCCAGATTTCTGGAGAAGATTCCTTTTGTCTCCAGGTGATTTATATCAGTATTTTTTTCTTGCTGACAAAAGTTGTTCCTGAATCTTTGCTGAATCCCATTGTGCTGGTACTGAAGCTCCTCACATCTTCCAGCTACTGTCAACATGGAGAGCAGCTTGTTCTTCTTTATAGTGGACTACTATGTATTTGATCAGTATATTTTTTAGCATTCTTTTCTCCAGACTGCATCTATTTTAAACTTTTTTGTTCTTAATGTTACACTTTTAATGTGTTTTGTTGAGTCTTTAATTTAGCTGTACCTTTCTTGAGATTGTATGACAGACTGAACACCGTAAGCCAACTAGACCTCTCTCATACTGAGTAGAACTGAAGGCTTACGTCACTTTTCCTGCAGCCTGTACATCTGTTAATATCTCCTACGATCTGCTTGCTTTTTTATTTTTTTTTTATGTGGTAATTTGTTGATGATGCATAATGTTCAACCTGTATTCCACAATAACCATTAAATCTTTTTCTGAAAAAATAACATGGGCAACTTGTTCCCCATATTATTGGGCAGTTGATTATCCCAGAAAGAACAACAACATTGTTTGTTCTCTGATCACTTCTCAATTTCAAATATAATTTAGAATTTCAGTCTTGACCTTTCGCATACTTGCTGTTCTTGTTAGCTTCATATCATCCTTCACGTACAAACTTTACATATATTCTGTACTTTATGATTTAGACCATTCACACAGACACTAACAAGAATCAGGCGCCAGCCAGATCTCTTCAGAACCCCAAGTGACCCACCTTTCTCTTCTCAGAATAAACCACTGGTAACAATGCTGTAGATGCCATTACCCAACCAGTGGAAATGTGAAAATCCACAACACAAGGAAATGAACTTAGTTACTACTAAGTAATTCATGAATCTTCAAGATGAAGCAGTTGAAAGTGTACTACACCCCAAAAGTTCAATTCAAATAATTTCTTTGTATGTTCAGATTTTGTTCCTCAACACCTGCAGGTTCCCAGTTATGCAGGATTTCAAAATGCACAGCTTTCAAGAGCTTATTATTTGTACATAACCTCATCTGTGGAATGGAAAATCTTAGAAAAGGAATAAAACCATGGTTACCACTGAGGATTTTTCAGTCTAAATTAGCTACAACACTGCATCTGAGAGAGAAGCATGATGTCAGACAAATAAGAGTGAAGGAAGATTATGAGCTAGTTGTTTTGAGATTCTGCTTTTCCATTCTCTCTCAAGGTTTACTTTTAAATCATGTAGAATTTGGCAGGCTTCTGAGAGAGTGTGTACTTTGGCAGTGGATTTCAAGAAGGAAACAGGATGGAAGAATGAAATTATCATTTATACTTTAACTAGAATTAAAAGAAGGGGTAAATTCTGCTTTTAGTTGCACTGCAGAAGTTTCGAACCATGTATATATGTGCAACAAGCTTTTATTTTAAAATGCATCTCTTCATGCTACTTGAATTAAAACTCTCATTGAATTTAAGTTTACCTCAATCTATTGCAATAAGATAAACCTTTTTAAAGGCATACTTGGCTGCTTTTTTCCTCATTTGTTCAGCCTGGTTTAATATTGTTTGCTTTTCACTTTGCATTTTAACAAGCTTGCTCTCCACTTCTACAGTCACTTGTGATCACCCCCAAATGGAAGTTTATTTTATTTTAGTGTTTCTTTCACAACTAATTTGAACTTACATCTGGCTTTGAAGAAATATTTACATAGAGATATAATACAAAATTTCATGGTGTAAGTGTAGTGCCATTCAACTATGTAAATAGCAGCAAAGATGTTTAATTGAATATAAAACACTGGTAAAACATAAACATTGCTTGTTTTTATTCAGATTGCATTGTGCTTGAACTTTGATGGTATAAATGAACTAATTGATAGTGGAAGTTACAGTCTGAAGTGTGCTCCAACAACTTTGCCTTACACATAGACAATTTTTCTGCAAATGCTTGTTCCCCTGGTGCCACTCATTGTGCCTCTAAAATGCTTCCACTGTCTTCAAAATATTCAGTCCTGGATTTAAAACCAGCGTGACTGCAGTCCTCAGGGCAAAGCCATGCGCTACTGTACATGAAGGTAAACAGGTAGGACCCCACAATGCCTTTCAAGGATGTGTGCTGACATAACAAAAGTTCTGAGATATAGATTAATCTGGGACCATTTTTTCAAATTACCTCCTATTTGCACCTACTAAAGTCAAGGAAGGATAAAATCTCAGAATTATGGCCAAATGGAAAGTTGATTGAACAAAAGCAATAACACCTGGGCTTCTAACAAGGGGTGAAGAGAGCTTGTCACCTTCTGCTGGGGTCACTCAGGCTCCTGATGTCCAAAGGGAAATAAAGCCTGAAGTCTTGAAGGCAGAGGGGCCAGCACTGTGAGAGATAATTATTGCACTAAACACCAAGATCCAGCAGTTACCCCACTTTTATTTTTGAAGGCTTCCTCCATTAGTTTTACCTTGCTGGAAAGCATTCTCACCTCCCTGACCTTGGAGAGCCTGTTGCCATGCCACACCGGCAGCCTGACTTCTTGTTCTGTCTGTTTGCACCCAGTCTCATCGCCACTGTGATTCATGGCACGGTTTTCACAGCTTCAAAGGAAAGTTCAGAGACATCTGAAGGCAGTGAANAAAGCAAATAGAGGGGCAAAAAAAAAAAAAAAAAAAAAAAAAAAAAAAAGGGTGAAGAAGGAGAGATCGAGGGCAAAGCATGTGACTCTATTCTCATTCTCTAATCTCTCCTGTTCTCAGGACGGTGCTGCCACCACTGTTATCAGCCAGCTCTACCAAAACCCTGCCAAGCCTGTGAGATAGAAATGCAACATGGGGAAGGACCAGAGTACAGAGCTCAGTTGCAGCTGGAAAACTCACGGATAGCACAGAGCACTGAACTGCACCAGGGTTCCAGCCAGCTCTGGTAGGGCTGATTATCCCCCAGACAGCACCCGGACCAACTGTCAGAGATGTCTGCATCCTTTCTTATTTATGCTCCAATGCTGTGCCTTACAATCAGCTTATTTTTTGTAATAGTACTTGCTGATTTACTTCTAAGTTTATTTTTTCTTGAATTTACAGTGCTGTTATCTTAATATTTACGATGTTCTTTCTATACTGTCATCTTCAATAAACATTTGATATCTATTCAATTGGCTTTCAGCTGTCCCCATTCACAGAAAAACAATACAACTCAGTGTGATAGGTATGGAATAACTGCAGGAGAGAAGACACCACAACATGTACTGCCCTCTATCCAGTTGATTTAGAGCAAGGAAAAAAGTATTGAGGAGAGCAATGCAGAACCATAATTACTAGCAAGGTTTAACTATTATTGCAGTGGCTATTTTCCATGATAATTGGCTTTAATATTTATGTAAATATCAACCCTGTCAATTTTGCTTCCATTAACCCTTGATGAAAGCTGTGACTGTAGGGATATACAGATGCATTATGTTGTCTCTACCCAGAGCTGTCCTTTTCCAGTGAACATTATAACAAAAAAACAGGGATGTTCACTTTAAATGTTGTCTTTCAGTGAAAGTTATTGAGCGTTCACAACATTCTAGATCTGAAAATCAAAATTATGACAGAATAAACTAATCTTAAAAATCTGAATCACTGTATAAGGATCCGTTATTACTACTTAACAAAGGAAACAGTAATGCTAATATGGGAAGTCTTAGCTACAGTACACAATACAGAATGCTCATGGCTGTGGACAAAAGCATTGTTTAAGATTACTTGAGTATTGGTTAGGAATTAAGGAGAAACAGCAAAGTCAGATAGATTCCTGAAATGGAAAAGGTTCCAAACTCACACTACTACAACACCGTCCTGTCTGGAGCCAGGAGATCTGCTTCACAACTCCAGTTGCTGGCTCTGCTACTGCTTTTTGAGCTGCCTCTTTCTGAGTTTTGTCTGGCCGGCCCTTATCCATGTCAGGGGCAACCCCACCCCTGGTCCACCCCTTCCAGTCACAGGGGCCCACCCCCTTCCAGAGCACAGGTGCTAACAATCTACCAGTATTCCCTGGGCCAGACACACCCCTCCACTGTGTGCTCAATCATCATTTCAGGCCATGATCAACCGTTTCCCCATAATGTCTTTAGCAAATAGAATAAATTGGGTAACAAAAGTAAGCTATTCTTATCATATTATATATTTCATCATGAATAGGTGCCTAAGCACCACTAACTTCCGATTTTACTTTCTAAATGCTGCCTGCTGAAAATATGCTTGGTAATGGGTAATAAGGGTAAAAAAACAAATTAATGAT
Organism: Penelope pileata; assembly: GCA_013396635.1. Taxonomy (NCBI): domain Eukaryota; kingdom Metazoa; phylum Chordata; class Aves; order Galliformes; family Cracidae; genus Penelope; species Penelope pileata. The sequence goes on along the minus strand of WBMW01001876.1, from coordinate 187,392 downwards.
GATTTTTAAGAAAATATTAATCAAGTAATTTTGAGCAATGAATATTGTTTAAATAAATCTCATCTTGCAGATGAATTATAAGGAGAAAATGAAATTGAGTTGTATCAAAATGTTTGTGTTTAACCTAGTTATATTTATCAGCTATTATATTCGTTCAAAGTAGAAGTTACGTAAACACTTAAAAAACTATTGAAGTTCTAACAATACTTGCAGATGCTTTCATTCAGAACCACTATACCCAGTCATTTCTACTTTTCCACAAGACATACATTTTTCCCCTTTTGAACATTTTACACAGCTAAAAAAAAAACATTTAGATTGCTGAAAACATTGTACATATCATTAAGATTATTGACATTAGCCTACAGAAGCAGACTCATTAAAAATTAAGAGTGCAACTTGATTTTTAATCAATGCAATTGTGCCTTAGTACAACAGGAACTATAAACAAGAGTGATTTCCCAAGCTGTGTTAGACTTTTAGGGCTTATAATTCAAACAGGGTGAATTAAGGACAAAGTTGCATATTTCTTTTCATTTCTTTCAGTTTTTATAGTATTTATCAATCTTTGCATTATTTAAATAGTAATGGAATTTACAGATTATTTTAAACCATGTGTTTAAAAACAGTTTGTCTGGAGTAATGTTATTAAGTTGGGTAAATGCAGATAATTCTGCATGTCAAGGACAATTAACACGTATCCTGTGGTCTTGATTACCAGGTTCAAGGAAATTCTGCCCAGAAAAAATTCTTAGTAAAGCCTCATGGAAAGTTAAAGGCTCCTGCCCTACAATTAAAAGGGGAATGTAATGGACCCCCCACTCTTTTTTGGTGATTGACTTTAAACCTTTGCTCAAGGGACTGTTCTAAGAGGAGAGGGTTAAAGCAGTCAATAATAAAAAGAGGTTGTTTTCATTCTGATTGTACCTACATTGCTCAGTGGCTTTTCTTAAAAAGAAAAAAAAATCTTAGAAATAAAAGTAGGTAATATCATACTGTGTTTCACACAGGAAGAACAAGTGGGAGAGGTACCAAATGTAGGTCTGGCATGTTTGTACTTCAACTGTGCAAACTGTCTTTTCTGCCTGTGTATCCCACATATAGACAAGTCACTTTATATACCTATTTCAAAGTAAGCAGCACATTTCTCGTAAGTCCTTGAAAAATTAAATCATCAACTGACATAAAAATAAAACAATTTAGAATACCTCTTCTGTGGCTAATATTTTTTTAGATCATTGGCTGTAATTAATCCTTTAGTGTGAAAAAAAGAAATCTTAGCAACAGAATTTTAGCCTTCAAGTCAACCGTTGCAGTGGGCTGCTAATAGGCTTTTTTTTTTTTTTCCCCCTCCTTGTTGTCAAGAAATTGTGCTGTCAAATGCAGGAATTCAGATCCACTCCAGTGTAGGGTTATGCTCTGCATATTTTGTCTGATGCTGGAAACCTAATCTAGAAAATACTATGCAGATGACCCTGGCCTGAGAACTTAGAAGAGCTCATTAAAGTGTAACCTTGATGATTTCCAGAGTGAGGTACACACTACAGAGTGTATAGAGTGAAGGGAGATGATGTCAGGAAATTTGGAGAAATTTGGAGAATAGTTGCAAGGAAAGACGAAGGGACTGGATCTGAGCTTTGGGCTAGGGTTTGTCTGAGAAAGATGCATAGGACAAAGAACAACAGGAACAACAGAAAACTGAGAAAGTAAAGGAATAATATAAAAAACTGACAAAGGGTCTCCTGCCACCTTTGCCTGAATTCTTACTCTTAGGGATGCACCGCTCTTGAGCTTGGAAGAAGCGGTGCTTGAATATCAACCAACTCTCTTAGGCCCCCTTACCTTCCAGCGCTCTAACCCACAGTCTGCCTCCAACGAGGTCCTTGAAGAAGTCAAAGTTGGATCTCCTGAAGTCCAGGGTTGCAATCCTATTTATTGCCTTGTTTCTTCCTTGTAAGATCCTGAACTCCACTATCTCATGGTCACCGCATCCAAGGCTGCACCCAGCCTTCACATTCCCAACTAGTCCTTCCTTGTTTGTAAGAACAAGGTCCAGCATCATTCTGAATCTCATCATGAATTTCTATTTTTGCAGCAATAAAGAGAAGAGGGGGAAGCAGGGACAAGAGTTACTTGGCTGAGAGCGAGAAGAGCAAAAGAAGCAGCATTTGAAGAAGAAGAAGAGTTTGGAGCATGTGTTGAAAGTAGCAGGGATTTTGGTGCAAAAGAATAGCTAAGAAGCCACTGAATCTGATGAAGGAGAGGTTGTTAGTCACTTTAATGAGGGCCGTAGAGAGGATAGAAGTTAGATCAACATACTATCAATGTTTGTGCCTAGTGCAAGTTTAATGGCCCTCCAGGAATACATTTCTTCTCTGTAGATTTTTTCCTTGGACACAGCCCAAAGGTGAGCTCAACTCCTAGTATCAGAAAAGAATAAATCCTTCTCTGGATAATTATTTTTACACCCATCTCTTCAAAAATAAAAAGTTAAAAAAAAATCAAAATAAAATAAAGGAAAAACCCGTCATTTCAAGGGAATTAATTGAATGCTTTAATGGTAGGGAAGTAGAGCAGCAGCCTTTCCATTATACTTGAAATACATAATGAAATTAAAAAAAAATAGGCAATGTGAATCTTTACTGACAAATAGGACAGGTTAGGAGATTTCCGCTTCTGATTACTTTTTTCTAAGTTAGTTGCATGTATTACATGTATGTACCCAATTTATTGGTGTGAATCTCCCCACTGAAAAACTCATGATTTGTATCACACATATGTATCATACACAGCTGGTGTATTTCTCAACTTGGCCCTACACCACTTGGGCAACACATAGTTGCCCAAGGCACAGTTTACAAATCTATCCTGCTAGCTGCCAGCCAGCTTCTTCAGTTTTTCTGCAGTGTCAGTGGGACTTATTAGTATAAATTACTAGGAAGAAAGAAAAAAATAGTGCTATCAGCTAACTGTTCCCTACAGAACAGTGGCAACTAAATATCATGAGTGGAGGAGTGGGAATATATTTATGGCTCATTTCGGATAGACCCTCTTGTTTCTTCAAATAAGCATGCATTCCTGTAACGACTGTGTAGAGGTGTTAGAAGAGTGAACTGGAAGTACAGCAAATATAAAATCTGCTGGGCCATGTAGACTTTCTTTCATATGCTCTTTTTAAGATCTCTGCGTGCACATACTTCATCATCAGGATTTGTGCTATGGATGTGTACTCTTTAAAGACTAGTTGCTCGTGAAGGCATAAAATCTCTCTTAAAATCTATTAGCTTTGTTTGTGCTGAAAGTATATAGTTGCCATTCAGGTACAATGCTCCATTTGTATAGCTTTCAGCAAATGTGCTGTCACGTAGTTAGTGTAGTGATTAAGGGCACTTTGAGAAGCTTACCACCTTTGCTTGCAGAGAGACTACCTTGACCTATAAAAACTCAAGCAGTACACTTAATAAATTTATCATTTTGCTAGATTTGTCTGTGGATGTTTCATTTATAATTCATTGTCATTAGATTGTTTCTACAGTGAAGGCTTGAGTTAACTCTTAACTCTCCCTCAACCTTATTTTGAAGTATTCAGTGGCAAAACAACACAGAACATAGCTCAGTGAAGTAATCTGTTGCTATGAGAGGAAAGTACTTGCATGGAGTAATTTTGAAGAAGCAAGACTTTAACATGAATGGTGCAATATTACATAATCTCAAATACATTGCAAAACACTTTCTTCCACCAGAAAATTGGAATAAGAAGTGAAGATCTTGCTTTGATGCTTGCTGGATATCATAATGGTTAGTTCCACACAAACTGATCCCTGTTTTTGTTATTTAAGGTGAATATTGGCATATTTGTTTCCAAGTTATCATAAATATTCTGGCAACAATCAGATCAGAATATTTGAAGCAGTGATTTATGTTGTCACTTTTAGCTACAGAAAAGGATTAAATATAAAAGAAAGCATGTCTTTCAAAGAGATTTGAAAGCTGTGATGCAAGGAAGAACTCATGAGCTTGAAATGGTTCACCTTTGGGAATCAATGAGATTAGAACAATTATCAATCAAATACTAAGTGTTTTTTGTATTGATCAGAAAACACCCTGCCTTGAGTAACCAAAGTTGCTACGGAAGCTTCTGGGATTCAGGCATGGCCAAAATTTAAAGGCTGATTTTCTTCAATTTTTTTTATTATGTGTCAAGCTTTCAAATAGAAGGCAACATGCTACACATGTGATGACAACCAAACAACGCGTTTTTCACAGAAGTAGATGGTTGGTAGTCTCCATGTGTCTAAATATCAGTCAGAGCAGGAGCAGGTTAAATAATGGTTGCACTGGTAATGACTGTGGGTGTCTTGTGCATATCTCAAATCAACAATGACAGAAGCAGTATAAAAACAATTTATGAACCACAGTCCTCTTGGGAACTACTTTTCAAGCAATAATTTCATCTAAACTGTTTATCGGCTGCTTTTATTTTAATGTATGAAGTGTCAAAAATTTTCTTTGACATTAGGCTTGTTATTGTCTTTTGATTTATGTATTAAAGCAAAGCATAGTAAATGCAAAGATTGCTTAGTGGTTTTGTGTTTGAAAACTATTGGAAACATTTGCTACAGTGGTAAAAATCATTCACATAGTTAAAAAAACATGAAATAAGAGTCATGAACTTTTAAAACTTAAATAACTTAGGACACAGAAGACTCAAACTGTAAAAATCTTTACTTCCCAAGGCCCATCTTGTAGAAACAAATGTTTATGCTGTGAGGAGATCCATTACCATATATATGCAAACAAATAGCTGGGCATAGTTTTCACAACTGGGAATGCAAAATATTCCTTGGTAGGCGCGTATGAAGGCATAAATCCTTGTACCCAGAAATGCCTGGGAGGATCTCTGTGTGTTTGGCATTTATTTATCTCAACTGGTGGTTATCTGTTTTCCTGTATTATCTGCAAGGCTTGGATTTTAATAACCACTTAAATATTCCTGAAATCTTAACTATACTTATAGCGTGAAAAAGTCTTGGCATGAAATTTCTTGCAACCACACAGGGATCTGTCAGCATGAGCCTCGGCTGCACTCAACTCCCACATGAATGGATGATCATTGTGTGAAAGTAACAGCCTCAGACAGAATATTGTAATGAGACAGGACAGATCCAGGAAAGTTGAGAAGGCTGAACCAGCTGAACCGGCACAAAACCCTTCAGAGTGGGTCTACTTTCCTGAGACAGAATATATCAGAACAGCCTGAAATCACAACTACAGGTCAACCTTACTGCATTTCTCTGAGTGTACACTGTGATTTCCTGAGCGTGTAATGAAGTGTATGAAGGACTTTAGAAATAGGCAATTGAATACCTGAAATGTCAGCTACGGATCTGGAGAGGAAACTCTCTTATTGTCATCTCCATTTGCAGTGCTTGGAAGGAACTGAGGCAAGGTGTTAACAGTCATCAAGACCACCAGCATGTGGTATGGGCTTTTGGGCCAGCCATTCACCAGCCACTTTGCCAGCTGGAGAGCTGCCGTGCATAGGATGATGTTATGTGGGATAATGGACTCATATAACACGGAAACGTAGGACTAGAACTGTGAAGGGGAACGTGAGCATTCATCTTGTACTAAATGTTCAACCTATTTTATTTGAATATTAAAACAGACACCTGTTTTCTACCTTTTTTTTCTTGGGCCCTGGGTTTTTCACCTTGGCATGCTTTTCCTACAGATGTACAACTCACATGTACAAGAAAGGATTGCAAAGAACAGCCGAACAATGGACTTGGTTTTAGTACCATCTGTAATCGTTATGAGTAAAGTTCATAAAACACTAGCAGGGCTGATATTTAACACTTATGTGAACTGGGATGTAAGTGGAAAATTATGGTCAGCTGTCTGATACTAGTGCAGTAACATGGAATTTACCTGGTTTTTATTTTCACTTTCTGGCCATGAAGTGTATCTTGCAGATATCAAGTGGAGAAAACCTGTACTTAGTTGCCTACTTTGCTTGTCTTGGTTTTTGAAACCCCTGCATGTGAAAAGAGCCCTGGTGTTGATCCAGGAAGTGTATATTGTATGCAATTAATGTATATATACTTATATATATGACCCTATTAACTCCAGAGATTATGCATAGGTTTAAAGTAGGTACATTTTTTATCACTTCATATTGTATGTTTGTCTTGAGCCCGATTGAAATCACATTTGAATATTTGCTCACTGACATCCTTCAAAACTAGAATGAAATTAGGCTCAGACCTCTGTGCCTAGACACAACTGACCTATGGAAAGATTTACAGGTGGATGAACAGCTAATCAGTAAGATAGCCACAGCAGACTGAGAATACAATTACATTTTAATTATATTTTATTCTAGCCTTGCATGTCTCCCACCTTATCTCTGTTCTTTTTATTTGTGGAGGAAGGCTCTCTGGGAACTGGGAGATATTCACTCGCACCCTGTGAATGAAACTGGTTGGAAAACTCATAAAGCCTGATGGGTTTGTGCAGCTTCTAAAGCCCTCTACCCTGTAAAATCACATTTTTAATGAATTTGCTGGATCCAGCAGGTTGTGTTCATTTAGAAGAGGAGAAACCCACTAAACCACTGTAACACCAACAATTCCATTTCATTTACTTAATAGGAAATGAGAGTTTTGACAAATAGGTGTTGAACTCTTTTTTTTTTAAGATGCATAAAACCTGCACTTCCACATGGCTTTTAGAGTCTTTCTAAATGACACAATACTCTCTCTCAGAAGCAGGAGCTAAATAGGAGAGGCTTGTTTGTTTGTTTGTGATCCAAAGAGGCTTACAGTGCAAATGCTAGAGGTTGTGGTTAGAAAAACGTCTCTCTTTCCTTTTCTACAGATTCTGCAGCTGAAAGGAGACTTCTGGCATTTGTTATTGTTATTCTCCTGATCTGAGTCTGCCAGAAAAAGAAAAATCATTTGGAAGAGAAATGACTTACAAGCTGAAGGGATAAGTCTCTTTTTCTTCCATACTAAACTTTCTTTATACTAAACATTAACATATATTAACAGACATTAGTCCTTTTTGGTAGCACTCTAGATAGATGACTGCATTAAAGGTATGTAAAACTCTAGAAAATGTATATTGAGCCACAAATCAATAAACTGAACTTTTCATTTGTCTTTACAGGAGAATTCCATCTAGCAGACATGATAATGGTTCTAAATCCAGTCTCATCTCAATTATGCAATGCCGTAATTCTTGACAATGCTAGAGATAACTCCTTATCTTTGCCAAAGATGGAGCAGAATCAGGCCTTGGTATTTTTTATGTTGATTTGATAGAATTGAGTAGCCTACATAAAAACAGCATAAACTGAACCAATACTTTTGGACCTTAGAAGTTCAGTATTTGCTGTTGTAGTGTTGCTGATGAGTGTGAAAACATGTAATTGCATTTGATACGTTATGAATGACAGAAGTGACAAAAACCACTTCTAACTTTTCAGTTTTTAACGAGCTCTGATGTAATGTAGTTTCTTTTCTTTCTGTTCTTCTTAGAAATCGGTGAATATCATCTTTGGCAAGCATGTTGATTAGGGTGGGAGCCTGAAGTGCAAACAGGAAAAGTATGGCATTAGGTTTTCACTGATGAATTAAAGGCGTGGTATTAAGTGCCTAGGTTGTAAGTATCTATTGTCTTTAATAGGAAGGTATTTCACATTGGATATGCTTTGAAGGCATTTGGAAAAATAAATGCTATTTTCATTTGAAGAAATATGCATTATGGCACTTTAAAAATCACAGCTATAGGATATTAATTGAAATTGTGATCTCAAAACAGATCAGCAAATGCTTTGGGGAAATTAGTCACAACACTATCCTAAAATATAACTTACAAGTCAGAATTTTTATAGCTGAAAAAATTTCCTTTGTAAAATGTTGATCTGTTGATTTAACATGTTCAATAGAAAAATATAAGTTTTGATGTCTTGTAAAAAAAGTGGGAAAATGTTTTAGTTTGTAAAAATAAAAAATATTTATTAGCCGTTTTATTTTATGAAAAAGTCCTACATCCTCTTTGTTTTTCTTCTTCAGGTTTTCAAATTCATGAAAATCCACAGGGTAGAAATTCAAAATTAATGAAATGAATTCCTTAGTTTTGCCATTTTTCCCCCTTCATCAACTATTTTTGTTCAGATAGTCTCTCCAGCCTGTGTATTTTCCATCTTGTCATTATCAAAGAAGTAAAGGAACCAGAGAGCTGACTGCTGCAGCTCAGTGTGTGATCTTAATGTGTCTGCAAACAACTAGAAGAGAAACGCTGTTTTCTCCAGAGTACTATTTGGTGTTGAAATGATTTAGGTCTGGAAAATCAATCTGTTCATCCTTCTGGACAATTTCTGAAACAAATATTTAGCAAGATTTATAGTGTTGTACATATGCAGGCCAAAGGATTCCACTAGAAGGCAGATTTTTGTAATGTCATATAATCGTCTACTCAATAAAATGTTTTATTGTTTTGATTTTTTTTTGGGGGGGTAATAAATACAATTCTACAACATGTTTTAGAGCCATATAAATATAACCAATAGTTCAACTTTTCATTTCTTGTGTAACTAGATGATTTTATATTATCCTGTTTACATACAAAAACACTGGAGACCTTTAGATGAAAGCAAACAAACAAAAAACTAAATGAAACACCTCCCCTTACACAAACTTTAATTACTGTAGTTTCATTTTCAACTTAGTCATTTGAATCTATTAAAGTGTAGACTTTTCAGAAATGCTTAAATAACAAAAATTTGGCTGAAACCCTGGCATATAAATATAATGTGAAAGCAAGGTTTAAGAATGAAAATCACAGTGGTTGTTTTTAACATGTAAAGGCTATTTGCTTGTTATTAATTGTAATCACAGTTTACCGCAATGATGTTGCATACCAATATCCCCTTGCACACTTCACCTCTGCAAACACAGAGCAAAAACCTAATCCAGGAGCATTAACACTTGTGCATGAAATGAGAGAAAACAGATACCTGCAGACGTGGGTAGGCAGGAGAAGGCAGGCAAACAGCGCCGGCAAGCAGGACCCACCTTGACCCCAGTGCACCTGGATCCTGGGAACTGTGGAGTTTCAGTCACTATCAGTGATGCTGTAGCTGGAGACTCTTCCAGGTAACTCCTTCCCAGGTGTGAGAAGCTGAACAAAGAAGGCTTTGGGGCATTGTTTTTAAAACACAAATGGTTGCCAAAGGCTCTGAGCTACCTCAGTGGCTTGCAGAAGTGGGTGCCAGAAGGGCTGGTTACCATGAGCTTGCACAAATGACTGAAAAGTACATGAGCAGTGCACACTCCACCAGTATGGAGTGGAGTCTTGGTCCTGTTTGTTTTGGGTTATGCTAGTCATTCCCATTCTCCTCAGGTAAGTATTTACACCTTTATGAGGTGGAGGGGAGGAAGCTGGTGGGCCTGGCTGAACCTACTTGACCCCAAGCACCAGGGGAACACACACAGCCCAGCATGGACACCCAGGCACAAGCTCGGAGTGGGCTGAATGACAGGCTCATAATGTCTGATGGGAATCTGACAATGGGAGAAAGCAGAGCAAAAGCTTCCTGTTTGAGAGGTGTTGTCAGCAAATATTTCGTCTCTCTGAGTAACTTTTCTATTCATTTATAGAAAACTTTTCACCTAGTTGTGAATTGGAGCGTTCCCAGAATTTCAAAGGTAAAATTGGCGGCATTATAATAAACAAACATTCTGGGAAAAATTAAGATGTATCTACATTCACATATCAGACTTCTCTTCCGTTCTTTGTATCTTGACAATAGCAATGAAGTCAGTTAGGGTACCCATCATTTGGAAAACACAGATAAATCAGGAAAATATCTGCTATGGCTAGTGCAGGCCAAAAGTAATTTTTGAAGCCAGAGAAAATAACTACTGGATCTGATAAACTCTTTAAGTGTTAAAACAAGTTGCATCAAAGTAGGTTTAGCTGCTCTGCTAGGAGCCCCATGCTTCAGTTCTAAAAATTATGCTTGAATGAAAAAAAGAGAGACGTTAAATTCCTTAACATAAAAATCAGTGGGCTTTATACATCAAAATTCTTTACACTCTAACCACAGAAGAGACCAAAATTTTTTTTTGAATCTTGCTGTAGTTTAGGGTTACAGATATTTCTGTTGATGAACACAATAATCATAATTGCTATCTCAGAAAAGTCAATTTTTCCTTCTAATTTGTTTATGCAAACAGCTTGTTTGCTCTTTTGATCATATTGACACAGCTGGAACAATTTTTATGCAAATTACTATACACTTTCCTGTTTTAATTTTGATGATCATTAATCCTAAAAAGTGCAAGACTCAGTCTATTTTTTTATTTCATAGTCAATAGAAATGTTTTTACGCTGTGTCCTGACCTCATTTTTTGACAATTAACAGCAGATTTAATTAAATGCAGTGAGAAAATCCTCCTGTTTGGCTTTAAGTGAGTAAACAAAATTGTTCATGTCTGAATAGGAACATTTTGGAAACTTTCTTTGGTCCATCTCTGTCTTCAAGTACTCAACCGCTATCTCCCTGTATCTGTTCATAACTTACACAATCCATCTTCTTGGGGGTATTTCTTGATTATTGTGGCCAACCACATTTTTTTTCCTATAATTATTTCATCAAGGGTACAATTTAAGCTGAAGAAATTGAGTCTTAATTCGTGATAATGGGGTTTGCTTTTTCTCCAATATGCATCTAAGACATAAATTTATCTTCCTTTGTCACCAAGAGAAACTCTGGAGATTAGCTGGAGCCATTTGTCAAACACATTCATGACTTTCTGGTCAGCTGCATTTATTTCTCCTGATCTGCATCCACAAATTGCTCTGAGAAAATTCTTCACGAGTTGAACCTTTCTACATTTTGAAATACTATGCTTATCCCATATTTCTGTCAACTTGGATAGCCCTAGGTTCATGGAGTTAGAACAAGTTATTCATTTTTATACCAATTGTGTTACTAAATTTCCTTTGTTAACCTATTAGTTTTTAAAGCAAATCTTTGTCTTTTCATGAGGAATTATTTGTCTGTTGTTCTAATATCTGGATGACGTTCTGCCTCTGTTTCTCTTTTGAGACTTTCTCTGACAATGCAACTAACGAGTCAAGGCACAAAATCAAGTCTGTAAGATTTTCTTTGTCATTCAGTTTCCACAAATAATGCTTAACATTGAATAATGCCACTCCCTATAGTGGAAATGTATACTGTTGTCTTTGGTAACATTGATATAGCCATATGGGTGCAGAAGTGTTTGCATAAACTTAAGTTACACCAATAGACATTCAAATACATTCTGAAGATGAAAAGACAGATGTAGATTATGTCTCTTTGAACAGAGTGGATAAGCAGGTGCTTAAATTTAAACCAATGGATTTTAAGTCTGTGTTTCTCCTCTAGGGCTATGAAAACCTGAGTGCTGTTTGCAGAGGTTAATAGCTAATTTTCAAGATACTGAACCTTCAACTAAATTGTTCAAAGTTGGCAGAAGCTGTGTGTGATTGGAGAGTAGTGAGGCAGAACAACTAAGTCCTACCAGTTGGAGAGGAACATTCTGCTCTGCTTGCCATGCCCAGGGAATGGCATGCTTTTGAGAAAATAGGTTTGGCTTTCACTTGAAGTGCTCTTTTCTGCAAGTGATGTAACTGATTCATGCTGACAGCAGATAAGTAACATAACTTGTTGATAAGCTTCAGTTTCGCACATATATATTGCTGTATTTGTGGATTGTTTTTAAGATGCTCGTAGTAGCAGAGCTGAAAAACAAAACCATGCAGGCACTGTGCAGAAGTTGGTCAGATAGCAATCATGTGATTTGTAACTTTCCAGGGAGACCTGAAAGGGGCAAGTTGCATTTACGTGATCTAAATCCACTGGTTGCATTCAGGGGGGATTAACATCTGTTAAAAGTATTATGTTTATCATGCAGGTGTTTCAATATTTGTATTTATTACGTGTTGCAGCAACAGTCTCTGAGAAAACATTCATATAACAATCTGGTTGTTTTATTGTCTGAATCTGTCAGGACAGTCATTTTGTTACTCCAACATTGTGATCCCCTTGCAAGCTGTAAACTATTTAATGAAGTGAGTATATGGAGAAAGATGACAGACTTCCAAACTTTTGGAAGACAGTTTTACATCAGAGACATTAGTTTTTGCACATGGGATTGTTCCTAATACATGTATGGCAAAAATGTTGAATTAGATTGAACATTTCCAGAATTCCAATGTATTCCCCTGTGCAGGTCTATATTTGACATTGCTTTCATTTTGTCAATAAACAAAACACTTAGATTCCAATATTAATAGAAATAAATATTCCATGAAGTACCTCATAGAAAGTGTAATTAGATCTGACTTTGAAGAGCTTTGCTTCATGTGTCTATAATGCTTTCATTGCCCAAAAAGTAACTCTGCAGATACAGTAACTTGCAGGAAAGGCTGTTGACTGTTTTTTTTTTTTTAAAAAATTTGAAAGCTTGACATCTGCTGATTTGCATTGCAATGTAATGTGCCAGTACCGCAGACAGTACAGCAATGTTAGAAATGTTAAGGTTGCAAAATCAAGTGCTCAAAAGCATAAGGAAATAGAACAGTTTAGGTCACCTGTGTGATCTCAATTTGTCCCCCTTGAGTGATTACATTATGATACAGTCTTTATTATATTATCGTGGATCTTTTGTTCCCAGGACCACTTGAATCTAATCCAGCTCATACTGGAGCTAATGGAAATATTTTCACTGACTTCAGTGAATTTCAGGCCAAGTTCCAAACAGCATTTTTTTCTTATTTAACTCATATTTCTTGAAATAACATAGGTGTATATAATGACATAGTTTATCCGGTGAATATGACATGATCCTTGTCCTGAACAATTTACAAAGGCCCTGCTCATATAATGAACTGGAGGTGATTGGTTCCCTCTGCCTAAATGGATCACTATTTCACTTTGATTAATCCACAAAAAAGTTTATTTTTATATAGAGTTCATTGCTGTATCAGAAAGAAAGAAGAAAAAAACTACTTAAAAAACACTAAAAAAAAAACCCCACTAAGCTGTATTTTCTTTCTTTTCCTTCTTCTTCTTTTTTTTTTTTTTTCTTTTGAGATAGGAATAACTTTATACCAAGAACTAAGATAACACAGTTCAGCTGAAAAAGGATGCACAGTGGTGACTGATCATTGGAAGGGTAGGAAGTAGAGTTGAATGAACAGATATTTTTCTTTTAGCATATGGGCACCAATAAATCACATGTTATGATAATTACTGTAGAAAGATAATTTCCAATAATAAACACATATCAAAAAATTGTATTTAGATGAGGCATGATCAAACATGAAATGACAGTTTCTGATGGAGACGAGATTTGCGTCTGTCAATTCTTTTAGATGAGTTCTCCAGTATACCATTTTGTTTGGATTTAGTATCAGCCAGCTTATCCTAATTTTGGTTCTAACCTTGGCCAGGCATTAGTTGCAATAAAATGACTTGTCTCAAATTATTTGAAAAGCAGTTAAAGTACAGGTGCCAGGAATAAGCTGCTTTTTTTTTTTCTTTTCTTCTCCCTGTGTATAAGATGAGACCTAAGACAATACACTGTACCACCATCTCACCATAACACAACCCTTCATATATTATTTCAGATGATTTCTATCTATTCCTTCAGTGGCACTCAGAAAACCAGGATCACACTCACTTTATTTTCTATTTTCCACCAGTAATTTAACTTACTACATGCCTTCATTCAGCAGAACTTCTCCCTGACCACTGACATCTTCTGACAATATCAAGAGCAACATCATTCATTGCTTTAACTCACATTTATTGATCCTATGGTCAAAAGAATATGACTGAAATGTTTACATGTATTATGCACATATAATTTTATTCTTTCTTTTGGCCTTCTGAATTAGTAACATCTGTTCCTGCTGATGGAAAATATCCTCTGGGCCACAGAGGAATCACAGTCACATGTTGCTGCTGGAACAGCCTGTGTGAATCAGCAGTAAGATAGACTCATCACTCTGCACCTAATAGATATAACACCAAAATGGAGCCAAGACATTCCTGTCCAAAGTGGGAGGTAACAGTTTGTCCTCTCGTTTGAAAAGAGAAGCCTCAAACCATTTTTTGAGTGCTTGCAGCTTAACAAGCAGAGCCTACTTTGGCTCTGTGTAAGCTTCACATTTTCATCAGAGCTTCATCTTGCCGTCTTAATAAGGAATAAAGTGGTCAATAACCTAACTGAAAGAACAAAGGGAAAAAAAAAACATAGCAGCATGAGAGACCTCTGAATCTTTGTGGTTTTAACTCTGAAGCATGTTGGAGCACTTCTCAGGGCTATTCATTCACTTTAGGTCTAAAATTTCAAAGATGTATAATATATCACACTTTACCAATGTGTTAGCCATCAGCTGAAGAGGTTGCAGAAAGTAATCAGCAAAACTGCCTGATGCTAATGCAGGAGAAACAAAAAGAAAATTTTGGTTTGCAAAGTAGCAAAACTTCACCTTTGGAAAAACAATCCAGGATCTTTCACGCACTGTATCCAGATTTGCTGTCTGAAGTACCGTATAAGTGACACAGAGGAAAGCCTCTTACTCAAAGTAGTCCAGTTCTAAACATCATATGCATTAATCTTGATGCACACTAGTGATTAAGGTAGTCAGCATTTTTTTTTATGCTTACAGTGTTTAGCAGACAAAGAACCGGAAATTTAACCAGGTCATCTACTCAGGTGAGTCATGCACACTCTAAACCTCTTAGTCAGGTATACAATAGAAATACAGTAAATTTTTTTTGAAACACCCTTGGTGAAGGGCTGTGTTGAAGGAAGGCTGTGGTGGTCTGGATCTCTGAGTCTTACGTGTACAGTGAAGACAACTTCTTGTGAAAACTGGTTTATGTAGATCACAAATGACCAATAAGAATACCTATCTATATTTATATATATCTTTCATAGAGTCTCAATTTCTGTGCCAAGATTTAGGTGCATTGTATTCCTTAACAAATTCAGTAAAATGGTCTGCAAACAGACTGATGATATAACTACTGTCTTTCTATATATGCCACAAACCTACCCGTGCCATTTATATATACCTGTGCAATCAAATTTCTTCATTTCACTTGATACATATTAATATTTTTAGTTAATTCATTTTTTTTAAATATTCTTCTGCCTCTTGTTCTTTCCATTTTTATTGCCTATTTATCTCAAATGTGACTATTCTGGGTGAAGAATAGTTCAGAATACTCCAGAATATATACAACAAAAGTAAAAATAAAAATCTGAATTTGACAAAGACCAGTTAATTCACTAAACAGACTAATCTTACCTTACATGTTTTTTGTAATATTATTTATATTGCAGAGAAGAAAAGGCCCTGAGAGTACAAAAGCACAATTCTGAAGTCTCTGAGTCAATGTAACAAAGCTAGATTGTATTCACTAAGCATTTGGCCCCAGTTCTTTACATACATACTCGCACTGATTTGCCCTTGCTATTATCTCTTGGGCCATATCATAGCAGCATATTCTGCATGGTAATAAATTATCACAAATGAAGAGACACATTGTATGACTCAAAATAATGCCTACATTTTGCACAGGCATAGGGCTTTAACTGAAACTCTTAAGTAGCTCCTCAGAAAGTCGCAACTTCTGATCTGCAAGGTGCTATCTAGCTTTCTTTTCAGTGGGAGTTGAGGACATACTGTCCTCCAGAGATCTGAGACCCATAGAGAATATTATAAAAGTCAAGTAACTGACATGTGATAGTGTGGTTCATCCAATAAGAAATGGATTGTTTAAAACAGACAAAGCGGAGTGAGTAACTAGCTATCAGAGACAGTTTTGACATAGAGCCATAAAGTTGGAAGCGGCATGCCGCTTTAGCAGGCATTAATGCAGCGGACAGACCTTCCTAATGATCTATAAATAAAACAGAAAAAATGTCTTCCTGGCTTAAGTGAATTATTGTTGCCATTAAAAATGATAGCATGACATGGGAGGAAAGGTAGTGCTACTTCTTTAAAATGGAGCGTTCCTCCTGCACACCCATTACTAAGTTCAGCTAGAAACTGGAGTAACACAAACACAACCTTCTTCTGTCCAGTTTTGACATTACATCCACACAAAAGGTAAAGATAGCATTTTTTTTCTGAAAAAAGCCAGGCAGCCCTGTAATACTTGATGTCTTTCTTTTCCCAACACCATTTGGAAATAAGAAAATTTCCACCTGTATGTTTACCTACTTTTTAGTAGAGCTTGCTCTTCCAGAGCTCACACTGGGAGCAGCACAGACAAGAAGTTTTTATAGTTTATTGAGCATTAACAATCAAAAGGCTTAAAAAATCATCTTTGAAGTAATCTCATTTCACCTGAAATAAGGAATTTAATCATATGATCATAGATTAAACCAATTTGGAGAGTACCTCATGAGTTCTGTAGTCTAATCTACTGAGAACTGGGCCATGAGATTAGATCAGGACACTGAGGGCTTTGTCCATTCCTTGAGTTTGCCCTATCTCTTTGGGAAAACTGTTCCAAAGTAAATGACAGCCTACAGGCAGTGGTTTTTTTTTTTTTTTAAATATAACATGGGGGATAGGAATAACCTATTTGCCTTACCTGTCTATCAGGTTGTTACGAATGAACAGCTCTACAATACTAAGGATGAATGATGATCTTTTGAAGGCCTGTACAGTTGGAATTTTCACTTGAATCTGAATACATCATGATAAGGAACCACATTTAGTTCTTTTGTATCAGAGTGAGCTAGGACTCCTTATTTCTAATAACTTTCAGCCTACTTTGAGTCAATCACGAGAACAACAGCTGAGATGTCTGTGTAGAATATGATCATATAGAATAACCATGTACCACGCTACCTGTACTCAGGCTGTTGAAGCATCATGGCTTGATCATACATGGCTGAGAGATGATTAAGGTGAATTTGCTTTTGCTGACACTTCTTGATGTTGTCATTAGCCTTCATCTTAGCCCTGTGAAGACTACCAAAAACATTATTGTCCCCTCTGTCTTCTGTTTCTTTTCTCCTCTGTCTTTTCTAGAAAGTATGTTTGCAATATACAGAGAGAGAAGGGAGAGGTGTGCTTGGTGAATTATTGATATGTAGATCATCTGTTCAAAATCCCTCTCCTAGGACCTAGATTCAGAAACTTAGATTTGGTTTTCATACTGTAAGTTTTAGGCATGTTGAAGGCACATACAAAGTAGACAGTATTTCTTTTCCTTTTACTACAGCAGTAGTCCCTTCCAAATTTTAAATAAATTTTAAATCCAGAGTTGTTCTGGAGATGTCTCTGTATAGTATTCTTAATGCCGGCAGAGGTACACCTAGGCATCAACTCAACTCTGCTATTGGTTAAATTCTCCTAATTCGTTACATCACTTGTTTGCCAAGATTTCTACCTGTTATAGGACAGCTGTGTTGCTCATCTACTTCAAAGAATCTGTTTCCCCAGTATTTATGTATGCACAGTACTCTTTTAAGGCATAATCAAACACAGAATTCTCGAAGTGCTGTATTTATGTAGATCAAACTTCAAGGTTATGGATCTGGTATTTAAAAAAGACTGTTAAAATACCCCAATCATTTTCATGTCCATGGCTCTAAAATTTAATTTTATAATTCAAAATGCTGTGGAATTTCTTAATTTGAAAAATATGGATTAAAAAAAATTCCCATCTTAGGCATGCATTCTTAACCTAGAGATCAGTAAATCATATGAAGTGCCCCTCAGCACTTTTCTGACATTTTACAGTGCTTCATTACTGCAGATAAATGTAGTTATAGTTCACATAATATGAAACCAGAATTCTTGTGCAGGTACTTAATTGAAGCGGATAAATTTTTATGCAGCAGTACTTTGTTCCTCCTAAATCTTTAGCAGTCCATGGGTAACAATATAAGTGGTAGTAGTGTTAGGTAAATTTTTTTAATGGAAAGAAAAAATATTGCAGTTTGTTTTGTGTTTTCAGTCTCTGACAATGAATGAAATGGAGGAGGCTTGTATTCCAAGGAATTATAAAGAGTTAAAAAAACATAGATCTCCATAAAGAAACAACATTTGTAAGTTTTATGGTTAAATCAGCCATTGCTTTGCTGACCAATAAAATGGAAAATGTGTGCTTTTATAGGTTTATAAAAAAGGCAAACTCTAGTTGCATGAAAAATAACTTTCACCGATTGAGTACAGGTGGCGACTTGTTTAAACTCCGAAGATGTAAAGGCTTAGTATGTATGACTGAAAAAGGGAACATGGCACAATAAAAAGTCTTCCTTTCTTTACTCATCAATCCTTTGGGTATTCCATGTCAAATAAATGTTACAACAATTTACAGTAAAAGTATACAGTGGAAGTGCCAACGTTAACACTTCTTAGGATTGGACAGGGTCCAAATTTTTCACACCAATATTTAATGTGAAGTAAAATGTCTTTTCCATTGGAAGTGTCAGCTGTAACATGCTTTCCTATATTTGGCAACATGCTCATGTGAAGTATAAAGTCAAATGCACATGATGTTCTTTTTATTTCAACCATGATAAATTGTGTTCATTTGTTTAAGTGCAAGTGGCAGTTTTAGTGTTCCTACTATAAATTTTGGTTAGCTTCTATTGACATGCTGTATTAAACTTAAGAAAAACAAATTACACTTCACCCATTTTAATTGACTAAATGTGTCAAAAACACAATAAGTATAACACGAAGGGTCAGAGTCTCAGACTTCACCATAATGGGTGTCATGGCAAGGATCCAGCTTTTTGTACATTTCATTTTTCATAAAGTTTTAGTATGAGGCATACATTTAACATTCACTTCCACTTCAGATTTGTAGCTAAAAAAATCTCTCGCGTTCTGTTCCCATTGCACTCACACTAATATTATTAAAAGTTCCTCTTTTTTTTCCTAAGGTGATAGTACTGATGAATATTGATGAATCGCTGTAAACATAAGATTTCAAAATTGACTTTGGTATTTGAAGGAATGGGTTTGTGATTTATGTGGTACAAGCAGATTTGTGTCAAAACCTATGCCTGAGACTGTGGTTAAGAATCCCCAAGACCACTTTTCTAAATAGACCAGTGCGGCTGAGTGCCAGATAAAACTTGGCATGCTCTGCTCCCAGGGGATTTGAATGGAGCCTGCCACTTTCAATGCACACATTTCATGCTAAAGAATTGATGTCTATTTTTATCTTTCTGAAATCTTTACCTGTTTTCTGGAGGTTAACAAGTGAAAATTATGGAAAACTACTAAAAGATGGCATGAACACTGGCAGAAAGCCCCTAAAAACTGAAATACGTTAATGGAGTTCAAGTCATTTGAATGTCTCAGTGTGGATTAATTCTTACAAATCACGAACAAGGGATCAGCACTTGCTACAAGTGCCAGCATCATCTTTTTTATTGCTCTTGTTACTGTGTAAGCCTGCACCCACAGCTTTTGCTTTTGGCCTCGCTGTCTGCCTGGTTGGATGCAGCAAAGAGGACAGGTTGGAAAGCCAATGGGTTCAGACCGCATGTAGGGCTTACAGGAGGGTTTACAAGCATGAGGTGCCTGGCTCTCATGGCTTACCAATAAGGGGACAGTCTCATCACTCTGAAATAGCAATTTATTCTCGTATTCTTGTCAATAACTTTAATTTTATTTGATGATGGATATTCACATTTAAACAAATGTACTCTTGTTCACTGTGGAACATACTCAGTGCTATTTACCTAGAGTAAAGCACTTTCTGGTCAAAAAACTGACAAATCTTCAAAAAATTGCTTGATATTTATGCACAATGCTTGGTTTCAAAAACATTGGTAGTTGTATGCCTACCACTTTTCCTTTTGATGGCTGAAAATGCTGTACATGTAAGCTGTTAGAACTGCTATATCAGATATGATTAATCATCTGTATAGGATATGTAACTTCATGCTAATGCATACCCTATTAAAGTTAAAATGATATATTCAGTGCTGGTACAACATTGGCCTCTGATTTTATTACTTTAGAAATAATCCATATGAAATAACACCTTTGCTGAATCTTTATCAGAAACTTTCCTATCGTTTCCCTGTTGTATATGTGTTTAATGTACTTCATTTTTAATACACTTCAGCATTTTGATTTCTTTTCTTTTTGCTGGACCTCAGGGTTTCCTGCTGTCCTTCCTGATTTTCCTGTCCTTTACAGTGAAGCTCTCTCCACTTCTACTAAACAATGTTCCTTCACCCACAGGTTTCAAAGTTACATCCTCTTGCAGGCACTTCCACAACAGCTACATTACTTCTTGACATGCAGAATTTGGAGCATTTCTTCAATTTTGAATTTTTGATGCAAGAGGCTCTTTTATTCAGCGACCCTGCTGTATCCTTCCAAAGAGAAGACATTAATGTGGTGTTTTTGGTTTCAAGATAAATTGTATTTGCTTTTGTTGGTTATGCGATCCTGACACAATCTAAGCAACTAGTTTCATAAACATACTTGTATCTGCCAGAGAAGGCTATGCATTCCTCAAGAGCAAAAGTACATCAGCTGGGATCATATATATACAACATCCCAAAGTGAACTTAAAACTTTCTTCAAGATGGACTAAATGACAAAAACTCTCCAGAAGTTATAGTTCAGCAGGTTGAAAACTTATCTAACCCTGTGGATATTTTCAACAGAACAGGCTGTGCTGACTGTTGCACCATTACCACACCACTTTTAATGTAGGACCTCAGAATATGCTATTTTCAATGTTTGCCAAACTAACTGTACACAATTCATTCATTTCCTCCTTTCTTTCTTTCTTTCTTTCTTTCTTTTTTTTTTCAGCCTATGGTGGAATAATTCTTAACGCTCAGTTGAATATTTTAGCTAGTTCCTCAGAGTTCAGGAATGAGAATTTGCTCTATCAGAAAGAAAAAAAAAAAGTTAAATCTTTCCTGTGTCCATTCTACACAGCCTCAAAATTTGGAAAAGAAAAATATTCTGTCTGCTGTTCAGAAAGTTCTTTTTTCTGGATCTCTAGTGATGTACCTAAACTTGGCCAAGTTAAACAAAGCGAACACCTTCCATCCCAACGACAGCGTCGAAGAAACACTATCTGCTGGGACACTCCCACCTTGGACTTTAGCAGTTAATTCACTCAGTATTTCCTTGGGGCTGAGCACACTTCAGCTCAGAGCTGACAGGCTGACATGTTTTTCTGAACTGCAAATTCTGTCTGTTGTGAGACAATGTGATGCTGAGCATGGGGACTGAAAGTAATGACAATCCCTCTGGTGGTCCTTCTGCTCACACTGAGGGAGCATAAAGAAAAAGAAGGAATTTCATTGTAATGAAAATGAGAACTTGTCTAGAATTATGGACTACAAGGATGAAGCCATGACTGGGGGTTGATAAAGAAAAACATATTTTCGATTTTATGGTTAAATACTTGTTGATTTATGAAAAAAACTCAAAGGGAAGACTGTATGGAGTAAATGGATTCTGGTCACTCCAATTTTTTGGTGCTTGATCATGCTTTAAGCATTCCTTTTATGTTTCCTATGTATGTGTTTTATATTTTATTTTTGTTATATACAACTGAAGTATACCACTTATTGCATAACAAATTAAAAAATAATATTAAAATAATAAATAAAATAAAAACAAATAATAAATAAATAATAAAAATAAAATAAATTAAAAATAATATTAATATTATACTGTCATACATTTATAATATCACAATAGATAACAGGAAAATTGAGCTTACGACAGGTGTAGAATGGAGCTCCAGGTCCATGTGGCTGCTGCAGTCTTTCATAAGTTCAGCCAGAAATTTTCTGTAAGTGAAAATGTTTGATTGCCTCAAAAATTGTTCTTGTTGAACAGTAGGAAGACAGTTTTTGAAATGTCAGAAACAACTATTGGAAGTAAATGTATCTGCTGAGCTAAGTGAGATAGGAGGGATGACAATGACTAAAATTGGTCAATTTTTTAAATCCAAAACCACAATCTAATCAAAATATATTAGTCTCAAATATAGCTCTGTAGAAAATTTGCTTTATTTCTGCCGCTCAAATGTGGAAAAAGAATTTGTATCCAATTTTGATATAATTTTTTTTTTATCATCTTTCTCTTTGAAAAGCTGAACATAGAAGTATAAATGAGATGCGTTAATAGCTTTAGAAATATTAAAACCACAGTTTTCTTTATTCATTGAACAGACAATTACTATTTTTTTTGAAAATTGAAAATACGTAGATGGCTACTTCCTTTGAAAAACAACTGGCCTATGATATTTTTAGTGACAACATCATCCTGCAGAAGCCCTTGCCCTTTGAAGGAAAGGCACACAAGTGTGTTACCTAACTGCAGCAACCAAGAGCCAATGAAAAAAACAGATTCACACAATCTTACAGAAGAACAAACATTTTGACAATTTAGGGTGAAAGAAACATGATAAAACCATTGGTGCCACTGAAGCTTTCTCTGAAAGTGGTAATATAGGCTTCCACAACTCTCTTCCACCTCAAGGTTAAAGGAAAAATCCAGTTGGGTTTGACCGGAGTCAAAGTCCTGCTGTTTTAATAGAACCACGTGACTAGCTCATGTCTTCAGTTATAAACTTTTGAAAATATTCTATGTTGTAATCTAGATGTTTCTAGGAGTCTCTCTCCTGAGTCTGACTCTAAGAAACACTCGACTGTACTTCATCACTGCTTATCATGACTGAATTCATATCACACACACACCTTGTCATTCTTCTGCATCGTCTGTTGCAGCACGGTGTTTTTCATCACTGTCTGTTATTTAATAAATAATGTCAATCAACTTAGACATTCTTGACCATGTCCCATATCAATTCTTATTGCTTGAACTTGTTCATCACAGCAAAGTATTTGCTGGTTCCTCACATGGTTATGAGCTGATTTCAGTCAAGTCTTATTAACCTCTAGTCTTCTCTTAATGATGTTTATTTTCTTGCTATAGTTATAGCATAGCAAAGACTTCAACTGTCTTCTGCACATGTATGAACACCGCTCTCGTGGTAATTGGGAAGTGGCATCACAAATTACTGAATGAGAATATAAATTATCATCAGATCTATCTGCTCTTGCCTAATGCACTAAGGAACTTGTTTTTTGGCCAAGGAAATACAGGGATACTGCTTATCTCCTCACGGGAATATGGACCTCAAGCCCCTTTGGAAATTAGGTAACAAAAATATTATAATAGCACACCTGCACAGGCTTGACTGCGTGTGTCTGGGGATCAGTAGACAGAAAAAGACTACACCAAGCACATAAGATTCTTCCACATTTGCTGCAAGATATTTTCTCCCATAAGCTTACATCTCTTAAAACTCAAACACAGCACAACAGTAATTAATGATCTTTCACTTAACTAGGCATCATCTAGAAGGAGCCACTTCAAGATCAGTAAGCTATGAAAAGCTTTTAAAAGTATTTATATTAAATTTCTAAGTGGTTTATTATAGAAAGAAAACTTAAGTTCTTTTCTTATGTGCATTATCATCAATTTATAGAGTACCGCTGTAGTCAGCAGTGCTGAACATCAAGGACAGAGACAGTTCTTCCTCCATAAAATTAACTAGAATGAGCTGAAATGGTTTCCTGCTTGAAACATTCGCCACATGAAGTAAATTCATGAAGTTTGAAGGTATTTATTGACAAAAGCATACCAGGGTGAATTTAATACATTTGATGAGGTATGAGTAAGGGAGAGCTGCAGTATGGTTAGGGTGATTCACAGATGTGCCTTATGGTGATGGTGACAGCAGATATCTCCCATGAAGTTGCCTGGAATTTGCACCTCAGATCTTGCAATTTGGAAGCATTCACTCAGCTGTGGGATGAGTATTTCACTTCCAGGAACGCACATGTACTTGTAGGTTTATCAACCCATCCAACTGGAGTTGCTCTTCTCTCTGAAGAATTATACTGCTTAAAAGGGTGATACATAGAGATACCGAAGCTCATTATCGTATGGTTACTATATGTTCCCTTGGGAAATCGGAGATCACAAATTTCTATGGTGAAGCCCCAGTGAAAACATGGGTTCATTTGCCATGAAGCTGATCTGCCCACATACAGCGGACATTCACTCACAACATCCAGATGTTCAACAGCCCAGTTGAGTTAGTTCATTCTTTCTTCCAGGGTACCAGATGTCCAGAAAGCACAAACAAATAGCCAAACTCTTCTTCAGTTACATGAAATTTCCAGGCTGAAAAGGAGGACATATTCACAGAAGAAGAGATGTATGACAGCCCTGTCTATGGTAGATAGATCCTTACACACAAATAAATATTAGGTGGGGAGATGACTTAAGCTAGATATTCAGGGCTGCAGGTTCTTTGTCTCACTGAAAGCTACAAAGGACCTAAAAGCTTTTCAACAAAATCTGGCACAGTGCCACAAAAATTCAGTTTTGATAAACTGCCATCTTTCGAGTAAAACATGGTTTCATTGGAAAATTCCTGACTCACTAGATTCATCTAAACAGATGCTGACAATATGGTTCAAACATACAGGATACATAGGAAGACAGTGCAAATTTCAATTTGTATTTGGACTCCAATCCTGCACTAAGAAAAGCGTAGCCTCACTCCCGAGCACCGGTGAAGCCTTGATGTGGGATTGGGGTCATGGTCATGGTCAGTTACTATTGAAATTCTTCCCAGAAGAAATTTGTAGGGGCCTCAGCATAATTCTGCCATCACATTCTCACCTCTGCAGCACTAGCGAAGGTATTCAGAGCGCACGTTTCACCATATCTGCCGAGGCCGCAGACATGACAGTGTAGCTGGCAAAGTTGCAATCCAGATGTATGGCTCTTCTGCTTTCCTTTTGGGATATTTGGCAGAGGTTCAGTGATGTAACAGTGTACTGCCTTCTAAACCTTGATGCACATGACAGACCAAGACTAACTGTTTCCTTTAAATCTGGGGCTGAATACCATTGTTGGCTTTGAAAATTCCAAGAAATGTAATTTCACTTTAGATCACTATAAATTTATAAGCTGTTGTACAGTGAAGGAGTAATCTCCTGGGAAATAAACATAAACCTATTATATTTTCATTAACAATCTGTTTTCACCATTGACTTAATCCACATTTACTGTTGTGGAATTTGATTATGCGTTATAAAGCACAATAAAACAATATTAGGTATGTATCAAAGTATCTATTTTCCTGGTCATGCTGAATTACTCATTTCCTTCATTTAAAACCTTGAGCCCTTTCTGTCTATCTTAAAGCTAGCCTGTATGTTTACCATCAACCACTTGAGAAACAACACAGCAATTTCTTTTTTTCCTTAATGTCTCTTTTTGACAAGAAAAAAAGAGAAGAAAATAGAAAAAGGGAAAGGAAAGAAGAATGGAAAGAATATTTTAATAAAGTTAGCATATTAATTTGATTTGTGAGTTTTATGCTCTGCACCTTACTTTTTGATTGCATGACAATTGTACGTGCAAACTTGCCTTAATGGCTCAAGCTTTCAAAATACACCAAAAAGAAATAACTAACCCAGATAGTGTAATCCCCTTCCTTGGACCTGCTTTAGAGGTGTGATACGATCAGAGGTCAGGTGAGAAGCTGTTATGAAGGCTTTAAAGTTGGCATGTGTGGTTTCAGAGGAAGCCAGAAGTATGAGGTGGATTTTCTTGTCACTGTTGCCTGGATGACTATTCTGAATTTTGGAACTCCTTTATGTCACACAGACCGTGACAGCTTCTCTTTCTCATGAGCAGTTAAAATAGTCTATAGCAATATCAGGCTACTCATTATATACTTCATTGTCCAGCAGTTTTTGCACTTTTAATGTAGAATGAAATTATTATTTCAGTTTTACCATTAAAGAATGAAGTCAGTTATTTGAAAACAAGCTCATTGACTGACATTAAGTAAATCAAATGTTAAATTTCATATAGCTCTCAAATAATTGGCTTGTGTTTTATAGCAGCTGCAGTTACAGACGACTGACAAGAACATGTCATTTTTACAGTTTTGCAAATAACATTTCCAACTTGGTCAGCTGCACTAGATTGTTAGCAAAAAATCAGTTCTGATGATGTTAGCCACTATGCTTTACAGTCCGCCAAAGAGCCTGTGAAACATGTAGTGATGTCACTGAACAGAATGTTTTACATCCACCAATGCATGAGGAAAGAAATTAAAGAGGTGTTTAACTGCAACAGAGAAGCTTTATGCATGAAAGGTGTTGTACCTTTCTTATAATTAAAAATACATCTAAAAAAAAGGAGCAAAAGGGGTTTCTCTTCTTGTTCACAAGTTCTCTATTTAGCAACTTGCCTTTACCTACTTTGATAATAATGCTGCAGGGAAAAAAGGGGAAAGGTCTTGGAAGTTATATTGATAAAGCACGTGTGGATCCCACAGCTGGCATAAAATATCTTGTTTGGGCTGTAAAAATATATTAGTATGTCATGTTATCTTCATAAATTCTTCCAACACATAAGGTGGGTAGTGTCCCTCTGAATCCCAGGACTCATTACCGTTTCTGCTCACTCTTCCCATCCATCAGCTGCTCTGTCACACAGAGCAGGCGCACGGCTGGGGCCGAAGCATTATGGTTCTGGAGAGGTAGATACTGAGTGAGTTATTAGCTGTGGCAGACAGCCCTGTTCCCAAACACTCCCGAGAAGGTTCTTCACTTAGGAAAGCAACAATTACAATGGCATTTCCAACCTGGGGGATACCAGAAGGCTCTGAATACAGCCTGCACATTTTTGTTTTTCCCTTTGCAACAACTCTGATTAGACATTAATCATAATTTCCAGAGCTTTCTAAAAGTTCACTGAAGAAGTTCAAGTCTTCAGGACATTTACAAGTGCTCATACCGAACTAGAGCAGGCTGTTGTGCAAATACCGCTATCCCTGTTTGTAGGAAGGCTATATATTCGATTTTTGTGTGAAAAGTCAGATTCTGAGACCCTAAGAAACTGAGAATTTGGCACTCTGGTGCAACATCCAGCTGGGATGAAACCAGTACATTTATACAGGAATGATACTGCTCTTCACAGTTGGATTAATTTTAAAGTAAAAGAACACTTTCCCTTTCACATACATACACATGCATTTTGTATTTCTTAAACTTATACATTTTAAAATAGCTATCAATAAGAGGATTTATGATCTATTTACATTTATGAACTTCTGATTTAGTTCAAACAAATGTGTTACAGGTTTCTTCCTATTTGTAGGTGGAGAGAATGGAATGCTTTTCTAGACAGCTACTGTCAGATTAAAGTTACTGTTTAAAAGTGATGTTGATTGATTTTCATCTCTGGCAGCTGAGCTACTTAGAGATTTGCCTACCTTATTTCACTCAATTTAGGAACTAAAATACTCTTAAAGGAAGTTTTTTGCAAATGAAGAAACTAAATTGCTTTGGACACATTTTTTTGCAATCCCAGGCAAAATATCATAGGTTTAAAGGAGCACACATAAAGGGTCCATGCAAGTTTTGACTCACCCAACTGGTGAGAAGGGCTCTCTGGCTATGCAGCACTCCTTCCCAGAGAGCAGCCCCTCAGGGCATTCAGGAAAACATTCTTCCTTCAGTGGCTGGCTCTTATATGAGCTCAGGGTGGCTCCACCCTGGTCCCACCCCTTCCAGTCACAGGGGAGCACAGGTACAAACAATTTGCCTGTGCTCCCTGGGCCAGCCACGCCCCTTAACCAGGTGCTCAATCACCAGTTCAAGCTGTGACCTAACAGTTCCCCTACAGAAATTAACACATTTTGATCTGTAATATGTTTAAGATTTAACTCCTAAACATTTTAAAATAACCTTATTTGTTGTTTAGGATTGTTTTTAGCCAAATCAGTTTTGCTGTTTGTTTCGCTACAGCAGTAAATCTTTTAGAACTAAAGCTGGTGGCACCTTTCTGTTTGCTATTAATTTACTATGCATTGTCCGCAGCAAGATTAGAACTTGGATCAGGAGGACCCCATGGGAATTTTTAGTGAAAATACCTTTGTTTTAAACTTTTCAGAAAAATGCTTAAATTACATATTCATTATTATATTCTGTTCTTTCAACTGCAGTTTTTATCTAAACTACTTAAATCTGTCAGCTGATCAGGTTATCATTATAGGATATATAGAGATGGGAAAATACCCAGGAAACGTTATCATAAAAATAAGAATAGCAGTCTAAAAAGGAAGTATGGGTCAGTTTATGAGATTGTATCATAAAAGGCATTCCCTTTGATAATACAGAAAGTTTCTGTATCAACTTTGATGCATAACTCTCAGTAGAGTGCATATAAATATCGATCATTTTTAAAGCACGTCATATATCATGATGGCAGTTTTCATTTTTTTTTAAATATATTTCAGTTCTAATTTTGCTCTCCTTCCACTCTTAAACAAAGAAAAAATATCTACATTTAAAGCTATCTCTCATTTTTCGTTCTACTGAGATATAAAGTTTGAGGGTAGAAGTGAGTTCAGATGTTTATGAAAAATATTTTCTCTTGGCCCATAAATGAGAAAGAGATTACACTTTCACTTAACTTGACGAAATTTTGCATGAGAACAGCACATAGTGATCTTCCTGGAGAAGCCAACCACAGTTTTGCTTCAAAAGCCAATGTGGATTTTGTAGTTGTGTTCTTCCACCTGGTTATCTTGCCTTCTGCAGTAAGTGTCATGCCCAGTTTTCAGTAGTTCATCCAGCCTGCTCTAGTGACAAGCATTTTTGAGGAGAGGGCAAAGTCTCACTCACTACCCATTCTCGTGCCTATTCCAGCAGCAAGGATGTGGGAAGGCTTGACACCAGCCTTCCTGCTGACACAGCAGCTATGGCAACAGAAATTTATATCACTCCTTTCATTGAGAGATAATTGATTTCTTTAGATTCCCAACACTGCAGACAGAGGATGATAAGGAGTCTTGCTTCCTAGGTGATAATTTTTCAATCACACCATCTTTTATTTTATTTTATTTTTTAATCAAATTGCTTTACTGTGACTTACAAGACATTTGGGAAAGACTCTTTCAAAGCTAAACTCTATAATTGAATCAGAAGGAAACAAATCTCTCTCACTCTCTTCATATTGGATTATGTCAAAGATTAGCTTCTATTTAAGAAACGTTGTAAGAAGTTTTCTAAAGGATTTTCTTTTTAAACTACAACCATATGTTTTACTCCAATGAAACAGCTTACATATTGGGTATATGAGATTGATTGATGACATTTTGCTGCAGTCATTTCAATAGTCATTTATTCATTTAAGATTAGGTTGAAAATGTTTATTAAATGATTGGCAAAGTAACACATTGATCATCATTCCGTGTTTCTGGCTAGAAACAATTGAAGAGAAATTATTTTAAATAAAAACTATACTACATAGGTTGCACTGAAAGTAATGCCTCCTATTTTTTTTTTTCCCATGGAAATTATAACAGATACAAAGAGTACAATAACACTGTTTGGCAGAGAAAACTCTCAGCTACAAAACACTATTTTTCAACATAGCCACCACCATTTTCAGCAACAATGAGCAAGAGCCTGCACGCTGCGCTCATAAAAATCTGCACCAGTGGAGGTGACCCGCTGTTTCACACTATGACAGTGTCATTGTTAGGAAACTGTTACCCGTGTGGTCCATCTTTCATTGACTCGAACAGATGGAAGTCAGAAGGCAGCAAATCCAGACCATATGGGGGGTGTTGTAGGACAGTTCAGCCAAGATTGGCAATGTGCTCTGTGGTCTTCAAACCAGTACGGGGCCTGGTGTTATCATGTTGCAAAAGAAGGGTTGTCTTCTCTGGCCTGACTCTGGAAGTCCATGCCTTCAAGCTTAGTCAGCTTCATGATGTAGTAGTCAGAGTTGATGGTTTGTCCCGGTTCCATGAAATCCAAAAGGATCCTTTCCTATCCCAAAAGACAGTGCATATCACTTTACCCACTGAGGGCTGCATCTTGAATTTTTTCTTTGATGGGGAATTCACATGTTGCCACTCCAGGGAATGCCATTTTGATTCCAGTTCGTAGTTGTGACACCACGTCTCATCACCAGTAATTATGTGATCCAGGAAACTCCCAACTTCAGCTTCGTATTGGCTTAACAGGTCCTGACAAACTTGTGTACAGTGTTACTTCTGTTCCTGTTTGAGCATCTGTGGGACCCACCTGGCACAAACTTTGTGATATTCCAATGTTGCCACCATCATTTCCAATGCATTGTAGCCGTTATTCAGCTCCGCACACCGTTTCCTGCTTGTAATCTGCTGATCTGTGTGGTTGAGCTGATTGAGACACTCTTCATTTTGTGGCGTGACAGCTGTGTATGGCCATCTGGAATGTAGCTTGTTTTTCATGTCACTGTCACCACTGCTGAAATGCACCACCCACTGCCTCACTGTGCTCACATCCACTGTTTGGTCTCCATAAACGTTCAGCAAGTGTTGATGAATGTCAATGGATGCCATTTTTCTGCATGGAGGAATTCAATGGCACACCTTTCCTTCCTACGCACTTCCCTGTCAGATGCCACAGTGCCAGAGTGCCCCTCTGCTGCCATCTGTTACACAGCAAAAAATGTAATGGAATATTGGTGGGAAGGTTCAGCCTCTACTGCCATACCACCAGCACCCACCTCTGAAGCTGAGGGCCAACGTAATAAAATAGGAAGCATTACTTTCAGAGCAGCCCTCATAGATCATTATAACATGAATACACAAGGATATTCATTATTGTTCTGTAACTTCTTTATCATAAGATTTTATAAGAAATACGTTACAATTTTCCCTAAAGAAAGGATCTAAACAAGATCATAGAATGAGAAGTGACTGGCCCACCAAAACTGATTGCAGTATAAGTATCATCCTCATTTTCAGTTCTCTTCATTGGCACACAATAGGACATTTTAGAAGAACTTTTAAGTCTTCTTCCTTGCATTTAAGACTGTTGAGGAAATGGATCCAAGATACTAGAGAGGCCACATTGCCCCTCAAAGCTGTAGCCTCCCTTAGATACTTTTCCTCTTTTTCTCAGCAACTGAGATTTCTCCGTCCTTCATGATGTTTTCAACAGACCAGAGCTTGGTCTTTCTTGGCAGACTGCCTGAGAGAATGAAATTCTTTTTTCCAGGAAGGAAGAACATCTTGAGGAGACACTACTTTCAGGTCACACGGTCACATGCAGAAAGTGCTTTCTTTGATTTTGGCCTTCCACAAAGCAAATGTGTTCTGAAAAAAAAAAAAAAGAAAAAGAAAAGAAAAGAAAAATGAAAAAGAAGGAGGATCTTAAAAAGCTGGTGAAATAAAGTAAAAGCATAAATAACTTCTCTAAGGAGGATGGAGACTTTATATCAGCTTTGGTCATCTTATATGAGTGTTATCCAAAACAAATATTGAGTAATTTCTGAGCAGGGCTGAGGAAGGCCTAAAGAGGAGGGAGCAGGCATGCAAGGGAACATCTGCACAGCTGACTGGTGCAGTGTGAGAAGGGGAGACTGGGGTTTGATTGCACTGATGAGTTGCAGTTCCATGACTGTATATCCACTTCAGCCCTTCCTGGACCGATCCTGTGTTTGCACGTGCCTGGGGTGAGAGGCCACGTCCTGACCAGTGTCTGCACAGCAGCGATGCCCAGCAGCAGGACTTCAATCCAGGTTCTTTCAGAAGTGAAACTGATTTGAGCACTGTGCTGGAGCACTCAAGCACACATGAAAAAACTCAATCTATAGACAGAGGGCAGATTCACACTGCAAGTATCATCCCTGCACACCATTGCTAATGTAGATGCTCCGAGTAGGCTTCCACACAGCCTTTTGAGGGTCTCTGTTCTCCCTTTGAAACCACACTGTTCTCAGCACTAGGAGCTACAGCATCTGGGAGCAGAAGTTGCTGTACTCACTCTTCAGCCATTTTGGGGAAATTATCTTTGTCGTTGATAACGCATTATCAGCTCAAATCATAGCAAATCAACCTGGCTTCTGTTTTCTGAAAATACCAGAGTAAATAATGTCTATAAGCAGAAATAGAAGTACAAAGTGATAAGAAACAGTTCAGAAGGATTTGTCAAGAATGAATGATGTCAGAAAATATCCATTGTATTTCTGCTAATGGCCTTGTAAATAGGTCAGAGCTGTAGATACTGTATGGTTTGACTATAGAAAAGTTTTTGATGTGGTCTCAAACAGACAGCAAAACCAGGAGGAATTGAAAGTATTGCCATATGGGTGAACTATGAGTGAGCTATCCAGGGCTACAATTGGAGCCTACATCTTAGTCTGTGTGGGCCATCAAATAACTTGGAGAGTATAGATTAGTATTTGAGATGACATAAATATACTGGAGAGGTGTTCTGGTATAAATAGGATGTAATTCACAATGTACATTATTGCAAACTGCACTAGAACAAGAATAAATCAACCATGTAACTGAATGAAGAGAAAAAAACACAGCAGCTCTGCGTGGAGAGTCAGTGGACCTTATGATATGTATAAACATGGTTAAAATATGGAAAGATGTAAAAAAAAGCTATTGTCCTGCTGAGATGTATACAAAGAATTGTTGTGAAGAAGGAGCATGATGACCATAAAAATAATTAGGAGCAACTGAAGGATACTGGCAGAACAAAATATGAATGATGAGAATAGACAGAGAATGATCAAGAAAAAGTTTTTAGAGAGGGAAGAAAAAATTTCCTCTCCACCAATAACAGAACCAAAAGTAATGGTCTCAGTATGGAAGAGACTTGTCAAAAAAACACCATGAAAATTTTTCCTTAGATGTGATCAAAATACTTCTGATATTGCTGTGAGACGTGGCTCCATCTAGTTTTTTTTTTTTAAAGAATTACTGTTGTTGAAGAAAGTAGAAAACATGTATTCTATCAATTTACATGAGTGTTATATATAAATTTACCAGAATTGATATACTATGACAATAGCACTCCTACTTTGTTATTATTAAGTATGCTATCTGGTAATGCAGATGAGTCTAGCAGAACTCTGCTTTTCAAATTTAAATCACCAGTAGTATTTAACATCCACAGCAATATTGAAAGACATACGTTTGTGAGGGAATACCCCACCTTAGACCCAAATAGGTAAAGTCATCACCAAGTTCTGGCATCAGGGTATGATGTGTAAAATCTGTCCATTTGAAAAGTGAATTAGATTATTTCTTCTAAGACGAGACTTTGCATTTAATGGAGAGTTCCTAGAATTGTCTCTCTTTTACTTCTTGGATTCTATCATACTGTAAATTGGTTAACATCATTGCAATTATTCTCACTACTGGTTTGAATGTGAGCAGATTCATTCACTTGTGCTGTGTCTATGCTGTCCTGTGACAGCTTCCCTCTAATCATCCTCGAAGCATGACTAGCCACATTTCCTTGGCATGGGAATTCACTTGAGAGTGAGTCCAGTAACTGGACGACTGAAAAGTCTGGCAGCCGGTTTCCTCAGAAGCTGCTTGGAAACAGCGTGCCTCTGAAATGGGATTTTTATTGCCTTTAGACAAACTAGTCTGTTCTCGCTCCAAATATCTTTCACGATGTCATCCTGGAGATGCTTGGAGATGCTCAGCCATGTTTCACTCACCTGCCTTTTCCTCTGGACTCTTCTGATGAAGGAACTCAGAAGGGACTGCCTTGCTGCAAAAGACATCTCTCTTCTACTAGGAATCAGCTGAGCTGAGCTGATGCAGGGATTTCCTAGTGTATTTAGCCCTGACATATGTACGAGAAAAATACATTTTCCAACCTTGTCACCTTGGATTATATAAAAGCTGGCAACTTCAGAAGAAATACAGACCTGGTTTGGCTGAAGATCTTCAGAGTTGCAAAATTCTGCTGTGTGGAACTGAGATCCAAAAATTGGCTTTGAGGTCTACCTTGCCCAGTGCTACAATTGTAAACTTTGAGACTGTAGGCTGACCTAGAGAAAGAATTTGGAAAGTCCCATCCTGTTTCTACACAGTAATGACAAATAATAGCTCGAGACAAGCCATGCTTCATATAGGCTGTGTGTGGTTTGTGTTTGATCGGCCTGCCAAACAACATGCCTTTAAGGGAGTTTCAAGTACTTTTAGAATAAATAGAGTCTTTATATAGCACCCATGTGGGTATATTTGGAGAAGGTCAAAGGTGCTACATAGGCCTGCAAGGCGAGGCCTAAGGGCACTTCAGCAGGAGAGACGTGCGCTCAGGTGACCATTACTGGTGTACATGTAGCCCAAAGCTCAAACTTTTCATAGAATGAGCCCCAGATGTTAACAAAATAATATAATGAGAATGATTCCCTTAACTTCATGAGCATCTTACCCATATCATTATAGCATTTGTGCGAAATACCACGTGAAGTACATGCACACTTCCTATGAATACAAAAGCCAGACTAATTCACATCAGAGGAATTTTGCACTTCCTTTCAGGATAGATGGGTTTTATTGCAGTTGATATATGGACTCAAAATCATTGCATACAGTAGATGTTGCTACCAGCTAGAAAATAAATTTGAGTAAAAGACTACTTTATCCATGTTTATTCAAAATTTTTTCATAGATCTCTATCCATTTAGCAGCTATATCTGATACTTTAAGTATGTAAAGAGAGCTGAAAATGAAGAAAGAACAGTCCATTGAAGGGTCCCAAAATATTTAGTCTCTCTGCTCCAAACTGACAATTCTACTTGCAATATTTGCATAAGTAACAAAGTATACATCAGTGTTCTGAAGAACACATTTCTGATGTTTATAAAACTTGTAATTTTGTCATCAGAAAGAAAGCAAAGGTATAGCAGCATCTGATGCACTGAAGGGAGCGTACAGATTTTGCATTATAAGTTACTTCTAATAAGTAGATTGCTTAGTTTATTGAGGAACATTTAAGGATAGAGGAAATGAATAAGCATCAAGTACAGCTGGTATATTAAAAGGGAACCTACATGACAACTGCCAAATACCCTGCAGCAAGGAGGTTTAATAAAACAAATAGAAAAAGCACCAGGATGCTTTCTTTATTGCAGCATTTCCAAAGTGTAATAAAGAAACAAAACATACAACAAACAGAGTAAGCTAAAATACTGATCCTACATTATTGGACTGTCAATAAATCATACTGATGGCCTGCTGTTAAATGCAAATAGTTTTCTGAGCAGTAAGTAACAAATATGAAAACCCATCTATAATACTCGGTGTAGATCTCATTGAAGATAATGCCCTCCAGGAAGTAATCACTGTAAAATGATGGGAAAAAAAAATCAAACTAATTTGATGGCCTATTTGATGCAGCTGGTGGGGAAGCTAAGCAGCAGACTAGACCTTGTGTTTACTGCTCTGTGAGGAGTTCACCACCACCAATAAACCAAGTGTGAATTCTGGGCGGTGGCTTCTAATCAGTCCAGTATTACTCCCTGCATCATTAAGGGCTTGACCCAGGTGGAAGTAGCCTCCATGGCTGCCAGCCCACATTAAATTAAAAAAGAAAATAAACTCCATAAACCACTTGGGACCTGCCGCTACAGAAGCTCCTTGTGACTCCAAGAGCAGTACTTCCCCTGGTGACCACAGAACTCTGGACAGAGAATGAACAGTTTCCAGCTCAGCTGCAGAGACTGAGTTGTTCGTTGGTCTGCCGAGCTGTACCTGGAGCTCGGGCGTTTTGGAGTGCTACTAGGGGACCACGCTGCACGTGTTTGGAGAGAGCCGAGTCTTTCTAATATGATTGAGGCTTGCGCAAACACATAATAAATGAGCAGCAGATCTGAGAATTGAATTCTCTAAGTCCTACCTCCGAATCCCATCCTTCAATCAGTAAAATAAAATAAAAATATCGCTCTTTATAGGTACTGGCCAAATTCTTTGCAGTATTACTTCAAGGTCCCATGATGTCAGAAAATCTTATAATCCATGGACACATGGATTGTTTATAAATCTAAAATTTTGCTTGACATTCAGTCCTTTCCAGGACTTTACATTAATTCAAATACATTTCCGCAAATGTCTCCAATGGAGACTTTTACAGAATGCTCACAGCTACAGGTTTGGCTATTAAAGATACATTTCTGTGTTAAACAAAGTTGTCTTCCCTATTAAAATTGACAGCCAGGTCCACATGTTCCATAAAATAATGGAAGGGGTCACTGTGAACAGTGCTGCAATGGATCCCAAAGTTCTCATAACTGTTTGGAGTGTGCTTTCATAGTAAATTCACTGGAACCTTTCAAAGAATATTGCTTTGCAGCTCAGCATTACCTCTCACTAGCACAGAGCAGGAAAACCATCCAAAATTGAATTCTGACTACATTTCGTTCTACACTATTCCAAATACTTGCACTTGCTTGCTTGCCACTTCATGAAGAAAGCAACTTTTCTATCAGGATGGTTTACAAACTTGTATTCAGTCTGCCCCCAGCATTTCTTGGGTTTAGTGGTGTCCTTTGGCGTCCTAGCAATGCTCTGCAGTACTCGCACATGCTCTGCTTCGCTCTGCCAGTGCCAGGTAACCCACTGCCACCCTGTCTGGCTGTAACCAGTCTTTGGCAGTGCATACAACATGGTGGGATTTGTGCTGGCCTGACAAGGGGAAGAAGCACCCAGCCCCAAGCCTCCTGAGGGATCAGCTGAGAGGGCATCTCAGGAGCATGTGCCAACCACAAACTGAGTCGGATGACTCCTCACAGAAGACGGCTGCAACCACAGGAGATCCATAAAGCTGATAACTACTTTCAGTATGAAAGACAGGTTCTCAGAATAAGGAAGACACAGGTTTATGAGGCTGAGAAGATGCAAACGCTTTTTCCAACATGTAAGAATTTCCTTGCTATGAGACTCAAGGCAAGGTGGGCAGGAGCATTCTCCACTGTTGGAATTAATGTTGTCACATTATTTGGTTGTGGGCAAAATAATTTGAAGTTAATAGATCCTGAGATGAAACAACAGTGGGCTTCTGAGAAAGTGTCCACTGGATTACCTGCAACAGAGATTGCTTCCAATATCTGCTCTCTCAATTAGCTAGCAATTGGATAAAAATTATTAAGGTTTTAAAAGACTGGGACCTGTTCTATTTGCTCAAGCCTCTCTGTCTTTGCAAGAAAGTCTTCTGGACAGCGAAAGTCTCACGCAGATGTAGCCACTCAACCTATAGCCATGTGAGAGGTAGGACTCACCTCTGTTCTCAGAAGAGGTTTCTTCTCCGAGCGTATCTTGTGGCTCAACCTGTCTTCAGAATTCCACTTCAGAGGCCAGGAATCTCAAAGTATTATTGAATGTTGTCCTTAACAGCTTTAAAAACACTAATTCATGTATTGTTTACCTCTGTGATAGTTCGTTTATTTTCCTGTCTTCTATCTCGTGATTTCTTTTCTTAAAAGCTAAGCACAAATTTTCTCGTTCCCATCTAATCTCAAAGGTTGTCTAATGCTATTAGAATAGGTTTCAGAGAATGCTGAAGTTTTTTTTTTTTTTATGTGTAAGGAAAACTAATTGCTGTCAAAACTACTCATCAGTCTGGGATTCTTGCCATTTATTTTTTTCCTAGGCATTATGTAAACATAGTAAATTGCGTAGTTTCAGTGTCATCCATTTAGCTTTTCATACACTGAATTAACATAAGATTTCACTTATGGGAAGAGTTTGTATGGTAGCTTGGAAGTGAAATTACTCCTTTCCATTTGTATGCAAATGGAATTATTTTCTTGTTGGCATCTATACTTACTTGCCGAGTGTTCATGCAGCTACTTCCTACAAGGAATGGAGGCATTTTTCTTAGAGTTTCTTGTCATCCTATCACTCTTCTTATCTGATTTGTTCCAATACAAGACTTTACTCAGGCTTGGCTACTGAGGGAGTTGATGTTTGCTGAAGATTCTCTTCTGTGGTTATTGCTACTTTAAGCAAAGGCAGTCAGGTGCAGAATACTGCATTACCAGCTGCTATTTCCACCATGCTGCTAGTTCTTTCTGTTATGCTCCTTTCATTGCATTTGAAACAGCCCTATTGCCTCCTTCTGCCTTTCAACCTTTTTAGAAAGAGAGGTAGAGATGATCAGTGTTTCTCCACCTTGTTATCTTCTGTTAAATGTTATCAAGACCAGAAATTCCTTCAGATTCTCTATTCCAAATCTACTCCTAAACTGCTGAATTAACAACTACTACTCAAAATAAAAATAAACTCAGTTACTTTTATCGTCTTTTTGTTATAGGCATATATAACCTACTGTGCAACTTAATTCAGTCTTTTTGCTTTTTACCATTGTTGTGTCATAGTTTTGCAGGTGACATTTGTTTTTGTTGCTGATACCTAAACATTTGAGATAATTCTATTTCTTCCACTGTGAGTGACTAGTTTTCTTCTCTATAATCTCTCAGCTGCGTTTTCTACTATA
The DNA here is from genome assembly GCA_013396635.1 of Penelope pileata. NCBI lineage: Eukaryota > Metazoa > Chordata > Aves > Galliformes > Cracidae > Penelope > Penelope pileata. The sequence goes on along the minus strand of WBMW01001876.1, from coordinate 148,966 downwards.
TTTACTTCCCCCCAAAAATAGCTGCTAAATTTCTTATTCTCTCCTTTCACTGGATGATTATCTTCCACCATCTTAGATAATCAAGAGTCTGTTGCAGTCCAGACATATTAAAACTTGGCAATTTATTGTAGTCAATACTATGTGATTATAGTATTTTAGCAGCTAGTGCATTTCTTTTGTGCATAAGCTGTTAAATATAACAAAGGCCTATTGTGTTCAATGTGGGAAAGCAAATCATTTTTAAAATGTGATTAATTGTGTAAGTATGGACCTTTTAAGTACATGTGGTAAGCCCTATGCTATGGGAACGGCACTTACTGCTCTCTCAGCATGAGTCTGACGAAGTAAACAAAAAGTTAAAATACAGCCTATAGTCTCCCTGGCATTCATTAACATAGCATAGAAAGCAGAAACTGGCCACATTTTATATAAAAAGACTCTAGAAATCTGTGTCTACTTACATTAACATTAGTCAATTTGTGGATGCCAACTATGCACATAGCATGTTTTATTTATAGGTCTATATAGTAGTCAAAAACATTCTATCATGGAAATGTGTTATTCATTAATTCATATTTTGCTCAGCCTTACTTCTTGAACCCATCCAGGTGTTTTTTAAACGATGAGGGTAATTTAATACCAAACAGCATTCACATTCACCCTATTTTTCAGTTGCATGTAACTAAATATTCCTCCTGATTTTGTCTGCTATTTACCTTTAATTAGCTCACATATATTGCAAACTAGAACTTGTCTGTAGTTCTATGACAAAATTCTGCACAATGATAAAAATAAATGTGGAATAAATGGTCAGTTTACTGAATGAAGTGTTTAAAATTAACTTTTTCTCAAATATCCATTCTTAATATCATCTGCAATAGTAAACAGTGCTATAGATATATGCTTCTGATACCTAAATTGTTTTTAAAAATGCTCATTTTATCCCACCGTTTCAAAGCTCTGTATTAAATCTATTCACACACTACAGAACATACATCATATCAAATGACCTCAACAAATCCAGCAACATGCAATGTATATGTATTTTCTCTAAAATGGTTTTATAGGTTTCCGTGACTTAACCTATGAGGTTTAAGGGGGTTTAAGGAAGAAAAACAAAACCCTTTTCTTGTTGGTTCTTTTTATCTTAGATATAAACTCAAAATAATCTAATTTTCCTCATGAGGAAAAATTAAAAAAAAGTTAAAATATGAAAAAATATATCAATGCTAAAATGCTGCCAATTATTGCACATTACCGTATTTGTCATGTGAATCGGTCATATAGGTCATTTATGAGCAGCCATAAAGCAATTTCTTCCATTAGCAAGGCATACAACCTTTGCCATTCAGTGATGTATGTAAATACTGTTGTTAAAGTTACTTCTAAACTCTGACCACTGGGGAGAGAGAGAAAAAAAAAACTTTACCATTATTAAGACACACAAACCTTCAGCATCTGAAGAAAAATAACAGTTAAGCCAGCAGCAACTTCTTATACTTTAGAGTTGATAAAAAAGAAAATGTCAACATGGTAAATGATTTCTGCTGGGGTGGAGAATACTAAAATGGAGTAGAAGACATTTGGTGAAAAAACACATATTTCTGCTAACATTCTTGAAATAGAAAAATATTTTTAAGCAAGACAATTGCTTCTTGTTCCATTTTTTTCTTTTATTTTCTTAATTTAAAAAATGACAGAAAGAAAGAAAGAAAAAGAAAGAACAAGAAAGAACGAACAAGAAAGAAAAAGAAAATTAAACTAATGACCAAGCTGTCACTTCCGTAAGTTTCAGTTCTCAGATGTAACTAGACTGAAAAATTATGTTTTTCCTCTCTTATGGAAGCTATAAATTCTCAACCATTTACAATATCCTTCCTGAAGTTCACAACCTCAGATAAACATGCCCTGTTTAGTGGAATGGTACAACATTTTGGAAGGGTTTCATGTAGAGCCAACATTTCTTGATCTTCTCTGTAGTCTTTCCAGGAGGATTTCACAGGAATTAACTGGGCATTTGAAAGGATAACCAGAACAAGTTTAGTTCTGTAAATTCCTGTTTAAAAACTTGAATACTGTGTTTCACAGTTTGACTTCAGAAATCTCCAGCAGAGGTTTCACCTGTCTCATTTCTTGTGTTTTTTAGGGAGAAAAAAAAAAAAGCGGGTTGAGCTTAGCACCCAGTATTTCATCAGGCTTTATGAGATTAAGGGCTCATCTCTTCAGACTTGTACAGCTGTAGCATGTTACAGGGACTCTGTTCCTTAGCCCAAAGTCTTTAGATGGGAAAATTGCAGCTGCACATGTATTTGGAAGACTGAATAACATCAGGGTCATGTTCTACAGAATGAGACTATGTTGGGTCTGAGGGACTTATCAATCAGACTGAGGGACAGCTGAAGTAAGTCAGAGAGTTTAGATGGAAACTACCTTGGATGAAAGTTTATAATTAAAAACTTTAGTCTTGGCTTTATCAGCAGCCTGAAATCCAGAATGAAGGACTCTCTGCCGCCCCAATGAAAAACAGCCTTTTTTTTAAACAGTGTTTTCCTATAAATAACAGTGGTCATAGTAATTTGCCAAACATTGACTTTATAAGTCATGAAAAAACTTTGAATCCAGCTTGCAATTTAGGCAAAGATTTGGTACCTATGTCCAAAACAAACAAAGTTAGTTGCCACACATCCTACATTTTGCTATTATTAATGTCTATGTGCATCATAACCTTAGTTGAATCGAGTCTCTCTCTAAAGCAGTTTAGGACATCTCAAAGTCCCTTCAGTGGCCTGATGTCTTACACATGAGCAAAGGAAACCCAAAACATTTGGCAACAACAAACTTAGCTCAAAGCAGAGCTCCAGAACCACTTTCACTAAGCAGAATAATTTCGAAAAAGAGTAACCCTTCACCATTTGCATGATTAGTTAATGATTAAAGTACTTTCCCAGGAAGTGTGAGACTTGATTTCAGCTCCTTTACTTAGCCCAAAACATCTAGACTTCCTTCTCTCAGTAGGAAGGGAAAGCTGTGCTTGCGATGTTAAGAAGTTGCATGGCCCTGATACAGAATTTGTGCCAAGGAGCCATTGAGCAAGAAATAAAACCAAAATAAACATCCCTTTTACTTATTACTGAATATCACAGAAAAAGGAGCAGCCTGTTGACAGTGGTTCATGTCTATGTATTCTTGAGACATTTTTTAAAATTGAAAATATTTCTGCTTTCCATTGAAACTATTGCTTTTTGAAGACAATTGTGTGTAGTTTAATCAATACTCAACAGTAAGAACATGATTTTTCTTCCTGTAGGATCCAATTTGCATAGTTCTAGACATATGCAAAAGGAGAAAAAAAAAGTCCTTTTATACATAAAAATCTGAGGAAAAAATATTGTTTCCTGTCTTTGGTTATAAGACATAATTTTGAACCTAAGGCAAATGAGCCCTATATTAATGATTAGTCCAATATTTTTCTAACAGGTGTTAAATACAGAAATAACAAGTAGAAGTCCTTCAAGATGTGTACAATCACTCAATTTCAGATCAAAGCAGAGTATACTTATTTTGATTTCCCATATAATCTTGAGACAATCAGGTGTGAAGTGAGCTGCATAAAATAAAGATGATACAGAAGAGAATGAGACTTCTAGAAGCCAGTTAAATCCTGTCTTCAGCAGAAGAATGACTCATGTACACAGAGCATCCATAGAAGATACTTATTGTTCTGCATTTTACCTGATGTTCCTTAGACATTTACTAGTGATACTGAATGTCCCATAATGTACATACGAACTGTTAAGTTGCAGGAATTTTTCAAGTTCTACCACACTGATGCTGAAGACTCCTCCAGTTCAGTTTCTGATTGTTTACAATCTCCTGCTGTGCCTGCAATATGCTTGAATTGTACTTAAAACACATAAATCTGCCTTCAAAGGCAGCTTGGGAGGCAGAAGCGTGGCTAGGGAATTTTAAATGGAAGGGACAAGCAATGGCTACAAAGAGCTCAGTTTTTAGTAGTAGGTGTTGCAGTTTGTTCCAATTACAGCACACACTAGAGTGTGAAATGTTCATGCCAATCTAGTAAAAAGAAAAACTACATGCAATGCTGAAATTAACACCTTTGTAATTACAGACAAGCTCCTTTACTACAACCCAGCAAGAACAGCTAAGGCAGCTTTGGAGAAATGCATGCATAATGTTTGTGCAATAGGAAATGTGACTTATTTTTTTTCCAATCTGACTTGGTAATTGGAACCTTCTTTGGCAGCCATATAAAATCATTTGCATTTTAAAGCAGAATTCAAGAGTGTACTACATCTATATTTGCCTAACTGAAAACCAGACAAAAAGGCCTTTTTTTTCGCAATTAAATGACTTGCATTCCCCTTCTTTCCCTCATGTACCATTAACATCACAAAACTATACATTTGGCATTCTTCAACATAATTTATAGCTCCTTTTGCAATCAAGCCAGAAACAGGCCATCATAGAGGCAAACATGCCTTTCATTTACATTGAGTGAGCTGTCTCAAGACATGGCAAAATGAATAGCTGGATATTCCCCAATAATCGCAGTCCCTTACTATTCACACACATTCTCAGTGACTCATCCAGGAAAATATCACTGAGTGCGTCTTTTAATTTTATTCATGTTTCTACTATAACCCTGCAGAGGCTTCTTAGTGCTTGTAAGATTATTTTATTTAGCTTCGCTTGCCAAACAGATCTTTCTCCACTTTATTATATCGTCATTATTATTTCTGCTATATAGGAAGTATATTGCCACATATCATGTATCAAAACATTACCAATGCCATTAAGACTAGTCACATGAAATGCATGAAAAGACAGCCCAGTTCTTTAGAGAGCTGTGAGCATTAGCTGACCAGTGTGTGTCACATACAACAAGTTTCACAGACAAGTCAGAAACAGATGTCCTTTCCAGGACAGAAGAAGAAATCCCTCTCTTCTGCAACAAAGGCTGAGAAGCAGATATCCACTTGTAGCTGAGAATCTATTAGAAAAACAGAGTAATATCATTCATGTGCATTTTAGATTTTGTTAACATCAGAACAGATGCTTCTGTGGAAGATATAATTTGACAACATTGAAAAAGCTTGCTGCAGAAACCTTTTTACACAATGTATATATTTTTTTAGGTGTTTTTACTTAAGGGAAAGAAAAACAGTACCATTCAATTATAGCTCAAATGACAAAATAAGGTTACACTCAACCTTAATGCTTTCTTTTTCTAACCTCTTAAACCTTGCCTCTGCAACCTCATCATTCATTTGACAAGGCATCTGCCCACAACATAATGAAAAACTTTTCACAGCATGCCCTCTCTCTCAGTCCAGCTGTACTCATCTGCTTAAGCAGGTAACTCAGAGTACTACAGTTCTGGTCTTGACTGCTGATTTTCTTGTGTGTGCTGAAAGGAAAACATTAAAAAAAATTAAAATGTTATAGTTTTTATCCTTTCTTTTCTGTATTTTAAAGTTTACAGTAATCACAATATAGTACATATTACACAAGCAACGTATGCATAGATTTTAGTATTGGCTATCATTATTAACAGCAGTTTGACTATAATTAACCTAATGAGAATTAGTACTGTCTCCCCTTACTGCAGTCCATGTTGCTTTTCATTTGTATATCTTAGCAGAAAATATAGTGTATCTAGTCACCATAGGAACACATTCCCCATCTGCTGTATTATCACATTTTTTCCCCTTGACTTCTGTAGATTGCAGTCCTCTCTACTACGTTGTCTAGATATGTAGGGGCCAATTTCCTCTCCATCTAAGAGGAGTTATGACACACATGAAAGCAGTCCTGTTTCTTAACTCTTGAAATACCATGACTTTTCACATACACATTTTCAACAGTAGACCTGAAAAAAAAAATCAAATTCCTCCCTTTCTAGTTTTTCCATCAACATTGCTTTTGAACAAAGCTGGTTAGGAATCCTGTCAAGTGCTTTTCAGGGGAAAAAAGCAGTCTGTCTGCAAAATAGTATGCTCCGCTAGGCATCATGATCTCCCCTCTGACCAAGGCATACAGCTCATCATTAGAGTCACATACTGCAGTGCAATAGGGAAGAGTTTGCCAAAAAGCTCAGCCCATATGAAAGCATGGGAACCAGGGTGCACCACTCAAATTCCCATGAGGCGCAATAGTTCAATGCAGATTAATGTTGAACCAACTTGAAACAAAGTGTTTGGGTTCAGTTCAAGAAAATAAAACACTGTGATTTAGTAAGTCAAAACTAAACACAGACATTTCCAAACTGAATTATTTTGGAACACTTCATTCCAAGTCAAAATTGTGATATTTCAACTTTTTGTTCCTTTTCTGAAGGAAAATCATGTTGAATGCTGTTTTTTTTCTTTTTCCTGTGGGATCTTTTCTGTTCCCAGTGAGGAGACAATATCTAGTAGTTTATACAAAACAACAAAATTATTCAGTCAACAATATCTATGTACTGTACCTAATGTTTTTGCTGCCAGTGCTTCTCCCCCGCTCCCCCTCAATTAAAAATGTAATGGGAATTGGTGTACTTACAGAGATGAAAACATTTCCGGCTTTTTAGTTACTGAAGAGTAAAAAAAGACTTAAGCTCCATAAAAAAAAGAAAATTTGATAATTAAATTTAAAAATGGAAAAAAATGAAATTTTTAAGTGAAGATACAATATAAGTATAGGACTAAGTTTGCTTGTTTAGACAAGTTTTACTCTTCTACTAACCCATTAGGATTAGGAACACAAACACCGGACTGAAGTTTCTCTGATTTAAAATCAGTCTCTACTATCTCGGAGAATTGTGGCTGTGTTTATTCCTTTTCACGAATTCATCAAACTTGATCTTAAAACTTTTTAGGTTTTTGCTCCTAGTTACATTAATTGGATAGTAATCCTTTTCTACTACAAACTTCTTAGCAGAAAGTTACAATTTATTCATGACTAATGTTCACAAAATATTATTGTAATTACATTCCTTCATCAGAATTTTCTCTCTCTGGTCTTTGCCTTTCTGATAAAATCAACAATCAATAACTTGAAGTTTCTAGCACTTGACCTCCCCGAGCTTTTTGCCCATCTGCTATAGTTTTTTTTTTTTTTTTTAAATTAAAAATTTGTGTCCTCATTCCCATTCAGGCGTTCTGCTCTTGCTCCCACATTCAACACCAGTCTCCATAGTGAAATCTTGAAGAAGTAGCTGGTCAGTTTTGCGTCAGGTCTTCATTACTTTCAAACTCTTTTCTCCATCTTTTTTTTTCCTCTTTTTTTCCCCCCCCTTAACACTGAACAACATTTTGCAGTGTGCTAGCTGTGAGCGGAACCTGATGAAGGAAGGGAAGGTCCATTCCAGGCTCTGGTTCCTCAGATGTTCCTCAGTGACCTTCCCAATTTGTTCCAGCTTCAAGACTATGCAGCTTTTCTTGAAGCCTGGCTTTGTTGGCAAGTCTCATGATGGCATAAGCAGAATGCAGCCTTAGACTTTCCTCAGCGCTGGCTGCCTCTCAGGTTTGTATTGCAGATTTCCTCAATGACTTGCAATATTCTCTTGTATATGCAACAGACAGGTGAGATAAAAGAATCACTTTGTCTGAGAAGTCAGCAAAACACACTTAATCTTTCCTCAGTTTTAATATTGATCAGATTGACTCTTGGCAAAATTTTCTTCCAAATATGGTGCATCTCTATGAAAACTTATGACAATATGAAAAACTGAATATTGAACACAGTAAAAAAGAGACACATTCACTGTTCTTATACAGATAAATTATTCATTAGTAAATTTGCATAACTGACAAGGCTAACACTTTCAAAGTCACTCAAAGGGCTTAGACAGTTTTGCTTTCCTAACTTTTAACAGGTTTGAACAACTTGAACACCTAGCTTTGTTCAGGAGCACACTTGTGCAGCAGATCTCCCATTTATCCCCACTTAACAAGGCTTCAATTTACACCATGGCATAGTCCTGGAGTGCAGAGAATCAGATTCTGAAAATGAAAAGTGGAAGATGTGCCATTGGAAGGCCCCCCACTGACCTTCAGCAGCTAGTGGGGATTCAGCCCCAAGATCAGACTAGCATGAGCCAGAAGGACCCCCTGAAGGGGGTTATGTTATGCTCATGTTATGTTATCAGCACCACCTCTCTCCAGATCTGCTTCTACCAGGTCATGCTAGTTGCTAACAAAGACACAGCCTCAAACTTTTGTGTGGTGTGCTTTTCTATCTTACACAATCGCACATTTACAATCTAATAAGGTGTAACAAAGGGTATAGCCACTTCTTTTCAATTTTAAAGCCTTGGAAAGAGGCTTTTTCCCAGTTTTTCCAATATAGAACAGACGAGGCAGACTATTTAATTTTCTTGGTGCACAGCCCCAAAGGAGTGGCTAAAGAACTTTCAAGATCATGGATATTCAAATTACTGACACATTTGTTACTGCATTTGGTTCCAATCATAACATCGAGACCTTCTGGACATTATATGCTTGTTAAAATCATAACATAAGATATTTTTCCCTAGTTTGTGAGCATAAAGAATGACTCTTCTGACATAGACAGGTGTTGGCTTGGACATATCCTTTCTTTTAGCATTATAAAATCACCTGCTCAAGTGCATCATCCATGACACAGCCCAGGTGTCCTGAGTTTTTCTGTTTCCTACAGCATATTACTTATACCAGTTCCCAGCTCAACAGTGGCAGAGGCTAGCATAGTAAACTGTGGTGCCAAAACAGAAATTCTCTTCCTCTTCATTCTATTAAAACAAACAAACCAAAAAAACCCAACAACCCTTCCTTGGGCTAGAGGCAGAAAAGAAAAATCAGAGTGGGAGGCATACAGGCAGGAAAATTTGACTGTCAAGCATGTTGGATCATTTTGTCTGTCCACATTTGTGCTTGCCGAACAGTTAATCCTAGAAGTTACTCTTTGGTTTTAATTCTTTTTGAAGACAGTTAAGAGCTGAAGTTAGCGGGGCTGAGGTCTGCGGGATCATCATGCTCAGGCCCTTGCTGTTAAATAGCTGATTCCCTGCTGCCTATGTATATTGCAATTATCCTTGTTTCTATAATTACACTATGCAATCATCAGCTGTCCAGTGCAAGATCCTTATTAGGTTAATAGCAGAACTTAAAGAGGTCAGGATGCCCTTTTGGCATGTTTCACACACCCCGTGCGTTTGCAGAAAAAAATCATTAAAAGCAGTTATACATGAATGATAATTAAACAGCCACCCCACAGCATGCTATGCTCAGTTTACAGCAGTACACTAGATAGTCCTTTCAATCCAGAACTGTACTACTGGCTTTCTTCTATTGCTTTTTCTTTTGCTCCTGACAGCAGTGTCATTGCTCTCGAATGTGATTTGGAATCAGTTATTAAACTTACACTGCAAAAGCAACTTCAGTGCAGAGCTCTCCTAAACAACGTGAATAGAAACGGTGCATACAATCACAGGCCTCTTGAATGCTACTGTCTGTAACATTTTAAAGAGTTAAAGCAAACATTAGCTCAACAGCAGTTGGTTCTAATGATGGAAATAAACTCTAATTGTCACAACGCAAAGACTTAGTTTTTCACTACAACAAATCTTTATAGTATTTACATTGGTTATCTGAGGTATGAATCTTATGATTCTTTTACTTTCTAAGCTTAAAACTTCAAATTTGAATACGGCTTTTATAAAGCAGAGTAATCAGAGCTGTGAGGGAGTAAGAGGGAGTGGGTTTTGATGTAGTGAATTACATCACTTCCTCATTTCTTCTTTAGAGAGAAGTGACAAAAAGTGCCAAGTGAAATTTTTTATGATATTTATAAGTGTTCTTCCATCAATTGGTGGTGGAGTCACCATCCCTGGTGGTGCTCAAGAAGCATCTGGATGAAGTGCTACAAGATATGGTTTAGTAGCTTAGCGGGTAGTGATGGTGATAGGACAGTTGGACTAGATGATCTTGTAGGTCCTTTCCAACCTTGTGTTTCTATGATTCTTTGAATTATATAAATAAAATATTGAAAGGGTAAATATTTGCATTCAATATGTGATACAATGAAGTTAGCTACTCAATACAATGGAAATGCACAGTAACATCCATATTGTTCTTACCTGCTTCCTCTCTTTCTGCAAGTTCATTTTTATTGTTTCACAGTATTCTTTTCCCCCCCCCTCCACACCCCCTCCCCCCACCAATCCTCTCCTAGGCTCTAGACTGGCATAGTTCAAGTGCTATCTACAGTTTCTTAGCTTCCAGCACTTCTACCTGGCCCAGGACCTAGTCTTGTAATTGCTGGGAATTTAAGTTAGATTACTCTGTGATTGCTTTTCCTTCTGGATGCCCAGAACATCAACTGTTGCATCTCACTTAGCCACTGCCGCCACTTAGCCACTGCCAGATCCTTCTTTCTCTGCCATCAGTGCTGAGTAGATTAAGACCAGCTTTACTCTTTGAGATTAATCTCATTAGTCCCTTTCATATCAAAATCACTACTATTCTATAGGCAATAATTTATCGAACAGTTAATTGCTAAGGCTGAGCCTGCACTAACAGCACTCTACTAATTCAGCAATGCTTGCAAACTGCTTGCAAAACATTACTACTATAGACACAGCTATGTTTGTTTATTAATCTAACTTCAGAATGCACACAAGGAAAATAAGGCAAGGTTAATTTCTTGATTTATAAAGAGAACATTCTCAGATTTTCTGTGGGTGTCCACATAAAAGAATATTTCCCTTTTGTTGTTATTGAACTTCCCCACCACTTACCTGAAAACACAATTTAATGCAGAAGTGATAACTTTGTCCTCCATTACATGTAATAACAGAAATTTGAAAAACTTATTCCTTGCTATAAATAATATGTGTAATGGGAAAAGCCCCACACTCTCACAACTATGCCAATTCTTCATCTGACTGCCATTTGTCTCATGAGGATCCAGGGGCTCGGCTCATCATTTCCCGCTCCCTCCAACTCCTTCCTCATACTGCTCTATCTCATCCTGCTGCTGTTTCTTTCTAAGCTTCTGATCTCACAGTTTTCAGAGCTTTGCTGGCTGGCCCTTATCTAACCTGGGGCAATCCCGCCCCAGGCCTACCCCTTCCAGTCACAGGGGAGCACAGGTGTAAACAGTCTGCCTGTGCTCCCCAGGCCAATCACACCCCTTCACCAGGTGCTCAGTCATTGGTTCAGGCCATGACCTAACAGTCCCCCTTCAATATGTAAAATTCTTCAGATCACAGAAAATAAAGATCACAGTGACAAGAGGTGAAAAGTTAAGATACAAACATAATTAAAATTACCCTTAGACAAAGCCTAATGTATACAGTTTTAGTGAAGAAAAAGGAAATGTACCAAGCTCATATGGAAAATAAGGGATGTTGAGTTATTTAGAGGCAGTGAAGAATTCATTTTTTTTCTCAGTGTTCAAAGTTAAAGTAGTGAACTTCTTATAATGCCATGAAGCAAGAAATAAAAACAACAACAAAAAATAAAGAATGAGATTTGAAGAAGACATGCTTAAGAAGGCACTGAGAAATATTTGTAACTTTTGTAAAGTATACTATCCAATTTTACAATAACAGCTGTTTGGGAATTTTTTGTCAGAATAATTGGATGGAAAAAGGGACTTCTGCAAAATCAAAATTTTTGCAAAGGAAATCTAGAGTACCATTAGAAACATTCCTACTTACAGAATCAAAACTAAAGATACCTTTTTGAGTTGCTGAAAAAAATCCCTATTTCTTTTTAGAAGTCGATTTTGCATTAAATTTCACTTACTCAAAGCCTATAGTACCTCATAGGACACGTAGAAACGGCAGTGTAGATTTTCCTGTTCCTTCTCTCCTAAATACATAGGTAGACTAGAAAAATCATTCTCATGTTCATGGCACTCATGTCTTCCCAAAGACTTCATAAGCCATGGTATTTCTGCTGTGTCAAGCAGTGCATAACTATATTGCCAAACTTGCCTTACAGGTATTAAAAAAAAAAAAAAAAGATTGCCTTTTGTTTGTTTGTTTGTTTTAAAGATACTTAGTGAGTACTCTGACACATGACCTACTTCTGGTATGATGGATGTCTCATCTTTTTGACAATGTTTATCATACGTGATCCAAATCCATGTGCATTTCCTTGACTCCATGATCCCAGGTAAGATATAAGCATTGTTTGGACATAATACTAGTTCTACAGTGGAAGGCTATGTATACGCAATTTCAGACTGTTATCTGAGTCATACTTGTAGGAATGCTTACTCAAATAATATCAAATTTCATTTACACCTGTGGTTTGATGAGGCTAGAATTTTAGAACTTATCACTTTTAGACCAAAACTAGGGAATGCAGAGGAGTCCAAATGTAATGAGAAAAGTTTCACATTGAAATTCACCAGTAAAGAAATGAAATTAACCCTTTATTTTAAGTTCAATCTAGAACCTATTATGTCCATTCCAGTGGACATAATAACATAAACCAATTTCAGTGATATGAGTTACACATAATAATTGCTTCAGTCACCATTGGAAACAATTTATTGTCAAAGGCAACAAGTCACAACAAGAACAAGCAACTGCAATTTTCAAATGAGATTTCCAGATATCTGGATTTAGCAGGGTTGGCACAATGAATAGCTTTCCTTTTACAAAAGCACCAAATGGCCAGGAAGTCCCAAATAACTGTAAACGAACTCTGAACACCAGTCTGAAATCTTATCTAAAAATTGGCATCATCATTAGTATGCCTATAGTCTTTCATGTCCTTCTGGGAAAAAGTCTACCACCGGAAATGTCAGCATAATTTATGTGTCCTTTTCCAATTTCTAGTCGAAGAACTGTATCAGCTGTTCAGCTTGACATTGATACTTACCAGAAAACAGGATAATATTGCCATTTGTTTTTTAAAACATCAAACAATTGTACGCAATTTGGGTGAAAAAGAGGTGCAAAAGTGATTGGATGTTTTATATTGAAACTTTTTCACTCATTACAAAATTTGTTTCTTAAGTGTGTGTTTTCAAATTGGAAAAGAAGAGAAAACTCAGAATATAATCTGTGGCTTTTTAGAAGTTAATTAATACAAATATATTAAATGAAGATTCATATCTCTGCAACTTCTTGACATGAAGGATTATCTCATTCATTGTCTTTGATTTTAGTTTTGAATGTCTTCACTTTATTAAATTTGATTCCTAATGGCATATTTGAATTGGTACTTAAAGGTTAGACTTTCTCCTGTCATGAACAAATGAAGAGCATCACAAGCTCCACAATGAAATACATATACTACCATCTTAAGTCTAACACTAAGAAGTTTGAAAAATATCTTATAGTTGGCCATTATGTTATAATGTCTTTGTTTCCAGCAACTATCAAAATAAGCATTCGATGAGTTATTGAAGTTCACTGTCTGGTCAGCAACAGGATTATTATGAAATTCATTATTAATAATACATTGTAAATATTATGACTACTAGAAAGGATAGACATATTGCACTGTCAGGCCTGTGGGAGAAGATGTACACGCTTCCTGAAGATATTTTCTGACCTGAAACCAGAAGTTACTCAATCTAGTCTCAGTCATAGCATGCTCATTCTGATGTCACATGTAAGTGAAGATTTCTCCCTAGGGAAGTAAGTAAAATAATCCCAAACAAAATAACTGCTGAAATTAATGAATACGACATAGGATAACTTTTGAGCTTCATAGCAAAAACAATAAGCAGCACTCTAACCTAGTGCACGAACCTAGGAAGCTATTCATTATTTATCTAGAACCATCTGTTTTAGTGAAAGATTTTACATTTACTTTAAAAAAAAAGGCTTTTAAACCATACAGTGTTATAGTGATAGGAGGCTTGGAGTTGTAAGGAGAGAAAAATAGGATACTGGTAAGATCCTAAATATTGTCTGAAAATGAAACTCAAGAGTATCTATCTGATACAGACACTTCTCTCTGCTCCTCCTGTAAGTGAAGAAACTTATTTACATTACTTAAAACCTGCTGGTAGTTTTAATCTATATGGATTCAGAAATAGTTAAATTTGTATAGCTACCATTTTCACAAAAGCAGTGCTCCATGAATCTCTCTGCTTTCAAGCAATTTGGCATAGTGTGACTGTTTCAATATGTAGGAGTCATGACATGAGCCAGGAAGTTTATTAAAACATTCTCAGTGTTTTGTTTCGCGTGGTATAATTCAGGGCATTATAAGCAGGCTAAGAGAAGAAGTTCTTTATAGGACTGCTGTCCTCCCTGAATGTTAGAGGGATATATCCACGGCATTTTTCTCCCCAAGATATGTTTGAAAAAGTATCTGAATAATTGCACCATTACTCCAGTAAAGGCGTTGCTTCTGGTTAGTGGAGTTTAAAATACAATTCAGTGTTTAAATAAGTATTCTCTTTGGCTGCTATACATCATCTGGAAAGATGTGAATAGTTGGAATGGCTCAGCAACACACCAAGTCTTAGTCAGCAAGGTCTCTTCCTGGGGATCGTTTGTGAAGGTTAGAAACTTCTGTTCACACCCAGCAACAACATAGTTCAACACACGTAGAAAATAAACAGACCCTCCAGCTTCAGCCCAGTCCCATGACCCCTGTGTACAGAGCTTAACCTTCCAAAATGCATTCAACTTCATTGGGTCTCTGGAGGAGGGGCGAAGATGTCTTGTTCACTGGAAAATGCCACAGTGACCAAAGAAATCTTGTGTGAGACAATATCCTGATGCAAGTATTTACGTTTTTGAGATATACCTATGCTATTTCATGCCAGAGATCAAGAAATAACACTCCCTTTGGGGAAACTATTATCATCCATCAAGTGCTAATTGTTCAATCATTTCTGATAGAGATTTCTAGTACTGTACTTCAGAGATTTAAAGGGGGATGAAGTGCATCAAGAAACATGATCTATGATTTTGAAATATTCTATTACAAGCCTTAATTAGAAGGTGCAAAAACATGTATTTGGAACTCTAAGACATTTAAATTAGAAGATAAAATGTATTTTTTTTTTAATGTAACATGGGATGGTAACTCATACCTGAGATGCAGAGCTGATAGATATTAATGCCATTTTTACCACTGGAGACCAGAGTTGAAATTCCCACTGGGGGATACCTTTATAGATCTCATTTTAGTATATTATAGTCATGCCATTATAAAACCATCAAATGCAATTTAGCACAGCATGATACTTAAGTGGTGGCCCAAAATTAACAGACTGAATTACCCTCTACAGGCAGCCAAGGTTATTTATAATTTGGAATTCAGATAAGTAAGTGAAGTGCCTTATTGAACTCTGTATTTTTATATTCCCAATCTCTGTCTGCTGTGCTTTGAAATACTTTCTGTGGTCGTCCTTTATTTGAACTTCCAGAACATTTACCACTTAAAATGGGAGCAAATCTGGAAACAGGATGCTGTACCAGGTACTTACAGGAGATAGTGCTTTTGCATTTGTAAATAGTCTTGTAAAAACTTTAATTAAAGAGCTACATCTCTGCATCTGTGAGGTCTAGTGCAATTAGTCACTTTAAACTCCATTTTCTCTCCCTGCTGCCAATTAAGCACAACTTGTGTGTAAGAGTAATGGTTGCCTCAGTGCCTCAGTGACAAAATCAGAACATGCTAAATAATGTGATTAAACTTGTTAAAAGCCAAAATAAACACTTATAATTATCTCAAGAAAACCTGCATTGCACAAGTGAGAGCTCTATAAAGTGAAACTCTGCATCCATAATTCCAGACTTTCCTACACAATAGATCATAGTTAAAGATCTGTTAACAGACCTCTGACTGCTGAACTGGGCAGCTTGTGGTTTTCTTCTAGACCTACTGGCATAATGTGGATTTATGCAAGAGGTGCAAATTGGAAGTTGTCTGCTATTGGAGCCATTGGCAGAACAGAAATCATACTGTAGGGTTAGCAGCATGAAGCACATTGCTTTGAAATTACACAGCAGGGTTTCTGCTTGCTGCTCCACTTGCCTTTAAGACCAAGGTCTTATACTGTCTGGCCATGATTAAAATCAAAGTGTAGGCCTCTTTGCTGGGTGCCAGTAAACGAAGGTGAAAAACAGAAACAATCTGGATTCTTAATTATTTTAAAATGTAACATAGGCAGAAAAGCAAGATGAAAGCATTTCTTACTAATCTATTCTAATTATTCTACATAAAACGATTTCCTAAAGAGACCTATATCTTGAGATGGTCACTTGCTATGACTATGCGAGATCTTTTTCCCATCTTTTATATAAACCCACACACATATACAGAAAACAAGAACCAATGAGTAGTTTAAATGGCAGATTTATTTAAATTCAGGTTCACGTGCACATCAAATATGAAATAAACCAAGATGCCACACTGAATTCACTGAAAATTAAATGATCATTAGCTTCTAGAGTGGACCACTAGTGAAAAAGTACACCTTTGAAAATGCTCAATGTTAGTGACATTGTATGGATATATAGGTAGTTACGTATTTGTGATCAGAAAGAACAAAGGACTGTTACACTAAAAATGGAGCGAAAGGGATAGGAGTCCTCAGTGCAAATTCAAGTCCCTCTATTCAGATACTCTTGCATCTTTTCAAGTAAAATCGTATCAACACAAAGGTGTGTGGCAGAAAGTCAATGCTGAAAGTGGGTACTGTGAGAGCTGTCTGCACTACTGTCAATTTTACCATCAGTAAACAAGGGTCTTTTTCTTGACTTGTCAGCATATTCCAAAGTACATGCTGTCAGGATATTTTTCCTAATCAGCTCTTCAAGGGCTTATTGATAGGGAGTCCTTTTGAGTTTGCTGTGAAGATATCTGGAGATAACCAGGGACAATCATTAAGGTTGGCTGAAAACATTCACTCTGAAGGTAAAAGAAGAGTATTCACAAAAATCCAAAAAGCATGACTGAAACAATCTTTGAGGGCAGAGAAGTCAATCCCAGCCTTTTGGGAAGTTTTATAGGAGTGTTTTGCTGAGCATTTTACAAGAGACTGTAGGAAGCCAGGAGATCTCATCATTGCAAGAACAATTTTGAAGTGCAATCCCAACATTTGCTGACTTCAGCGTAAAACCTGTGAGGGGTGGCTTACAATTGATTTGTATTAGACAATCTGAGTGCAATCCTGAAAAAACAATGCAAGAGTATTTTAAATTCCAGATCCTACTCAACATATTTGTATGTTCACATAATTTATGTGCTAAATAATTTACAGACTTTGTCAAGACTTAAACATTTGCTTAGTGGTCACAAGCACTCAGAAATAAAGGGGTTTCCTTGAATTAAAGATTTCCGTCCAGATCACCTTAGCACACATACTGTGCAGAATGTTTCAGAAAATGACCCTGATGTGCAAAATACTTTCTGACTTTATTTTTTGGCTTATTTAACATGCAATCTTTTGATTTAAACTACAACGCGGGAAGGTGAGCTTTTTTTGGCCTCATATGAAAATTTATATTTTTCCTAGCCTGGATTCTTTTTCACAATGTCTTTTTTCTTTTAGAAGATAAATGCGTGTCTTCTATGTTACCAGAAAAGAAATGTATTACATATAAAGAAGTGAAGGATTCCAAAAGTAAACTTTGCAATGTAATTTTTTGCATCATACCTGCTCTTTTAACATATTTTGAATATTTCTGTTATTCTCAATAATTCACAGCCCATTTAACGTCCAGACAACTGTTTTTGAATGAAAATTTTCATGCCTTTGAATCTACAGCAGAGATGTTTCTTTTATACACCACTCCAGAAAAGTACTCCACTGGAGTGTTTTAGATCATTAAGACCATTGGGGAGGAAGAGGAAAACAAACAGCTCTGAAAAGCAGAACTATTCAGTGCCAGTTCTATCATGGTAGGAGCGAATATTTTTTGAGATCTTCAATTCCTCTTTTACCTCATGTATGTTGTTGGACACTGACCTAAAGTGCCTGCAGGTTACAACTTGCGTTACTTCTACTGTGTCTTCTCTGCAAAATAAGTTTTCCTAAGGTTTATTTTTCATTCTTCACCCTCTGCTTGATCCAGACTCCCAATCAGAGAGGCACCTCCCCTCTTCCTCCACCTTTTTCCCCAGCTTGAAGGCTGCATCTAGTAGAACAACTTGTCCTTTACCAACTCTGCATCCTGTCCCCATTACAGGGACTGTTGTCAAAAAGGAACACCTACAGAATGATAATTATAGCCTGCTACCTTTTTTAGTGCTGATCAAACTTGATACATCAGGCACGAAATACTGGTTTTATAGATGTGCACATCTTACAAAGAAAGATTTGTTGTTTGTAATCTACACTCAGAACTCGAAATAGTGAGCAGAAAACCTAACATTCCTTCCTTGCTCACATGTTGTGTCTCAGTACACACTACATGACCAGCATGCATTATTGCTGAAATTGATGCACCTTCAAAAAATAGCCTATTTTAGCTGAAAAAAGCCTTCCTAAAGCACAAGAAGGTCAAAACCATGATAGACTAGTCTGTTTAAGAAAGATTTTTTTCTGAACCATTAAAGGTTCACTGAGGGTTCCAATCACAAGTTCCTGTATTTCATCTAAAATTATTAATTATGGATATTCTCAAACATCTAGCAAAAATAATATGGATAAATAATGGATGTTTCTCAGAGTAAAACAAGGGAATAATATGAAAGGGTACTTGCTATCAATAGGAAAATAAACGCTAGAATGGCTGATTGGCAGAGGAGGCAAAATCTGATCATTAATCTCAATTCCAACTTAAATAATTTAAAAATGAAAAACACAAAGAAATATAGGGACACAATGGTGAATTTGGTCCTAACACTACTACTGTGTTACAGGTGTAGTGACAGTCTGAGTTCTGCTATCCTTTGAATCACAGTCCTGGTATATCTCCTCAAGCAAGTCACTTAATCTTCTCTCAGCAAGAAAACAGAATAAAATACTCATCTATACACAATAAAAAGATTGTTAATACTTTTCCTGTTCTAAGTTATGATAGGGAGAAGAAAGAAAAATAAAAAGGAAATTTCTAGAGCCATACAGAATGCGGAATACTGGGTGAATAAAATAAATCTCGTCATTACAATTTTATGCTCTTAGAAGAATTTCGAAGTTAAAGAATAAATGGAATACAGTAGCTTAACATACATTGTCTTAGCTCAAGTATTTAGTAGAGTCTCATGAACCATAATTTGAAATCATAATGCAATCTTTTATTTAAATGGGGCCACAGAGATTAGAAAACAGGATAATAATAAATGGAAAAGTATATAACTGCCCAAGCCAATGGAAAGATCAGTGTAAGAGCTGCTTTTAATTAGCATCTTAATGGTTTGGAAAAAGGAATAAAGATCATATTAAATAAATTTGCTGATGTTACACTGAAAGATCTTGCCAAAACTAAAGCCAGAAAAAATACAAAAGGCCAAAGAGGTTAAAAAAATATGGCAAAGAAAGTAAACTCTCAACCTGGAAGAAAATGCAAGCTAAACATTCAGTAAAAATGATAAAATATACATAAGAGAGAAAGCAATAGTAGTGAGAAATTCCTTTGCCTGATGCTAAAACCATGAACCTAACTTGATTTTGGAAAGAGCAGACATCAAAGGAGTTGTTCTGTTTGGGCTGCCTACAACATGGCAGGTGCAGAGGAAAGAGCTTTTTTCTCTGACCATAGTCTTGCACCATTAAAAACCTACAGAATATTTGCAATAGATTTCAGTGAATGAAAGATGAAACACTGTATGATGCTGTTAACTCCAGTTATTCAAGACTTGTGATTCAGTCTTTTTTCATCCTCATTATTGCAAGATTTAAAAAGCACCACATTCTAAAAGTTGGGAGTACTGCATTTCTTGGAAATGCTAAAGCTGACATTTTAAGGCCTTCAGTGGAGAGAGGGTTAGCAAAAAATCACCTTTTTTATTTTTTTTTTTAATTTTTGCTGGTTTTGTTTCCAGAGGCTGAAGAAAAGATGAGATTTGTTTTGTTTTCCATATAATTTCGGGAGACGGTGCCTTAAACTACAAGTATGAGATTCATGATAAAATCAGATTTCGCAAGAGTACGCAGACATAACCTTCGCTTCTAGGCACTGTGAAGGAAGTGTGGTGATTCAGCTAAGAAAATTTCCAATGAAGTAACTAAATTAAGAGGAAAGTTTATTTTGAAGGTCTCCTGGCAAAGTGGCTATTATTGAGCTGTTGCTGTGCTAAGATATGGCAGATGCTGACAGAAGTCAGAAATATCTTCTCTTGCTGCTTTGTTCAAGAAATGCCTAGGAAAGCTGAGCTCTGTGGCTGAATCTTAGAGCAGACTTCACTTTTTGGACATTAGAGATCCACAGACACCACTTTTTTTAATACTAGATTTATTGTGCTTGTATTTACTCCTGTAAATAATCTGGATTTATGATTTTATAAAATACCATCTGGAACTATCAATACAAGTTGGAGGGCTGGGAAAAGGGTGATAACTATGTACAAAATCTAAACCATTCTTCATTTGCACAGCATGCTGCAGCTAAGAAGAGCTCAGGAAATGTATTTAATCCATTTAATATCTGGAGGTTATTAAATATTATTATCATCATTTAATTTGATTGGAAAACCGAAGTGGACTAATATTGATGTCACGAGGGGTGTTAAGGGGATTAGAATGCAAAGTGTACCTAACACTGAGGTAATATGTCCAAGACAGTGCTGTTTCTAATTAAGGCTGAGCTTTGACACAGCGCTGTTGAAAATTTAGGGTTTCACCTTGTTTTTTTCACAGCTCCCTCTCTCTACTAATGTAAATGAACACCTTCTCTGTTTCCAAATAGCCTAAATTTCTGATCCATGCTTCACTCAAGACCACCACCACCACCACTCAACACTGAAAACATCTGTGCAAGTAGTTGGTTCTGTCTAGCTCTGCTAAAGTATTTGTAAGTCCTTGTACAAATGAAACAAATTAGAGCTCTTTTTTTGATGTAAAGTTCTTCTTTCTCCAATGTAAAGGAGAACTGCTAGAAGATACCACCTAAAAACACTTTTGCATATAAAACTACCCCAAAACATGGAAGAATTAGAAAAAAATGGTTTGTATACATTAAGTCAAGAAAGAAATTTAGTCATTTGTGGTGATTAAAATACAAAGACTGTACTGCCTGCTTCTTTATGAAAATAAGAAAAGTTGCTAGGATGCTCAAAGGATGGAGGTAAAGGATAATTTTAAATTCAAGTTACATTGAGCTTAATAATCTGGTGATGCATGTAATATTCTGATTCCTTATATACTTAAAGCAGCAATAAATAAATTTTCTCTCTACCTCAATCTTTATTGTTGATGCATTTAAAATAATCTAGAAGAAATTTATAATTATTTTAACAGAATGGTATTGGAAAAATTCTATTCACCAAAAAATGTTTCTTTGAGGTACTCGTGACAGTATTAAGTGACCTCATAAAATACAAAAACATCTAAAATTACATATTTTAGGGTTTGGAGGAAAATCCAGAATCCTGTACTGAATTATCTAAAAGTCTTATGTGGAGAATTTAAACAAAACGGACATCATACAGACAATGTGCAGCAGTTCAAAGCACAGTGAACAGAGAGTCTGAGGACAGAAGTCCTTAACTTCATTCAAGAAGCAGAGTGGCTGCACACCAAAGGCCTAAACCTTAACCCTGAGTGAATTCTAAGCATTGCTGCTCAAGTGTCTTTTGCCTTTCTTGACCAAGGCATTAAAACACCTATACTTCTATAGTTTCCAGTATTTTTGAGAGATATACTATAGAAGCAGAAATTCTTCCCTTAACACTTCTTACCATCATCTTTTTATTGGATTAATTCATGTTTAAATGACAGAAAACTCCATCATTCTTATACATATTTAGTTTCAAAATCTTCATGTGTAGTTATTGGCCTATAATGTCTTTAAAGTTAAACCACAGTCTTAAATGTAAAACCACAGTTACACAGGCCAACAATTGTTGAGCAATTGGCTGAAAGAATAAATGTTAATAATAAAAAACTCCTTCCAGTGAATCAAAAGAAAAAAATCCTTTCAAAGAGAAGTTGGGAGCATAGGATGATCTTGATATAAAAGGACCTGTCAAGGAAAATCCAGATCATTTCAAAAAGCAAAGCAAATTCCTTGCGCTGGTATTCATTACCAAAGAGACAATAGGCTAAAATCATGTTTTATTGGCAAAGAGTCTGAAGAGCTATTTCCAACTGAAAGATAAATGGAAGAGATTTGTTCTGAAGCGGTAAATTAAGGAAGAAAAATTTTAAGGACCTAAATGATATTTCCAGGAGTGCCAAAAGTTCTCAGATAGGAAAATCCTCTACTGGTAATTGGGCTATATTAACCATTGGTTAAGTTAAGCTTGATACTAAAGAAACATGACACAGATCTTTGATATCCCATCAACTACTAATCCAGGCTTTTATCTAAGATTGTCTTTACCTAAGCCTACATAAACTGATGGAGAAAATCCTAAAATATGATACATAGATGTAATGCCCAGGGAAAGGGTCAGCAAGTTTTACAGATGTAGGCATGACTTGAAAACCCAATAAGGCTCTTTCAAAGAATAATTTACCCCGTGAATCATGGTAAACCTTGCTGGTATGCCATAGCTGGACTTTCAGTCACCTTTGGCAGATGTTCTTACAGCAGCTGTGTCCTTACAAAGGAGTACGGAAGGTCTTGTCACATAGTGCCAATTGAATGAAAACTGCTTGAGTGATAAGAAACAAAGGGTGGACAAATCTTCCTGGGAAAAATGTCAGAAATATTATCCCTCCAGGACCTATATTGAGCCCTGTTCTGCACACTGATAAGCAAAATAGCTTCAGAATAGTTTTTTACAATACCAGGTAAAATATGCAAGGACAGGCCAATGGTCATGCACATAAAGAAAAGTCATACTCAGGTCTGACAGGTGAGGAGGATTTCCAGCTACAAAACACTCCTTTCCACAATGCAGCCTTAGACACAAGATGCTTTTCCTTCAGTGGCTGGCCCTTATATGAGTCCAGGGTGGCTCCACTCTGGGGCTCATCCCTTCTGGCAAGGAGGGGAGCACAGGTGTAAATGATTTACCTGTGCTCTCAGGGCCAGAAACACCCTTCACCAGGTGCTCAATCACTAGTTCAAGCTGTGACCTAACAGCTACCCTACCAGTCCGGTACTGGTAGCATGGTTGGGAAGATGGCCAAGTACAAGCGTGACAAATTGCAGGTGACGGCAATTCTTTCAGGAGAGTAGAGTTAATAGGACTAGTAGCAATAACACTACCTTGTATGTACCAATATATACCACGCTTTAAGTGAACATATGCACTTAAGTTCTGCATCTTCAAAACCTGCCTAGATGCCTTCCTCTGCAATCTACTGTAGGGAATCTGCTTTAGTGAGTGGTTTGGACTGGATGATCTCCAGAGGTGCCTTCCAACCCCTGCAGTTCTGTGATTCTGCAATCTCATCTAATACGATTTAATCCTTTAAGATACAACAATTCAGTCATGGGTTTGAACCCTGTATTTCCAAGAGTTCTGGAAAAAAACATAATAATTGGAGGACGAAAACTATTTCAGTAGCACTCTTGAAATGTTAGCATGCAGCAGTATAAAATCAAATATTTGCCACAGTTTAAATGGGGCTTACAGGTAATTTTTCATATTCCTTAAACAAGCATGAGTGTTTTGTTTTGTCACAGGCTCTGCTCAATGCAGAGACCACAGTAGAATTTATAATGAGGTGGGAAAACAGAATATTATGAATCTAACAAAAATATTTTATCAGATCAATTCATAATATAAGGAAGAAGTACAGAATAAAGTATTTTGTAAGACATCTTGTTTTCTTGAAAAAGAGACTGTATGGACAAAGAGAAATTTGAGTTAAATATGTTGAGTATTAACAAAGAGCACTTGAGTTTTCTGAATTATTTCCCTAACAGATGAAAGCTCTTTTTTTTTTTTCAAGGGAGATTTGATTAAAAACATGTTTTCTAACTAAACTGCTTAGTCAGTCATACAAAACATACATGTTATATTTTTTAAAAACATCTATTTATTTCTCCAGAGAGGTAAATAAGACAGGCTAACAATCTGTGTTCTTAAGGAGACAACTAGTTTGATAATCACTATTGAAAAAAATGTCTTTTTTTTCCTATTTCTTACAGAACCTGTTAAAGGACAAAAATATTCACTAGCATTTATTGAGACCAAATGCATACAGTGATATATTAGGTCTTATACTTTAGCCAAGAGGCGAATAAAATTTCTGCACGTGAATAAAGAGAAGAATTTAATCTGAAAAAGAAAAATCCAACAAAAAAAATATCAAGCTGCCACAGCTTTTCCACTGCCTACCTTATCCTGATGGCTAGCAACAGGCACTCCACCCGAGAGCACTGTTTCCAGTCTCTTTCTCATAGCCTGTCACAGAGTGCAAGCCAGCCAGAGGAAGAAGAAAACTGTCACAGCTGTTCCTACAAGCTTTCACTTTTAGCACCAGCAGCTTAATATTTAGGACTTCTTCAAAATCTGACCAAGAGGAGAATCTCCTGTTGGTAGCTATAGTCAGGCACACAAAATTTATACTTTGCATTCAAACACAAAAGAATGTGCTGCATTTAAGGATGATTCACATCACATTAGATACTAATTATGCAATATTGTGACTTCTGGCCCTCACACGGCTTGTTGCAGGGATAGTTCTATCTCATTGATTTCATTCTTACTACACCAAATTGAACTGGGTGTAATTTCTTTCCGATATTAGCAAATAGATCTGTCCCTCAACAAAGTGATGTCCATGAGTGGTGGATGAACCTCACTGCAGCTTCTTGTTGTCCTGGTTGTCACATCGGGGCAAATCGGTGTGCAAGCTGAGCCTACTTGTGCATACAGACCTGCTTGGTGTACTGGTAGCTTTTTAATCCCTTTTTTGGATTATATCAGTTTAACACTGTCTTTGCAAAACACTTTCATAGCCAAAGAAATGGAAAAAAATGATGTGTAGAGAGCCATGTGCTCACTTCTAGCTGGATTTATGTGAAACCCCGCAGATTGCTATGTTATGTCTGCTGACACCATAGGAATAAGATAAAAATACACTCCAGCTGTCTGATAAATTCAGGGCCAAAGTCCCTCCTTCTATTCAGACACAAATGACTTCCACTGAGGTTAATGGGATGAGGGTGCTTACAGTATAGGGTCCCTAATTGTTTCTTGGCTGGCTAGCACTTGATATCAATACACATACAGACAGTATTAAAATAGATGTGTTATATCAGTATGATCAGCTAGACGATAAACAAAACCCTGCTGTTAGCTCTGACAGGAGCAACAGATTTTATAGTGCAATCAAGACAAGTAACTGTTAGAAATGTAAAAATTGCACGTAGCTCCTTGCTGACTCACTGAACTTCAAGACCAAGCATCATATGTTTTTATGGGCTATAAGCCAGCAATCAGGTAGCAAGACTGGACACTCTTGTAAAAAAGCTCTCGATGGACTTAGACTTTAAGATGGGGGTCAATTGTTATGTTGTCTAAAGTATCTTTTTTGATAGCTGCTGTTTTTTTTTTTTTCTGAAGTTAACAACTCAACTATGAGCGTCACCATGTTGCTAGTTAAAACTAACAGCTTATGAAAAAGAAATCACCACGGATAGTTAACTGGATGATTTTTATAGGGTGAGTTCTGTAGAAGTTCCTAGATTGCTGAAGAAAGACAACAGTATATCACTACAATAAACTGGAAATTTCTTGACTAAATGTAGTGCAATTAATGAAAAAATCAAAAGAAAAGAATGTGATGAAATACTGCAAGTGACTGATAATTATAAGTAATACTGAGATCACCTTACACCTTTGTTAGGCATGAGCTGTCTTCATAATTAAGCACATAAATAATTTGGGAATTTTGTATGAAGTCATATTTTACCCTTTCAATGAAAACCATAAATGCAGATTGCTCAATTTTTCTCATAACAAAAGAGAAAAATTTCAGGAAAATGTAACTGTGGTATCTATGAGAGAAAATAACCTGTGTTGTTTATTGCAATCATTTAATTGCCTGTAGAAATCTCCAATGTACAGGTATGTTCTAGGTCCTTCACCCTCAGCAAGATTGCCTTTTTATAGATTTCTCTCTCTCTCTCTCTCTTTTTTTTTTTTTGCTTTTAACTTTTAAAAATTGTGTTCAGAGGTTTCCTTGAAGAATGCCTGTGTCAAGCTATGGCAGCAGTCTTACAGCAGATCAGCCAAGTTTTCTTTTCCCCGAGGAAATACTAATTTTTGGCTAGATTTGTTTGGAATTACAATCAATCTGGAGTTTAATACTATTTTTTCCCCCTAGTTCCAGGCTATGACCTCATTAGAGTATATCACGAGAAATCAGAAATATCTCAATGTTGAGCAATTGCTCTGGCATCCAAATCTACAAAAATCATCTGTTAGTCTTCTGATAGCCTCATGCAGATTGCTCAGATGCTCTCACAGATGTCATTCTTTACGTCAGGATATGCACATCAGTTTTGTGCATTATTCTGACTTTTATTTTAAAGTCCAGATTTCTCAGATCTCTCACTACATCCTGTTTCAGTGAATGGAAATAGTCTGTTGGTTCAGGAGTCTCAGTTTCTTCCACTTCCTCACTCATCACCAAATGTGAGATGTTGAGCTGGCATCAGGTCTGTACTGGATGACTGTTCTGCAGCTGCTTCCTTCCCATGGACGAGGGCTGCTGCTACTCTGGTACGCTGAGAGGCTGAATCCCTTCTCCTTCTCTGAGCAGAGTTTGAGGATGTTCTGTCTCAGAGATGGACAATGTGGGAAGAGATGTGCACCTGGGCTCCTCACATCCCATGTAGTTTGGTGAGAAGGGCTTTAGAGTGGTGCTGCTGTCCTGGCAGCCAGGATCAGAGCAGCCACGCTGGCTACAAACACCCTGCTGATGCTGCCAGCATGGTATTTACCACTCTGCCAGTGGAGGAACCATTTCTAAAACAATGGAGTTTTGTTTAATGCTTTAAGAGTGCCAGAAACATTCCTTCTTTCACATTTTGTTAGGTTCTGATGTGCAAAAGCCTCTACATGGAAACAGAGCAAATGATTTCAGGAGGATTATTCCAGTTGGTCAAGGAGTTAGGGCCTAAAACCTATAGGAAATTAACCACTTCCTCCAAAACTTTGTAAGAACTTCCCCATACTCCACAAACACAAACACACTCCTGCCTGTATTGCCCTCAGAACAAATCATAGAAGGCACCAATAAAAATCCTGTGGCGGGAGAAAGACTGAACAGTAAATATTCCCTAATCTGGAAGGGAAGCTGCTGGGTCCAGTCCTACAGTTCTCAGGCAAGCGACATTTCCACTGAAGTTATGAGGGAAAATCTTGTTCTGTCTCAAGTGGGCATTCTCCTTTGAACTGAGTGGAATTTATATGCATCGGCAAAAGTGTGTCCGTGAATATATAGACTACATGTCCTACAGAACAGGACACACCTTGCAGAAATTTAAGATGAATGAAGTATTTAAGCAGGGGTATTTTTCATGATATGAAAATAGCTATGATTTCAGGGGAAAAAAAACAGACTGGAAGACTAGCACAAAATTCAAGCTTTCTGAAGAGTAGGTGCTAGTTAAGCTTATCCTGGTTATCTGATGTTTGGTTTACAGAATATTGTGGGATAAGGAATTTCAGTTAAGATGCAAGTTGGTTTTTTAAAGTGTTACAGAAGTCTTATGAATACTTTGTGTACATTATTTCCACATGCTGACCTACCATTAAATGGTGGGATAGTACAATCCCATGTTTTAATTAGCACCTGTAACAGGTGAAACACATCCAAAATTTGTTGCAAGAAATGCATACGTATCTAAAAAAATAATTTTTGGTGATGGTGGGAAAATGTAGTGGACTAAACTTAGTTTTGACTTATTTTCTTGAAATAGTCTTTCATAAGGGTAAATGCCAGAGCAATGTTTGGTCTGGTTTTTGTGGTTATGGAGTGGAAAAAAAGTATAACAGTAATGTAACAGTTTTAGAGTTGTGGTTTTCAGTATACAGAGATGAAGAATGAAAACATTAATTAGCATACAAATGTTCAGGTTTTCTCTTTGTTTCCCTTTTCAAATAACTTCTTGCAATGAACAGAACCAACACAGTTTCAGTACGCTTGCTTGATCTACGACAGGGCAAGTTTGGAAGAATTTTACCAGTTCTAATGCAGCTTCTGATCAGTGTGCTGAAAAAGTACTGGGCTGATTTCTTCAGAGATCAGGAATCAGATACGGGAAGATATGGGAGTTATATGAATAACAAACAAAACCAGAAAAACAATGTTTATCATAATCAAAGATATGACCGCTTGAAGGTCAGATCTGTTTCAAGGCACATTTTAGAGGCCAGCAATGCTGAGGCTCTAGTGATGCTACGGGAAAAGGGTTTGTTGCCTGTGAAGGGGCTTATTTCTCATTTTTCATTTATGTTTGTAATCGCTGTCATCTTTGTTTCTTATGCTTTGGATAAAAACGGTGACTTTTATATTTATTAGAACTGGGTTTCAATAAACATTATGCAATATGGTAGACCAGGGAATGATTTATTGATAATTTGTCACATATATTTATGGAAGTGTAGACCCTGCAGCCCTAGAGCTGGTAAATCATATTATGCAGCTACAAATGTTTTTTTATTCTTTGCTGCCAAAAGTGCACCATGTAAACTGATTGCCTCACCAAACCCCTGGGGCCTGATAATGATGCACTTGCTAAAACAAAGGGAGGCGGGGTGAGGAGAAGACAACTAATTATAAGTTTATTTTTGTTTTAATATGTTTGCCATTTAATCTAGAGTTCTATAAACAATAGATTGATGAAATATAATTAGGAGGAAGATTACAGTTTAATGAGGCAAAAGATTGGGAAAGAATGTAAATGGAGCGGTAGGCTCTGCAGAGTTTTTAGCTGTTTATTATTGTACAGCTGTAAGGCACTTTCACACAGCTCCCAGATGGAAGCAGCTGTTAGCTCTTTGGTATTAGGAAAAAAAGAGGTTCATAGTTCATTTTTATCCACTTGTTCCAGAGCAGTTATGTTCACTGCAACACTTCACCGAGTCGCAGCTCTCAGCTACGCCAAGCTGGTCAGGATGGGCACCCTGTCTTCATTTGCCACTTTGCCATTCGCTTATCTCATCTGGCAACCTCTCAAGCAACAAGCTGTTCCACTCCTTGTAATATGTTTATCTCTCACAGTGATGTCAACAAAAGTCAGCAAATCTAATATTCATGCTCCAACAGATTTGTTGGTGCTCTTTGTTTATAAGAAAGGGCTCTATATCACTCCTGCAGCTGCTTCCTCTTCACCAAGCTTTGTTTTTATATGGTACCCTTCAGATAGGCCCTGGGAGCTATACAAAGCGTGCACCCATCTGACTTAACAGTGTTTTTGTTGTTTTCTTTTTTTTTTTTAAAATACAAAAGCAGCTCATATCTCTTTTTTCCATAGCATGCTATGAAACCCATGCTTCCTCCCCAGCTTGTCAAGATCTCATACACAAGACAGTATACAAAAGACCAATGAGAGCGAGAGGTGTCTCTTTAAGATGGAGTTAC
The DNA here is from genome assembly GCA_013396635.1 of Penelope pileata. Lineage (NCBI taxonomy): Eukaryota > Metazoa > Chordata > Aves > Galliformes > Cracidae > Penelope > Penelope pileata. The sequence continues at coordinate 119,347 of WBMW01001876.1, read as the reverse complement.
TAGGAAAGGAAAAAGTAGGCAGAATTTCAAGAATGAAGACTACGGTAACATTTATCTTGTAGCACTCAATTCCGTATTACAGGCCACAATATCCCCTGTGCTGCACCCTGCACAGGCATTTACATTGGTGCAGTGAGTGCAAATCTCCAGCTTCAGACTGGCTGCATGTTGCAGTTGGCGCCAAGGTATCACACATGGTACAGGGAATGAGAGTTTGGTGCGATTTTTGTAACAATTCATATATTTCATGCTTCCCACTTCACAGTACTCAAGACTATCTGAGATACAAGTCTCAGATTTATAAGGTGTCTTCTGCATAGTCGTGTATTGATTTATATTTCTAAAGTACCTACCGTGTGATAATCCTATCTATCAGTAAGGCGAAAGCAGAACATTTCTATCTATTCAAGGCTAGCATTAGGCATAATGCTTCTGAGCAATTTCTCTAACTGGGTGATGCATGTTTTTCTCTATTTGTTTCTGATTCAAGATTGTATTTTCTACAGTTGTTTGGCTACTTCACAATTTATTTAAATCTCAGACAAGAGTTTTTTTACAATTCAATGACTTACTTTCCCAGTACAGGACAAATCTGTGCATCTGGATTTAACCAAGTGGCATCTGTGGAACTTCCCTTCCCACTAATATTCAAAAGAGTTTGTTTCTAGATCTCCACTTGTTTATATATTTTTTTGGAAAAAACCCAAGCATTTATTTAAACATTGAATAAAATTCTGGCTCCTTTGAAATCAAAAGCTGTTTTTCTATTGACTTCCAAAAGACAATTTCAGTTTCCAAAACACCTGTCAACATCGATATACATTATGCTCATTTAGATTAATATTTAGGAGAATCTCAGGAGTAGAACTCTGTCCTGATCGCTAAAAGATACAATATAAAAAAGTCCAACAGTACAACTTTTTTTTTTTTTAAAGTAATTCTCCCACTGTCAGCAGGCCACCCACATGCTTAATCTAGAAGAACCACCTCTAGGCTATGAGAAAGGCCGTTCAGTCTCTGTGCCCCTACAAAGCTTGGCTATTTTGCTGACAAGGATGTCGGTTAAAGCCAATTATGGTGGAGTTTTATGGTCTAAACAGCTGTCCAGTTGGAATTGGACTAAGACCACCAAGTTATTTCATGTGTCACAAACAGGCATCTGATTGGTTAACTGAGGCTGCATATATATTTTTATGAATAGAAGTGGAAGGTTTAATTTGCTTTTGTTTGTGGGGTCTTATTTATTACTTGAAAGTGTTTGGATGCCTGCTGGGTATTTGTGAAAAAGAGCTGCCAAAGCTGCGCATATTTCAGTTCTGGAGCTGAAGTACAGTGTTGTGGTTAAGGCTAACCAAAGTTGAAAAATTATTCACCATTGAAGCAAGATATGAAATCTATTGCCAAGGCTGTAGACTAAAACCAAAAATCCTCTACCTCAACTAAGAAACCTGTCTGGTATTTATGTATGTACTGTGTGCATGTATGTATTCAAGTATTTAAAATTAAACAAGTATTTATGCTTTAAAAATTTACCTCCCATATAGGTACGTTAATACTTCAAATTACAGCACTTAAAAGGATTTCCTTACCTACTCTTTAATGCCCGTTTTCTCGTTTGATTAGTTCATGCACCTAGAGCGCTTTGCTATGTGTAATGTTTACTGTTTCCCCTGTTTAGCAAGTCTGTTTTTTCATCCTGATTTTTAATGCGAAGTCCTTATGCAGCAAATTAGGAAAGAAAAGCACTTTTAACTTTCAAAATTATAACTTTTTGAAAAATTAAAAATGCAACAGTAAAATTGGAAACATTAGAAGAGGTCTTAGATATCTTAAGAACTTGAAACTATTTCTAATTCCTAAAAACCCAATTCCAAATAGTCTTCCAATCAGTTTTAAAGTCACTGGCATCATTTTAAGATGGTAACCCAAAAGTTCCTGTGTTCATGGATCACACATGCGTATTTCTTATTGGACTAATAGGATCACAAATCATAACAGCATCAGTATTCCTCTTTTTGTTTTATAACATACTTATAAAATACATTACTTGTCCATGGCACAGACTATAAGCTTCCAAATGATATATTTACTATATACTTCTATGCTCTGTTATAAGTAACCAGAAAAATCCACTGCAGAATGCCTTTAGTATCAATGCTTTCTTCCTTTCAAAGGAGGCATTTACTCAGCATCTTTTCCTGCTGTCTCACTGCGTCTTTTGCTTACATTTTTTCCCTTTAGATGGCTCTCTTTCTTTCTCCACCTTGTGCATCTTTCCTCTTCTCTTTCCTGTAAATACCTCCTAACTCATTTTTGCCTTGTCTGTCTGCAGTTTTCACATCTCAAAGTTTGTCATCATTTCAAAATTATATTATTTACCTCTAATTCTGCTTATATACTTCCTTTCTCAATCCGTGTTTTTCTGTTCTGTTCCTTTCCAGCCCCTGATGTTCTGCATGCCTGTTGTTTATTCTTGTCTCAAAAATTTCCGATATTGTAAGTAACTATCCATGTTTTACTGTCAATAGGACTCCTACATTTTTGTCCTTCCCTTGATTTCCTTCTCATCCACCTCAAATATTGCTCCTTTAGTTAAGCTTTCACAGATTCCCTAAACATAGCAGTATTCTTTTTGTCCTCGCTCAATCAGCTGCTTTCTCAAAGTATTTTCAAATGTTAGCCTTTCTCCAAATAATTTCCACATTTTCATTTTAGCTCTTAATTTACTTGTAAAATCAGCAAAAAATCTCTAAAAGTAAAGTTTTAGTCTTGGCAGCACATTTTAGAACAAGGGTCTGTATTTCACAGTGCTTCTTGGATTTTTAATAAGCCCTGCATTGTTATTTTTCTTCCTGTGAATAAAGCTCACTTTCCAGATGAAGGAACTCCAACATTTTAAGGGACCAGAAAATTAAATTTTTGTCTTCATTTCCTCAGTTGTATTTCTTTTTCATCTTCCAGTGGTCAGCATACTAGGAAGCACATATTTTTCCATAACAGGCTATAGGCAGCATCTAAATCAAAAGAAGTTATGTCCAACAAATAATATCCTTATGTATTTGCAAAGACTTCCTTCCCTTTTTTCTTATTATTACTAATAACTGATGTCTATGACCAAGATTTCTGTGATTCTAAGCAAATATGTCATATGAAACTAGTAATGATTGCAATGCTGATTTATTCTTTCATCCAAGCAAGAGAGCTGTGATAAGAAGCACAGAGAAAGATTAAGCCTACAAATCTGCTTTTCTCTCAGTTAAATCACTTCAATATGGGAATAGTTGCAAGACCCTAGTGAAGAATTTTATCTCCAAGTTACCACTTGGCCAGATACAGCTTAAGACCATCTAGCCTGATCTTAAGTGTAACACAATAGAAAGAACCCAACCCTATTATAAGCTCCCACCAAGCCCATTAAAGGCATTTGAGACCTAATACGTCCTCTGGAAGAGTATCTAATTGTAAGGACCATAATTAATGGAGAAGACACCACCCTATATTTCCACAGAATTTGACCAGAAAGCAATCTTCCTGTGCAGATAGTTTTAACCAGATGAAAAAAACTGTGAAACACATAGGTTTACAGTGAAGCTGCAAGAAGTTTCCCAAAACTAAGCAGAAGGAAGTTTTCCACTCTAAAAATTTCACTAGAGTTTTTGTAGGTTTTGTGTGCTGGAAACAATACTGACATATGGTAAATATCAACTGTAAGGCCTGGGTCAGCCTGATATGTCTTTGATAAGAAAAGAATAAAGGAGAACAAGGAAGAGTTCCAGGGTTTTCCTTGAAAACAAACCACATTCTCCCCTCTCTCTTCCACAATTCACCAAATCCAAAAGAAAAAAAAACACCAAAAATAATCAAAGACCAGATGAGATTTTAGTTCAGTTAATAAGACTTATATGGGAGCTCTCTTTGTCTAAGCATTCAGATGCACATCAAAATCCTCTGAGTGTGTACTTTAGCTGCTAATATACACCATACATCCACAGTATGGTAAACAAACTCAGCAAATCACCATAGCATGGCCACCAGTAAGGACACAGATTTTAAAGCTCACCGAAAGTGGAGGCTTTCTACATATGTGCCTGGAGATCTGCCACTTGGCCTCAGGGCCATTTCAAGTCCCAAAGTAAGCTGATATTTACCACCTCATAAAAAAGCTGCGTACACCTGAGTAGAGGAAAAAGAGTGACATTCGTTGGTGGTTTATATAGAGGATCATGTTACCTTTCTTAAAAGTAGGAGAAGAAAGATCATCTCTGTGTTTGGAGTGAGAAGATGGAGAAAGGGTGGTTTTGCAGAAAACCTTGTTTTGAAGAAAGTCTTATTACAAAAAATAGAAAGTAGACTAGCACAACAGCAACCCAGCACACTGATTTATAAAACCCTTTCCTGGGGTATTGCAGGAAAAAAGATTACCTTGAATTTAATCCTGAATTAAAGGATTTACAGTACATTCTTAAGAAAAGTTATGGCTACTCTGCATTTACCCTCGAGGTACCTGCTGGCTTTTTGGCTATCATCCACTGAGAAAGATCTCTAAGTTCTCTGACCATGCTCAGATGCATGTAGCAAGTATGCTTGCTTTAAGGCTAAATAAGAATTCTACAAGTCATGTATTTGCTTGAAGAACAAAACTGCAGACTACATTTTTAAGCCTAAATACTGAAATAGCACTGAATATTTAAAATGTTATATTCAGAGAGTTTTTCCACAGTGCCGGTTTGTTTTCCACTCTCCCCATGACATCTCACAACTCTAAGTGCTCAATGACAGCCTGTAGAGGTTTCACCATAATCCACCTTTATCCATTAACAGACACTCAATCACTAAAGTGCTTACTAGACTAAACATATTTATCCAACCAAATCACACTTTACAATGTGAAACTGCCAATCAGACCCCAGCTATTAACAAGGAACTGCTTTAAGGGGATTTTGGTGTTTGTGCTGTGAAGAGCATGCTTACCTCCAACAAACCACTAAACCAAATTAACATAGCTGTATCCTCATAAAAGAAACCAGATATCCTGTTGTGAAAATAGAAAGCTTGGTAGGACAGGGCTCCTTTGATGGCTAACAGTGTGGCAGACGAAGGCTTCAGACTACAAATCTGCTTACCACAGGCTCATTACAAAACTTGAGCATTAAGCTTTTGCTAACTTTAAAAGCAAAATAAAAATGTATCATTTGAGTAACTCAGTAAGTCATCAACTTACTAAGTTACGATTATAATTGCAGTAAGTGCTGTAATTGTTGGATAAGGCTCCTTAATTCTAATTGCTCCTTTGTCCAAGATCATGTTGTAAAAATGCTTGCATTAGCCAAAATAAAATCCAAGAGACACAAATGTGGTAGTAATAATAATTCTTTTTATTAGCCTGGCAAAGAGGAAGAGAACAAAGCTTTAAAAAGACTTCAAAGTTCTGACCAAGAGAAAAAAAATCTAAAATCGGAGAAACATGCGTACACTCTGCCCTTTTATTAGGCTCATACAAACTAAGTGCCATCACCACAACTTAGAGCTTGACAACATTTCTTTCCCAGACAGCAGAAAAAGTTACACCATCCATGTTGCAGAGCTAATTTAAGTTCTTTGTCAAAAACTACATAAACCAGTCCTGTATATCCTCACTAGGAGGCCCTAATAGTTTTAGGCTTATTGGTATTATAACTCCTTTAAATCCCAATATTTTACAACTGGATTTGACATTTGCTGAGACTTGAAGTATTTTCCCTCCATTTAACCAAAGCAAAAAGAAAGTTGAAGATTTTAAATCTGTAGTAAGCAGTTCACAAAAATTCACATTTTTTGGAAACATGTCAATTTAAAAATACATATATACACTTCCGTACTTTCAGATATCTTTAGGTCTGTGATTGAAATATGTATTTCCAATCCTTCACTGCTTATCAAAAATAATGAGCACTTTCTTCTTTACTAGCTTTTATAAACACTTCTGGGGAAAATTTTATGAGCAGCTAGAACAAGTTTTACTTCTTAGAGAGAAGGCTTCATGCTGGAATCATATCCAAAATGAGTAAACCACAAAATGAACAGATTTTCGAAAAATTGTTAGAACAGACTTTGTAAGCTGGAGTTGGAAACATGCAAAGTACAAATTAAGTTGTCATTAACACAATAGTATAGTTTCATATGCTAGAGTGAGACTCTACATTCCATCATATCATGCACCCATCTCCACTATACCTTTAGTCTACATGTGTTCCGAACAGTTACAAATACAAAAGTTTGTAAATTAAAGTTGTTCTAGGTTTGTGCATATGAATTTCAGTGTATGTTTTTATATGGACGTACCTGATGCAGGTTTTCAATGTGCAGTTATACCACTTACAGAAAGGGAAAAACATAATGATACCTGAAGTACAAGGATAAAAGAACAAATTACGATACAAATTAAAATGAGCAATTATTTTAGACCACATTGAATCTTAGTATGTAGAAAAAGTTTGCTATGCTTAATAAGTTTTCATGCCTTTACTACATATTCATATCATATCAATGTTTTATACTCTATTGTTCACGTGATAAGCAATAAGAATATGCATAGAAAGTGCTAAAAAATTACTAATGCCAGAGCTACTTTTCTCCTGATTAACTGAGAAACCAATGTTAATAACTATAATGCTGCCATTGAACATGAATTTCTCAGTGTTCCACTTTGTTATTTTTAATTGGTGTTTTGTTCTGAAAGATACCACATGTAGCATACTGAGACTTCCCAGGTAGCAGAAAGTATGTAGAAAGTAGCAGAAACAATGCAAACACTAGAACAAAAATACTTCATTCTTTCATAGCTTTGTTACTTAAAAAAAAGGCACGTAAGACAATTTACTTGGATTATTCTAGCATGTTGTGTTTAGATGCTAAATATGTCAATGAACTTTTAGCAAACTTCAAAAGCACACAAGGCAGGGAGAGAACAGATAATCTGTTGAATTATGTGATACAATTCCATTGATACCTGTGAAGTGTACAAGTAGTAAGAGAATACTGTTCATAGCTCCTGTCCTAAGTACCATGCCCCACAGTTTCTTTATACAAGTACAGTATTATGCGTTTTCACTTGTGACACATGAACATGTCAGACTTTGCATTTATTTTCCATTTGTGTCTTTAAATAGACACAATACATCCAGCCAGATTGCCTATATTTTCCACCATATGGCCAGCACCACTTGTCTTTGGGAAATGACATGATTCATTCTTTAAACTTATTCCACTGAAAAGACTTTTCCACATGTCACCCAGTATTGATAACCTCTGTGGAATTATATTTGTAGAAGATACAGTAAGTAAGCACATAATTTATTAGCTGTCTCTAAGCATCGTTGACGGATTCATAAAGAATAAACACTTTCTGTAAAATATTTTAAAGTTGAACTGATTTGGGGGCTTCCAAACAACTGAAATCCACGTTATTTCCTTACTGTTGTAAGGCATGTAATTACACAGATAAGGATGACATTGTACCATCTTTAGTCTGAAGAAATATTTCCAAAAAATAGAATTTAAAAGTCTTATTTAGAAAATACTTTATCAGTAACATGATAGATCTTACAGATCTCTTCTACAGCTCTTGCTTTATTCTCCACATCCACAATACTGCTATGGTTGTTAGTATAGCATGTTGTCCAGCAATCCTATACCTCAAGCTTAAGTGACCCTGTTAACTTTGTTTACTTTATGAAAACTTTTTAGCATATTTTAATACAGCTTTACACTGCTGAAAATCCTCAAAGTTATTGCAACTATTCATTGTGTGTCCTTAGCAACTATGTTACAACCAGGCCATTTTTCTCCCAGTTGAACTCTCTCTGTTGGTAACAGGTCTAGCAAGAGAGGACAACGCTATCAGCTCTTCGTTATCCAGGCCAATATAGGCAAAAAAGTAGATACAGGCAGTACTTGACATCACTGATCACATGCAGTCAGGTTCTTTGGGCTTATCAGGTAGGCTCAGCATCATTTCTGCTGAACCACAGCTCTCTCCAGCAGAGCCATTCAGTTACATCAGTAGATCGTTCCCTATCTTCAAATAGGGAGGATTCATTGGGATGAAGGAGGGTATGTATATGATGATATGTGAATTGGCTTAGGACAATAGTTAGACCTTTATACACCTATATGAATATCTATAACTATATCTACAATTTTGTATTGTGTAAGACTATTTCAAGGTTCTTGAAGGGTTAAACTATACTGCTTTCAGAGTAAATATGCAGGCCCCCTCTAGTCTGTACATTTGAATGGACTTCCTTTAAAAATGTTTCCTTGGCTCTACGTTATCTTAAATAACACATTAAATATCTTGTAAATAGCTATACAGCTATAGACAAATGCTCTGTTAATTACTAAGTCAAAGTACTACCTATATGAAAAGGGGTTCCAGAAAACAGTATTACAATAATGGAGAGATAGTATCTCATCTGCTATCTAGAAGAAACCTTTCACATAAGAAAACTTCAATTTCTGTTTTTCCTTGTGCTGAAACATTAAAGAAAAATAAGCACTTTATCACCTGCCCTTCTTAGTCTAAAATTGAATCTAAAAAAAGTACCATGTTCCCTCCACAGTTCAATGCCAAATGGATGTTAAAGTAAACATTTTCCCTCAAGTGGATGTTACAGGCACATATGGATGGAACATACTCTTCTGCTACAATTTATGTAACTCTTAAGTAGCTTAAGAAAGTACCTGAAAAGGAAAATCTGCAGCAAAATTCCAATCAGAATACCCATGAATGGGGCTTTTAAAAATTTCATTAGCCTGACATGTCAAATTCTGACAGCATGTAACGTATTCAAGTTTTTATAAGCCCAGTCATATGTCAGAGGGAAAAAACATGGAAGTCACAACCGCAATATCTGAAAATCTACACTGGGTTTAGCATAGCATTGGTAGGTTGTTGAGCTGGTATTGGCTGGCTCATATATTCTAACTCATGATGGTAGAAAACTATTGGAGGAGGTATTTATCAAAATTCACATTGACAGAGAAGGGGGGAAAGTTGTTTCTTGGCCACACTGTTGTGGCACAAGTTGCAGAAGGTTTTTTGGTACTAGATAGCAGCCAGGGGAAAGGATGGTGCCATCTTACTGTACTGGTAAACAGGAGCCTGAATATTTTCTCAGAAATTTACTTCATTTTAACAGAGCCTAGACCAATTTCCCCCCTCCCCCAACTCTAATCATCCAAAATATACAGTTTGCTGGACCATTTTAAGTCAAAATCATTTAGGCTTAAAAAGGTCTATAGTGGAAACAATATCATATATTCTCTGGAAACCTCAATGGAAATTTGTCTGATGCTTTCTCAGATAAACTGTTTTTGTCTTGACACCTTGTGCTGAAGGAAAAGTCCTCTTAATGCAGAAGTGTAATAATGACATGTACAACTCTACACAAATACAGATCGATGAACAGATCTTACTACTTCAGTAAGAATTCACAAGAAGTGACAAAGGTTTAGCCAGTCAGGCCCAGCTTCATTGGCCTCACAAATTTTGCTCAAATATCTGCAGGACTACAGTATGAATTAGTTAATTAAATAAGTTTGACAAGCCATTAATGTTGCCTTATAACTGTGTTCCTTAACAGTACCACATCTTTACTACAACAGTTGTATGCTGCAGAACATATCAGGACGATGTCCCCAAACAACTCATCAGCCCACACTTTACATTTAGTAGCCATCGCATGTTTATGTAGTGATGTGCTGATACTTTTCCCTCCAAAATTGTATCCCACAACACTCACCTTCATCTAGTACCTACTCCTCTCCTTCTCAATTTATCTTCTAGAAGCTGACAGTATTAAAGTCTTATTTCCTCTTTTAGATACCAGGTCACTGACAATCTTACATGAAGTTATACATCTCATTTTTGCTGCTGTGAAACTACACCAATCTATAATGTATGTATAGATTTAAACACAAACACTTACTAAAGGAAAACCAAATGTTATTTCTTTAATTTTGCTTGTGCTAGTAAAATATTTGATGGCCTGTTTCATAATTCTTTACTGAAAAGCCAAAGATAAAAACCAAACACCCTCCTCCTGTGCCCCCAAACCAAGTACAATAGACAACCTCTGTTGTCTTTATTTCCTGCTACTCAGCGTTTGTCAGACACTGATTATGAATAACACCCTGAGAAATTATCTCTATATGATATGCTTCTAACTCAAATGTCATAACCAATGAGTCACGATGACTGTGACTATGATGCTAAGAGAAATAGGATTACCTTTTAAAGTAAGTTCACAGTAATCCTTTTCTTAAATGTCAGAGCTAACTACTCATTCTTCTGTACAACATCTAACTTTTAAGTAAAATGCACTTGTGAATGCACAGTGACTTGGTATTTCCATGATGAAGAGAGGAGTGGATTACTTTTTCCCATACATCTTTCTTGGTTACATTTTGGAGCTCAGATCTGTTTGCCATACAGACTTAAATTCATGAGTATCAATAAAAATACTCTACCATTTCTACTGTACATTTCTTTTTCTTGCATTCACAAAATTTCATAGGCAGAAAGGAAAGAAGTCAGACGATTGGAAAATGGAAAGCTTTAAAATAAAATGAGCAAAAAAGTTTTCCAGTAGGTGGGGCAATAAAAATGCAAGGCGGGTCCCCCAAGAGTCACAAACATACAGGATTATAGAGGAGGAAACTGCCAAGATTGGATAAGCTGGCTCAACAGAGAGAAACAGCACCAGAGATGCAGGATAAATGGTTCCACAAAGGAGAATGGAAAGGGGAGATTCTGAATTGGAGATAAAGGACCCATAATCGACATTTCTTTAATTGACTGATGTTACAATGGATGTAAAATAGAGAAGAATCCAGTGGAACCATTAGCTTTTATACAAGCATTTTGGGGGAAAGACAGACAGAGAAGTTACTGACAGTGATAGAGTTTGGGCTGGATATGAGCCTATTTCCAGAAACAAGTGTTGTTATAGGGACTAACAACTGCTACAAGTTCGTGCTCATGAGAAACTACATTTCTCATTTAGTCCATTTGCTATATACAGCAATTTGTACTGCTGCTGTCTGCCACTGTACTGTGCACCTGAGTGGCCCATGTGTCCTTGCATCCAGACTCATGTCCATCTGCAAATTCAGGGGAACAGTTATCTTCTGCATTTCATATTGTGTGTGCAAAACATCCAGCTGGCCCTGGAACAGCTGTGATGCCTGCCTGTCATGCTCCTGGGCAAGATCCAACTCTGCTCCTGCACTGAGGTGTGGAGCCTGTAAGATGCTAATATTTTCCTTAGATAACTGTTTGAAAAAGTTACTGCAATGGACAAATTTTTTTTTCCCTGTGAATTATTAAATCTGTATGCTGAAATAGAGTCAGATCTGGGATGACAAACTCTAGGTCTTGTCCATTGAGGGTATGCCTCCACAAGATCACAACGCTTTTCAAATCCTCAGTCTGCAAAGCCAATATTTACATCTCAGAAATGAGTCTAATTTCCAGGACATTATTACCACTGACCATTTCATAGACAGGCCAATTTAGCAGCTACAGCACTAACTGTGGACATAGGAGTTCAACTTCTGTTGGTGTAGAGTTAGAAGTTAAACTGCTTACCCTTGTTTCTTTGCAGCTGCTCTCACTTCTCTCCATCAAGGTGTTCTTCTCTTGAGACTACTTAAATATTTAGAAGAATCAGTACACTTTAATGTTTAACCAGTTCTTCAAAGCTACGTATGTCTAGAAATTTGTTCTGGTTTGAGCAGGCAGTTGGTGGTGGAAACACCACATAGCCTTTTGCTCACCCCGCCCCCCTCCTCCCAGCTGGGATGGGAGAGAGAATCAATAAGGTAGAACTCAGTTGAGATAAAAACTATTTACTAAGAGAAAGAGGAAAATAGAGTAAAATAACAGTAATGATAATTATATACAAAACAAGTGATTGTACAAAGCAATTGCTCACCAACTGTGACCGATGGTTAGCCAATCCCCAAGCAAACAGGCCCTCCCAGCTCACTTCCCTTCCTTATATTACATGATGTTTCCCTTCCTTATATTACATGATGTCATATGGTATGGAATATCCTTTTGGTCAGTTTGGGTCAGCTGCCCCATTCTTGTCCCCTCTGAGCTCCCTGCGGCCCCCCAGCCTCTTCACTCTCCTGGCAGAGACATACAAACATCCTTGCTTCTGTTCAGTGCTGCCAAGTGTTATCAGCCTTGTTTTCTTTCTAGAACCAAAACACAGCTTTGTAGTAGACACTAAGAGAGAAAGTTTCAGTTAGAAACTAAGACAAAATTATACATAGGTTTACAAGTAATGAATGAAGTGTATGATCTATGGAACTATAATCTTTTTTGATGGAATTGCTAAAGACAAGTTTTCTGATCAAGATGTGCTATGCAATCAGCACAACTTTCAGTCACTGTTCCTTTGAAAAAAGGCATTTTGATACCTCCTGATTCCATCACCTTTATCCCCTTCATTTTTCTAATTGACAAAAAATGTTCATTTTCAAATGGACTTTGCCACTTCTGTTCTCACAAGCTTTCTTTTATATGAATCCTAGATGAAGGTGGAGAAACGTATATCTTTTAGGACTTAAATGTTCCCTTTCAAGAACTAGATTTTTTTGAAAGTCTTAGAAAAAGAAGATTTTTAAACATGCCTAAACTAAGTGCTAATGGATATTTTGCTGATACAGTACAATTATGCTTTCATGGGAGGAGATAATGTCTAAATTGCTTTTTAAAAAGAGTAGAAAAATAGGAAAACAACCTCATCACCAAATTTGAAAAAAAAATGTTTAACACAAATACACCTGAATCTTAAAGCAAAGTATTATAAACTAGTTGACATTCAAAAATGAAAATATCATATAGTATTTGTCTTCAGTGCCAGGAATTTTTCATAACTTCTTGACAGTAGATGAAATCCAGTCTGATGGCTTTAAGCACATATCTTGAACATTGCCTCACAAGAATTTTGTATGCCTGGCCATTGACAGGAGAATTATTCATTCCACCTAAGTTTTCACGGAGAGAGATGTCATTGACTGTGAAGATAACACAAATCTCAACTAGTCTGGTTAAAAATGTGACATCTCTCCTACTCACTGATAATGTTGTGTAAAAGGTATGAGCATTCTCACAACATACTTCTCTCCCTGGGGATTTACGTGAGTTCAGATGCCTGTTTCTCTAAACTGAGATGGCAAAAGAGGCTGTGATGGCAACTCCATGCTGAGAATGACATTCATCCAACATTTTGAAAAGAATATCCTTTTCACACGAACTGAATAAAATCCAAAATCATGCTGTAATAACAGATTTTGGTCTCTGTTGCTTTTTCACTCTTCATCCGTCCTTACACAACTCTTGTATGCCCAGATGCACAAGGGCTTTGTTTCAATGGGAAAAAATCAAATTCACCTGCAACAACACCTGTCCTGCAGACCCTGTTTTGTTCTTCTACCACTGCACAGAGGTTTGATTCCAGGACTGCAGCTGTGAGCTCTCCAACCAATAGGCTATTTATTAGGCTGGCTACTTTGCAAAGTCTTTTTCTCTTGCGTACTCCCAGCATCCATGAACGCTGCATTTGAGATATTAGAGGGTACCTCCTTTCCAGTCATCTAGAACAGGACTGTAAATGGATTCTCTAATAAATTCATTGAATATTCTCCTATTGTTTGACTCCACAATCTCTCTTGACAATAAGGACCAAAACTTCCCTACCTGCTAAGAAAAAGGTACCTTTAAACTATTTTTATAATAATACTAGTTTCAGGAAATGCTCTCATTCTTATCCTGAAGTATCTGCTGAACAGCAATACACAACATAATACATTAATGACCTCGTGAACTCCAGTCACATTCCCCTTAAAGTTTTTTTTTCCTCTAGATTGGGAATTCTTGGCTTTTTGAAAATCTTGCCTCTTGAGGGTCCCATCCCTACAGTTATTTTAATTGTTCTTCTCTCCAACTACAAGGTACTCTTTAATTATGAAGATCAGAAATAAATACTGAACTGATACTAATGAAAGATTTTTGCAGACTTTGATTATGGTAAGTCAAGATTTGAGTTGGAGACCCCAGTGAATTCAGAAGACCTGCCCTTTATCCACCTGATACAGTAGGATTGCACGTTGGTGCACAGAGAAGGTGGATCCTCAGCATCTGATACACAAAATCTTTCATTTTTTAATCACAAAATTTCAAACAGTGAGGCCTCTCCACAGCCATGAACAAGTTTTCCCCATAATTTATAAGAAAATGATTTGATTAATTCTCTCTCCTGCTGTATGTTTAAAGAACATACAGTAACTCAATCAGACAATTAAATTTCTTTAAAAGTTCTCTAAGGCAGTAAAAAAGCTCTGACTCATTGTTGCACTGGCACAAATAAGACCAGGCCCAATTATTTCAAACTTTAAACAAATGCAAAACACATTTAGAGTTGGGAACCCTCTACAATCAATGAGTTTTGCAAAAATTATAGCTAAATGTTTCTGATTATATTAGTTTAGTATTTGAGTGAAGTCATTCAATGGGTGAGCCTACATGCAGTATTTCCTTTTAGGAAGTAAAGGGATTCTGTTTCCAATTCAAATCGGAAGGCTTCCAGCCTATGCAGCACTGACTTCTACCACCTCTTTAGGGACTGTGTATGCTTTATCTTTAAGTGATTTATTTTATGACACTAACCAACAGCTGACATTGAGACCCCAATACCACAAACCATTCTTTGGGGTCACATCTCTACATTTATGCAGAGATTCGGAGAGTAGATCTGTCGCTTCAAAAGGAAGTTTTTTTAGATGTGAGTTCAACTCAAACCGAAGTCAAATGGGACTTTGCAATTCAATGTTAAGAGAACTCTAGGGAGCAAGAAATTTAAGATAAGTGGCTAGTAGCCAAGATATATCTCTTTCTCTCAGAATATGGGACTCCAGTTCATCTCATTTAATTTCTCTTCTAATTTCTATTACACAAGTGTCAACACGCATTTGTTGTACCTTGAATGAAAAACTATTAAAGCTCTGTTACTGATGAGCAGACTTATTCTAAAGAAACATCCTGGTGTGAGCACCTCAGTTTCCTTTCTGAGTCAGGAACCCATAAGCTGAAACTTTCAAAGGGGAAAAAAAAGATTATCTTAACCCCAGCTAAAATAACCTATGCTGATTAACTTAAATGTAAGTCCTACTAGAGATAAGGCTGTTGCAGAATGAACCACATCAGCTAATCAAGAGAAAAGACTAAGATTTTTAACTTTAAAGCTAATGCTATGAAATTAAGTGCAGTTACTTGAGGTACCAGAAAAAATGTAAGCTTACCGAGGAAATTAAAGTTTAAATTTCTTCAGTAAAAAGACTCGGTAAAAAAGGTTAGTTAAATACATACCAGACAATTTTATTACTTAAGCTATTAAAATACATTTTAATCACAGCATAGGGAAATTAAGTTTTGAAAGGAAAGCTTGAATTTTGCAAATACTAGTTTTATTAACACTAGAATTACAAATACAGCTTCCAGAAGTCATGAAAGGTTATCTTATTTTTTGAGTTCTTTTTCATTTTTCAGTTCCACAGTGGAAGCATTCTCATACACAGTAATAAACAGGGAACTGAATTCAGTCAAGTTACTGTAACAGAAGAGGTTCAAACTCCCACAGCTACACCATATCTCTCAATTGACTTTGCCATTTGTCTTAGCTGGAGCTCTCTCACCTGATCATGCTATTTGTCTCATCTGGAGCTAGTGGCTTCGTTCCACATCGTCTCCTGCTTCCTTCAACTCTTTCCTTGCACTGCTACCTACCTCTTGCAGTGCCTTCTGTAGCACCTCCTGATCACTTCCTGCTACTCTCAGCTTTCTGGTCTGAGCTTTGCCTAGCTGGCCCTTATGTAAGCCTGAGGGGCAACCCTGCCCCAGGTCCTCCCCTTCCGGTGACAGGGGAGCACAGGTGTAAACAGTTAAACAGTGTAAAAGCCTGTGCTCCCCGGGCCAACCACACCCCGTCACCGGGTGCTCAATCATTGGTTCAAGCTGTGACTTAACAGTTGTTCTACAGTCATAAACCAGAAAGGCTGATATTAAAATATTCTTTCAAAAAAAGATTTGCTAATTGATTGAAAGAAATATTTTGTCATGGTTTGTTTGAGTTGAGGGAGTTCTGATAAGTCCCCAGAGAGTTTTGACTTCCTTCCTGCTCCTCTGTTTGAATCCTGGCCTGTGTAATGTGGTGAGGCTAGAAGTCCATCTGTCTATCTCTGAGTGTTGCTACAGCCTGTCTCTAAGGGCATTTATGTCTCTTGGATTAGCCAGAAAACTGTATTCCATAAAGATGGAGGTGCTAGACCTACCTGTACTCTACCCTCTAGAGCAGCCTTCAGGGAAACTGGAAAAAAGCTGATCAGTTTGTTTGTGAATGGAACAAAGGCAAAGTGCAAATACATCAGATTGTTACTGAATTACAGTTCTCTACCAAACACTACAATGAAATGATAGTCATCCTGGATGAAAATCTTTATTTACTTGTTGCATCCAGACGATGTGAATCTCCTTTCCAACATGCAGACAAAGGGTGACATAAAAGTAGTGCTTAGCATAGCTCTGAGAGAACATTAGAGAACTAGGTCTTTCTTTTATGTTATTTATTATCTATGTTGGCTGATCTTCAATATTTTCATCATCTTCATAAGGATCATGTTTCCTTCCAGTGTCTTTCACCATCCTTGGGGACTCTTAAACATTTATGTCTGCACTGAAGAGGAGAAATTGAAGACATTGTACGTGACTTCAAGCTAAATCCTAGAGCAATATGTTACCAAGGAAATAATGAAATTTTGGCAGATCTGCCTATTTTACTTGCAAGGAGAACTCTGGAAAACCTGTACTTGTAGCAGTAAACTGGCAGATGTGCGCAGGACCATATATAAAGTGTAAGGCAAGTGTTCGACAAATCATATTATTTGAATTTCTGGCTTCTGTAAATTTCTATTGGCAAATCAAGGCTGGGGCCCTTGAATTAAGGGAGAGACTGGTGGTCTTAGCTTGTAGATTCCACACTTATTTCCCTTCTACTATTCTAAACTTTGAAAAAAAAATTATAAAGGAAAACAGAATTATCAAAGAAACCTGATTTCTAGTTGGTAGGTACTCAATACTTTTCCAAGACTGTCAGACTATTTTGAGGGCGAGGATTTGGGTTCTTCATTAGTTATGGTTCTAAATATGTTAGGCATTATGTATTATCCATGGGCAGTTCGATAGGAGGCAGATCAGCATGTACATTTTCTTCTTCAGAAATGACTTTTAAATACAAGTGGCTGACTTGGAGCTATTACCAACATGCCAAGAAATATAATATGGTATTTAATACCAGTGAAATATGATTATAACTCAAATATATTTTTAATCATGATAATTTGTTTATGAAGCAACTTATCACAGTTGACCTCCAGCTTGTTATTTCTTGTTATATATGTGAATTTATCGTTCTATTAAAATAATGAAAATGGTTGACTTTTTTTTCAGTTGGATTCTTTATGTGAAAAAATAACACAATTTCCTTATCTCAGCTAGTGATTGCAATAACAAAAAAACCCATAACATTTAACATGATAATTTTATTTTTATATTTTTTATATTTACCTATTGTAAATTAATATCAAGCACTGAAGCAAAAGGATTGTACTTTGTGCTTTGGCTACCCTTATGTTCTAATGAGCAGAACCCTGTTTTAAACACAGACTCTAACTTTGGCCAAATCTAGGACGGTTTGAGAACTGTGGGTTCCCAGCTATCTTCTGCTCTTTTCTCCTCTACTGAGTCATAAATGACTACAATAATTTTAGCCCTGATGCATTGTGTTCAGTGGAAATCATCTTTATAACTTCAGTGGGATCACATTACCACTTTGAAGTTAAAAAAGAAAAATAAAAATGCTCCATGCCTTCTTTGACATATCATCATGATAACAAAATCATTTAAATTCTAGTTCTATATGAAATGTGGAAATACAGGAAATTGACCACAATTTCATTTTTTTCCCTACTATTTCTGTCACAGAAAAGGTATCATTTTCCTCTGTAATCTATCATCAACCAACCACTTTCTCATTGAAAAGTAATAGTTTTAAAAGAGTTTAAGTGTTTCAGAAGCATGAGCGCCATGATTAGTCAAATAAGTAATGCAATTCTGTCCAAAAACTTATTAGTGCTTAATTCATGGATTTAATCAAGCAAAATAATAATAATAATAATAATTCCTGTGTACTTAAAAAAATAACATGTACTAAGATGATCATTGTAAGGAGGAAAAAAAAGCAAATGATAGTATTTCAGTGTCAGATGGCTTTAGCACCATATTTATGTGAGTAGTAATGAAATAAAATTTTCTGGAGTCCATTTAATGATTGTTATGTATAGGAACATTCAATTAATATTTTTATTATCTTCTCTACCAGAAATTCTTTAAATGTTACTTTCTCATTTTGTTTACAATTGCCCTCTTCCCCACCTCTTCCCTTTCCTTCTTAGAAGGCTTTATCACACATCTTTTCAAAAGCTGTCAGTTTGTATTCTTGACTGCCTGTAAAAAAAAAAGCTTTGAAAAGTTTATATAGGTTTTATTATTTTGTTGTAATTTGAAATAAAATGTCTTCTGGGTCGTGGTTTGGAGGAGTTATTATGCAGATTCTTGTTCTTGTTTCTATTGCCTGGCAACAAAACGTACTTTTTTGGTGTGAGATCAGTTCCCTGTGGTATTATTCCTTTAGAATATTTCTGAAGATTATATTGGTAGATGTTCAACCTCCATTTCTATCCTTGCATAGCTCGTTCTTTATCATGAAGCACTGTGAAAATATTTACTTAAATTTTTATGCTTTCATGCCATTTACTAGAAATAATTTAAGAACAACTCACTTAAAAGGACACCCGTATTTAAGCAAGTCAAAAACCTAAAGAAAACTGCTAATCCGTTGTCTATTCCAGGTTTACACTGGGTCCTCATCATAGAAGCAAGATTCTAGTTTTCCACATGCTTGTCTCACTACAGAAACAACACAAATTAGTACAATAAACTGTTTGCATTTTATGATAAGATAAAGACCTTCTCCTGAAGGTTGTTTTGGGGGAGGGAGAATATTTTGCAGAAGCGATAACTCAGTGTGAGACTTTTGGTAATTTTCCTTCATTTGAACCCAGCTTTAGGGATCTATTTAGATTTATTATAGAACCTAATTAACTCTCAACGTCTTTGAAATAAGAAACTTGTGCTCGTGCTCATATTGGTTTCACCAGCAAAATGTAGGAAACTAGAACTTGTTCTGCTTTTAGCCTATGAACAGCCTTTTTACAAGCCAATCAACATTTGACATAGAGAATAGAGACAAACTTAGTAAGATTATTTTCATACCTGCTAATCCTATGCAGAAATTGTGATCTATACTCTGAGCTCAGCACAAGAGACAAAGAACAGAATATTAAAGCACTGTTTTCCTCACACGTAAAACACATTTCTACTCTAGCGGACACCAACCCAGACTCGGAAGAGCAAGCATTTTCTTTTTTGGTTGGACAAGCATACATTCTAAAATGATTTGGACACCATTCTCAAGCACTAATCCACAAAGTTTGGAGCCTCTAATTTTGTGATGGTTAGAAGTGATTTTCATGAAGAAATACTGCTGTGGACACTTAACTTTTGAAATAACAACAACAAAAAAACCTCAGAGAAAGTTTTGTGGTTTCTCAAAAACCAAAGCAACTAAAAGTATATGATATACACTTTCTTTTTTTTTCCCCTGGCATTCAGCTGTAATATGGTATGCACTCAACATGTTTTTCTAGCCTGACATGTTAGAAAAGAAGTCTGACTAGTTATTTTCTATAGAGACTGAAAAGCTCCTTAAACAGGATTTACTCTGATTTCCCTCCCATTAAAACAGAATGCAAATAGCTGTAAAATCTTAAACAACATAAACAGCAACAGCTAGGGTAATATTAAAAAGTTTCTGGCTGTAATTTTATCTTCTAAAACTCCATTTTTAATTTTTTCCAACATACCAGTAAGCAAAAGGAAAGCTTCTTTATAGGGATAAATGAACAACAATATAATGCAAACAGAAAAGATATTCATCTTTTTCACATCCCCTATTTTTATTACTCCTTAGCTGGCAGTGCTGAGCACAGTAGAATCCAGGTCAATGTCTGTAGGATGCCAGTACCATGTAACGAAGCTAGCGTAGGGGAACTGTTAGGTCAGGGCTTGAAGTGGTGATTGAGCACCTGATGAAGGGGTGTGGCTGGCCCAGGGAGCACAGGTAAATTATCTGCACCTGTGCTCCTCACATGACCGGAAGGGACAGGCCCAGGGTGGAGCCACCCTGAGCTCATATAAAGGCCATCCACTGAAGGGAAAGCATTTTTAGAATTTGACTGCTTCCTGCGAGGGAGTTCTATGTAGCTGGAGAGCCCCCTCCCTAAACCAGTTGGGTGAGTAAAAGCTTGTGTGGAACCTTTGTGTTTATTGTTAAAGCCTCTGGTGCTTTGCCTGGGGTTGTGAAGAACCTGTCTGAAGTAATTTTGTTTTTTGATTTGCAGAATGCTCTGTATGTTATAATTTCAATTTTCTTCACAATAATTACTATTGATTGGAAAGAGAATTGGAGACTTTCACTATGTAGATCCTTAGTTCCTCAACTGACCTGATGAACCAAGAAAAGGTGTTAGGAGCAGATTAGGAGAAGGTAGGAATACTGTAGGGAAACTATTGATTGCATCATGAACTGATGTTTGAACACCCAGTGAGGAGATGTGGCTGGCCTGGGGATCACACGCAGATTGTTTGCACCTGTGCTGTCTATGGACTAAAAGGGGCGGACCTGGGGTGGAGTTGCCCTGGGCTAATATATGGGCCTGACAAACCTAATACAGCTCAGAAAGCAGTAGAAATTATGAGGTGGAGGTGACACAAGAAGAAGCTCAAGGGAAAAAAAAACTCTTGAAAGAGTAAGGGGAATAATGTAAAGTAGAGCTCCTGGCTCTGGATGAGACAATGGCATAGTTGTTTGAGTTTGGGCACTTTCTGGTACATACATACTTATGCACTGAGAATATAAATGAGCCCTTTCCACTGAAGGGTGATACAAAAGGTTATCCTGGTGTTCAAAAGAAATTGTACAGTGGGAAAGTTCTTTCTGAGGTTTGGACTTCTTTATGCCTTACTCCTTTCATAAAACAAAAATGAACAAAAATACTCAAAACTGTAAAAATAACAATGCTATTAAGGTCTTTCCTGAGGAAGAAAGAAACCTGAGGTTGCTGGTAGGACAACATAATCAGTTACAATCAGCTTCACTCTGATCTTCTATAGAGGCCAACAAAAGTGCTAGATGTGATGAAGTAGCAACTGGTTCTGTCATTTTGATAGCTTCACTTGTCCTCATAGTGACTTCTGTGGCTAATGAAAGTGACAGGAAGCTTTAAAAAAGGATTTTTCATCTTTTTTTAACACTTAGCAGTTGAACTCCATATAGAGAAACAACAGTCCATATATTTGATAGAGATGTAGGTATTAAGAAAACTTGATTTATTTCAGAGATATCTTTTGCTATCTAACAGTGCTAGTGATGACTGAAAATTTGTGGAACAGGAAAGAATAAACTCCACTGTCACTGAAAATGCCATTTCTAGCATCAGTCTGAGTGCCTGTGCTCTTATGGGAAAATACATTGTTATTTACTACTGGAGCTATTTGTTAAATATAATGGGCAACATTTTTCTGTGTATGCAGAGAGACCTAGGCTCAGCAAAAGAGGGATTTTGGCCCTTAATTAGTAAATATTTCATGGTTCTCTTTCAATTTCTTGCTATGTATGGATATGATGAAATAAGATAAACATCGTGTAAAAGGACTGAATTTTTTTGCAGTTTTAAATTGTGAATATTGTTTAACTTGGAGGGAATCTTCAGGATTCAAATATGCATGAGTATTCATTTCCAGTTTTCAAAATGTGACTCAGATTGCTGGTATTTTGAGCAAATATTCCTCTGTAGGTTTTCAAGTTCAGTTAGATTATTGATATAACTTTAAAAAAAAATAGTGGAATTAATATTTTGTACTTTTTTTGGATGCACATAACTATACGCAAATATCACTATTATGTTGGCAATGCTCAAAGAACTTAAATTTCTAAGAGTAAGGATAGTTGTGCACTGCTTGAATCTTCCAGATCAGGCAATCTGTGCTAACAGATCTCAATAGAAACTGGATTCTTAAATACCTTCAAAGAAATTAGTCTCAGTGTCCAGACTGATGACCTCTGCTGTCCAGCTTAGAAATACATGTTACTTCAGTGGCACACAATTGACAATAAAAATATGAAATGTTTGAAAGCTGATTAATTGATCACAGATATGGTTAAAAATGAAGTGTGGGGATTTCTTTTAAGGGTTATTCCTTTTTATGTTCCGTACTTCTCTCTGACTTCCAGATTATCTAGCCTTGGAAAGAAAATTCCATAAACTTTTCAATGTGCTGAACAAAACATTTAAGCTATGGGTAAAATAACTACTAATGCCATTCTTCCTTCCACATTCTGTGCTCTAATCCCACTCATTGGCTATGTGCGCCAATTTTCTAAATTCAGTATTGTTTAAATCCCAGTGAAATTACTTGAGTTATTCAAACATAAATCTTTTTAGGATTGAGGCCTAAGGCTATGTAGTCTCCAGGGCAGGAAAACCTTTTAGTTTGTCTTCTACAGGGCCAAGCACACTGTCAGACATAACAAATAAATAATATAGTGGAATGGTCATTATCCAAATCACAAGTCTATTTTTGCAAAAATATCATGTTCCCTAGTGGTAGAAATATCCTAGTGGTAGAAATATTATTCCAGGCTAGTTCAATCTTGAGTTTGTTTCAATGTTATCTCTCATAGCACAGTCAAGTACTGTGTAATTCATCCAGTAGATTCCTCTTATTTACCATTAACAGCATAGTTTTCCAAGAAAAGCATACAATTTTTGCCATTTCACCATTCTCTTTCCATGATTAGTGATTATAGCATTGAAACAGAAAAGCTCTACTTAATGTAAAATATTTCTTTTCCTTTTTATAAGGGCTATGATACATTTTGTCCTTCTAATTTTACATTGATAATATCTATTCTACTATATTCAGCTGCATGTTAACCTGGAGTTAATCACCATGCATTTTCTTGATTTGCAGTTGTATGTATCCTTGCAGTAATACCTGAGATCAGCCTGGTAGCGACACCCTTTGCAGATAAGTGAGAACTGCAAAAATCTGTATATTTCAGAGCCTCTTTTAAGAATTTATCTGGAGATAAAAAAAAAAAAAAAAATTCTGCCTAAGGATTTCTATAATATGTCTTGTTGAAGAAGCCTGCCTGTCTGTTGCAAGGCAGAATCTGCTACGACCACCACCACCATTTTCTCAAACTCATTCTGATAAATCTCTGATAAATATCTGATAAATAGTGGAGATTCCACTCCCCTTGCAAAGACAAATTCACATTGCTTTAACATTAGTCTTCCTTCTTCCAACCTGAATCTTTCCTTTTAATTAAAATGCTAGGCATTCTATTTCCACAATGTTTTGTTCCCTTTTCTTGTCATGTCAAACCTTGGAAATTCTTTATGAAGACCAAGGCTTCCTCAGTACACAATGGGGTGGTTAAATGCTAGATTATTCAGCTGTCTGGAGTTTTAAGATCTGCACATCAAAACTGTTTTGTTTCATCTGTTGGTTTAACTTGTTTGGCGGAACTAAGCAGATGGGCATGAGGGCTTGATCTGCTCCTGTCTGTCATTGTAATAAGCACTGATTTTTCTGGTCTGTGCATCATTTCCAGACATTTTTCCCAATCACACTAATATCTCAAATTGTTCTTCTATAAAATTATAGTGAATTACTTCAGCTTTTTCATACTCCTTTGGCTGCAGTTACTGGCTGAGCACTTCTTCAGTGCTCTGCTTGTTTGTCCTCAGCTGACAGTTCTCAGTGCTTCCCTGTTAACACTTTGTTACTACTCATTTAGTCAAGAAACAAGCAATGGGAAATAAAAGGAACAGAAAGGAGAAATGTTTTTTGCTGTGACTCTAGAACCACAAAATCAAGTCTTCAGTGGTGTAACTTAAAAACTAATGATTTAAAAAAAAGCCTGAATTACAGAAACTAATTTTACCAATGCATTCTTCTTCCTGGCAGAAGCACTATCCAGAGAGGTTCCATGTGTTATTTCTCTTCCTGTTCTGGGAGCAATTCTTTAAATCTTCCCATAGATCACCTGTCTTTTGTTGCCTGCACTGAGAGCTGGCATCCCTGCACCCCTGTTTCTCAGACAATTCAATTTTTCAGCTGACATTCATCATCTGTGCTCAGCTGAGGTGGAGGGACTGGGCTGTTGTGAGAGAAAAGATTAGTGCAGCATTTTGGGACTGTTCCCCAAATGTATATACCAAAAAGTATATATTTTTGATTCATTCTCTTTCAGGACTGATCTATTCCTTCTGATCACATTCTTGATGCAAGTATTTCTGTAAGTCCTTATCCACTTCCCCCTATCAAATACTACTTTTTCTCCTTTGCCATATTACATGTATTCTAGCAGGAGCTTACTGTTAAATTACTCTTTCTGGGATCTATTTGACTTCTACCTCACTTAGTCATGGTCTAAACCATGAAACTAGCTGCTGGACTTAAATAGTGACACTGAACATGTTGTATATGCCTTTGACTGCTCAGTGAACAGAACAAGAGAGAACTGAGCCCACTGAATCTTTCTTTCAGATATGTGCTGCTCTCTTCCTATAGAAGCTACCTTGCATTTCCTGTGAACTGATCAACTTGGTTCAGTTTTTAAATGTGCTTGTTAATGAAATCATGATTATTGTCAACACTGTAAAGCAAATACAAAACGAAGGTCTACTGAAAAAAGATGAGAAAACATGAAATGTAATGGTGTCTTCAGAAAAGTGATTTGCCTAGCTAATGGAATTGAGACAGCTTCACCTGAGATGGCACTGCTATTACTGGTGTGAAAGTTTCTGTATCTTTTGAGTCAGTTTGGAAGGAAAGTTGTACTGAGTACTGATTCTCATTTCATAAGTGTTTTGCTGTGAATAGGCAACTGACAACAAAAATGTCTAGTTTAAGGAACTAGTAAGACTTAGAAAGCAGAAGGTCTCTTAGCAACAAAAACCCCATAGCTAATGTGAAGCAGCTGTGGTAATTTTAGAAAATGGCTCAAACTGTTGAAAAGCCATTAGGAAGCTGATATATAGAGAATAAAAAGAACCACTCAACTTTAAAAAGATTTCCCAATATGGGGTGTTATGTTATTTTATAACTAAATCTTAGTCATCCGAAGTTTACATGCCACAAAATGCTATTTATGACCATGTGGCTGGACTCTCTACAAGTAGCTGGAATTCCATCACATACCTGAAATTCCCCTGGAAAAAAGAAATTGCCAATGGCTAAGCACATATACTTCTGTGGTATAGGTGAGGTTGCTATATTTCAGAGAGGCTGATGCCACTTAAGATTTGATTTATTATATGCACTTGGAATGGGATCCTAAATAATTGGAATCAATTTCGTTAATCCTGTAACTCTCAGTCTCTATTGGAAATAATGAAAGCCACTTGCTTTTTGTAGGTTTTGTGTATGGCTGATTGTCAGATATTTAGCTAACATGGTCTCTAGCTTATTTGACTTTTTTTTTTAAATTGGAAATATCAGTAGTCTGAAGAATTATGTATTTTAAAAACAGTATCTGGAGACTGGAGAAAAAAAGCAGAGGTGTGAGGAACAACAGATTTCACTGTTCATTCTTCATGCTTCTACTGATGTATTACAAATGGTTTTTACTATTCATATTTATTGTACAGTGGTCTCAAAATAACCTAAAAGCTTTGGCATGCAACAATTGTTATCAGATCAGTAAGCATGTCAACTACCTTCAACCAGATTCAAAGAAACTTAAATAACTTCTTAAAGGCCATGTTGGAAAAATACAGAATGTTAAGCTATTTTCATTATACAGAAACAGTTGTACAACTGTTTCTTCTGACTCTGAAGTTCTGACTCTGAGTTAAATGGGTCTGAGTTGATACAAGCTTCTGACTGAGTTGAATGGGTCTCCAGATGTTCAGTGTCTTAGATAAGTAGCTGTCTTATCTAAGTGTGGATTGACCTACATAACTGATCTGTGCATGCCATGTGAAAATCTCTGCGCAATCTGGGCACATCAGACTTAGTGTTTGAGTCAAACTTTGCCAGCAGGTCTGACTGTGAGGAGACTTGTTCAGTCTCAGTCACTAGTACTGGAGAATTCAACTCCCATTTAATTACTTCAAAAATAGTTGTTCTTAAATTTGATCACAGCTAAACCTACTTAAAGGATTGTTGGCAACCTCTATTTGTCAAGTCTTATCTGCTTCCTAGCAGAGACAAAAAAAAGGGATATCTTTTGGATAAGATGTTGTCTAGGAGGCAAGTAGAAAGATATGCTTTCATAATTATTGTTTAATACAACCTATATCTAGTCAGCTTTAGAAAAAAATTTTGGAAATGGAAAAAACTCCACAATAAACACCAATTTTAGGAGAATCATGATAACTGTATTAACAAAGCTTTGAGCTTGGGTTGATTCCAAGAAGCCTGAAGATTGGTGTTAGCTCTAAAAATAAAAACACAAAAGTAAACAAATTCTCACAAATATGGAAATTCTCAAGAACTAAGTTTTTAATATTCCTCAGTAAACAATAGATGAAATGAAAAGCTCCACTTAGTGCTGTGTTTCTCTACTGTTTTAGACTCTTTCTTGGTCATTGATGTTAAAATGATGACGGAACGGTTGTTTCAAAACGAGAAAACACAGCATATCAAGATCTCAAAATCTAGTGTTCTAGGTCACTTCTGATTGGACTGACTCATGCTGTCTCTTTCATCTGTTAGGTTAGAAAATTGATTAATGAGGAAAAGGTATAAAAATGGGCAAATAAAACTAAACCTAGCAATATAGAGGATTGTACAAAATTTGTGATATTTAGTGGCTTTGAGTTGGAATGAAACTGGTAATGCTGGCATAGTTTTTGTTTTTATGTATTCTTAGAAACGAATCTCAAGTAAACAAGAATCTTCCAGAGATGTCCAAAAAACTCAAATGATCAGAATTCATGTCTGAAATAAGACAACTTCAAATCCACCTATTCATATTTTTAATTTTTTTGGGAATATTAGACAGCTCTTCAACTTCATATTATAAATTACTAAGCATGCATCATACATCTTTCACTAATGCTAGTAATTACTTTGTAAAATAGGTGTTTATGATGTTGTTAATGTGAGTGTGGTGAAATGTGCAGTGAAAAACTATCGGGCCCAATTCATTATTATAAAAGCTATTTGATTATATAAAGGGTGCCCTTTGGGAAGAAATTGTATGCAAATTGCATAATTCAATAAATGAAATGCAGAGAGGGTCAGGAAGGCAAGAAAGAGGTATAATTCATTTCTTCTTTTGTTTGAAAGTTAATTTTATTTTCCAAAGTTACTATTAAGTGAAACTTCATAATCATTATTAAACTCAATAGCAACTTGATGTTTGAGTAGCTAATAAGATTTTATTCACAGTAAAATCAATATATTTTAAGTGACTTGCAATATTTGGTAGAGATCAATGTAGACATTTCTTTTGAAGTACAAAAGCTATTGCTCATCAAAATCAGTACAGATCTTCTCAACTAAGCTTAATGGGCAGTCTGTAGCAGCATTTGGAAGCTTCTTGAAATGTGCACTTTTTCTTTTTACTGTGCTTTCTAGGCTATCTTTCTTGTCACCTAATTTCTATTTATCTCATCCAGCTCCTACTTGAAAATGATTTAAACTAATTTTTCTATATGCTTCCTCAATCTTGTTGCATTTTATATCCTTTGCTCTTTATCCTTCATTAACTTACATACAACTTCTAGCCTAGAAAAGTAGATCTTTCTTGGATCTAGTCTTGGATCTTTCTTGAGCTTTGTGCTTGTGTTGGTTTTCATGCTGAGTTCAGTCATTTATCTTTTCTTTTACAAATATAAATACCATAAAGCTACAGAAACTGCTACACGTGTTAAAGCCAAGTCACCATCCATGGTTTTTTTTTTTTTTTGAAGTCAGGCTTTTTGGAACATATTCAGCAAAACACTTAGAGTCCTCAAGAAGACAATCTGCAAGTGCCTTGAAGGCCACTTCTGTGATACACAGTACTAAATCACAGCAACTAGTACTTAAACTGATATCCTTTCATAGACAGGAAACCATCCCAGGATGAAACTGTCATACTTGGCTGCTAATTAGCTACCTTTTGGAGTAGTGTAATTTGAGAGTAATAATAGAATAAGAGGTCTCTTTCAGTACTCCTGAGTGATGTATTGACTTGAAGTTGTGCCACTGGCTTCACCACATGCTTCAGAAATGTATTCGGAGCAATATTGTTGAGACCCAGTACTGTTTATATCATATTATTAATAAATAGTAGTTTTGCATGATCCTCAGTTTGACATCCAGAGTCCTCATTCATCCATAGACTCAAATTTCATATGGTTTTTAGGCATTGATGCATAAAATATGTTCTCCGTGATGTGGTCCTTCTATATAAATGTATGAGAGCTGCTCAGAAGTGTTTTCCATTTAATGCTGGCCCACAATGTCAAAGGTGGATATTGATGTTATGGCAGTAGAGGCTGAACCTTCCTGCCAGTCAGAGATTGTTACATTTTGTTGCTGTGTGACAGATAGCAGCAGAGGGACAGTCTGACAAAATGGTGTCTGACATGGGAGTGCATAAGAAGCAAGGGTCTGGAACTGAATTCATACAGGGGAAAAAATGCACTGATGAATGTCAATGGGTGCCTTGTTGAACTTCTATGGAGACCAAACAGTGAATGTGAGCTCAGTGAGGTGGTGGATAGTGTGTTTCAGCGGCATCAACAGTGATGTGAAAGAAAAGCCATGTTCCAGATGACCATTTATAGCTGTCAAACCACAAGATGAAGAGCATCTCAGTTAGGTCATCTGTGCAAATCAGCAGATTGCAACTGGGGAACTGTGTACAGAGAAATATTGGCTTCAAGACATTAGAATATCTCAAATTTTCTGCCAGGTGGGCTCCATGAATGCTCACACAGGAGCAGGAAGAAAACTGTATGCATGTTTGTCAGAGTCTATTGAACCAATATGAGGCTGAAGGTGACAGTTTCCTGGATAGTTTTATTACTGTTGATGAGACATGGTGTCACCACTGCAAGCTGGAGTCAAAATAGGTCAAAACCATCAACTCTGATCACTGCATTGTGATGCTGACTAAGCTGGAGGCTTGAACTTCCAGGTACAGGCCAGAGAAGACAAACTTTCTTTGACAACACAATGCCAGGCCCCATACCATGGACTTCCAACTGCTGCACATTGCTTGTCTTGGCTGGTCTGTCCTACCCACCACATAGTCCAGATTTAGCATCTTCTGTCTTCTGTTTAGGCTGATCAAAGATGGGCTGCATGGGCAACAGTTTCCTAGAAACAACATCGTCACAGCAGCTGTGAAACAGTGGATTGCCTCCACTGGTGCAGAGTTTTGTGAGCACAGCATGCGGATTCTTGTTCATAGCTGGTGGACGTGCATAGCTAATGGTGGTGGCTATGTCAAAAAGTGTGTTTTGTAGCTGAGAAGTTGCTCTAGTAAATAGTGTTACTGTGCTCTTTTTAGCTGGTGTGATTTTGATGGGAACAATNTGCTTGTCTTGGCTGGTCTGTCCTACCCACCACATAGTCCAGATTTAGCATCTTCTGTCTTCTGTTTAGGCTGATCAAAGATGGGCTGCATGGGCAACAGTTTCCTAGAAACAACATCGTCACAGCAGCTGTGAAACAGTGGATTGCCTCCACTGGTGCAGAGTTTTGTGAGCACAGCATGCGGATTCTTGTTCATAGCTGGTGGACGTGCATAGCTAATGGTGGTGGCTATGTCAAAAAGTGTGTTTTGTAGCTGAGAAGTTGCTCTAGTAAATAGTGTTACTGTGCTCTTTTTAGCTGGTGTGATTTTGATGGGAACAATTAGCAGGCATTACTTTCAGAGCAACACACGATATTTCACAATGGTGATATTCTGTCTTTAGGTGTCTAGTTTAAGAGGTCAGTCTCTATGCTTTGTGGACAGTTAGGTTCTTTCCAGATTTAACAGTAAATTAGGCTCCTGCTTTGAATGACTATCTTGGAAAACTATGTTCATTTGAGAGTAAAAAGGATGGCTGTTAGCCACCAGCAGTTACAAGCATGAATATGTGAACACCAACCTTAATCTTTACTCTAAATTTGTATCTATATTCAGAAGACTTAAATGATATTTTAATGTGTCTGCCTGACCATGTTATGTGTGACTGTCTTCTATGGACTGAGGGCCTATTCTCTCAACACCAGTAAAAGTACACCCTGGAAGATGGACTGTACCTTCTTAACAGCATCCTAGCATTTAAACCAGTCACTCAGTTCTCACCACTCAGTGAGACTTCCAGGATCACTTTTCTTTAACAAAAGCTACGAAATATATCAAGGAGTACCTTAAATTTATCCAGTTGACTTTCAGCTCTGTTTTAATACTCTGATATACCTGAATTTGTAGGCAGAGAAAACTGAGACCTATAAGTCAAATTGGAGAGAGGATAAGCACTCCAAACTGACAATTCGATATAAATTAGTACAAATCTAGTTTAGCACCTCATTTGTTCATGGCAGCAATGATAAACACTAATGGTGATACTGGAATGTTGAATCTTTGAAGCTCCAACATGAGTTTTCTTGTTCATACTGCAAAACAGCCTTGTTGATCCTCACATACTCAGTGTTGTTAGAGGAAAAGAATACAATAAAACTGGGAAGGATGAAGTGTGTTTAGCTGGGGTGCATTTCTACAGGTTGATTAAGGTTTTTTTGCAGCCCTGTTGATATTGTTCTTAAAGACACATTTCATCAGTTTTAAGCTAGTACCAAATACATGTAGAATAAACATAATATCAATGACTGCTGTGGGAATTATCCCGAAGACTGAAACAAAATTCAGAATGTGAGAGTCTTACTCCCAAGTCCTTGTGAAGAGAAAATTCCTATCAGCAGATTCTGATGGTGTCACATTTAGGGAGAAATATAAGGAACAATCAAATAGTCACAGCTTAGATGAAGTACTCTGTGTGTCAGGCCTAAGACTCTAAAAATGGACCTGTTGGCACTGTGGCAACTACAGAGTAGTGCTTAGGAGGTAAGAAGCTTTATTTCTTTTGTGTATTAGAATACATAGGGTGACAGCTTGAGAGTTCAAACTGATTTATAAAGAAATTCGGTGCTAGACTATTAGTCTAGCAGGATGATGGAAGACAATGGCAAGCAATATATTAGATGAACATATGAGGATTACTATGGCAGGAGTTACATTTCCACATTTACAGCATCAGTATTCATCTTTTCATCATGACTGTGCTAGACCTGAAGAGTTGCTCAATCTGGAGAGATGTTCAAATGCAGACATCAGAGATAGCTCACAAAGAAATGGGGGGAGAGGGGGGGGGAATTTTCTTTCCAATCTAATTCTTATGGAACCAAAGCCTGCCACATTTCCTGGGGAAACAGAGCTTCTACCACCACAGGGATAATTACTTGATTTCTATTTTCCAGAATCCATTCAAAAACAGTTGCACATATTCTCACTACCAACACCCAAGAATGCTGATAAGAATGACCAAATGCTGAGCCTTCATTTCCCAAGGAGATATAATTTTGTTGCTTCTTCCTCCATGCGCACCCACCCCACCCCCTGCAAGACCTACTTCCTGTAACTGTCTCTACAAGTTACTCCTTCCATCTTCACAGGCTCCTTCTCAGGTCACTGGTTCACTGTAGGAATATAGAGATGTCACCCATATGACTATCAGCCACATTACTAGGACTAGTATGATACTATACAGAACTCTAAAGGCTGAGTGAATAGCCTGTGTGGACACAATGGGTATCTTCAAATGTAACTAGTAGCAAAATTGAAGTCAACATATTTGCAGGTTTATCTCCAAGTTCTTGTGTTGCTGGTCTTCAGCCTGCTAATCTGTTGCAAATAAAGTGAATATGAACAACAGAATAATTAAACTTGTTGACATTTGAGATGTAACCATTTCAGCGGGCTAATCTTTAGTGCTGATCTGATTAAAAGGTTATCTGCTGTCTCTGGACAGGGCTTCGGCTCAAAATCTGAGAAGCCAAACATTGAGGTTATTGCAGTCTTTTCTGCTTCTTGCAAGGTTTATTGTATGAGAGATTTTCATTTTTTGCAAATGATATCCCTTATGTGCTCCTGTACTATCTAAAATCCACTATACATATGGAGCCACTTCAGAGGGTTGTTTTTTAAAAGAAAATATATTTTTTTAATCAGTGTGCTATTACATTTCCTAGTATAACAAGTAAAACTTTTTTTTTTCTAGGAACCAACTTCGCTATGCATAGAGATATATAAAGGGATAGCTCTGGGCTTTTATGGTGGAGAAGTAAAAATTAATAGCTAAGTTGTATGTTAGACTTTGTCTGAAAAAGCTCATTTAATTTTATGGCATGAGGCTTACATCTGTTTTCTTTTTTTCAATGATATTTTACAAAGGTTTAGGCCACAGCTTTCAAAGCCACTTATAATAGAAAAAGACTTTAAAAACACTTAAAAAGCTATTGGGGAAAAAGAATAATGAATTTCCTCATGTTTTCTAGTATGTATCCTGTATATTGGGAGATCTCTCATCATAGAGGGTGGTCCACTGGTAATGTACAAAAAAGGATAGTGTACAAAAATTAAATTATTATTTGACCCCACATCATTATATGCCACATAACTAATTAAAGCACACTTTAACAATGTGCTCTTAATGTGCTGTCTGTTACTTGCATGACTCACTCATCTTTCACAAAGAATAAGTGATTTGTATTAGATGGGAGTTGCTAAGGATGTTTTTGGGGGCTAGCAATTGCTGTCATTGCTATGTTAAATCACAGGCCCAAGCCTGGGATAGAGAGACTGGCTTATCATGAGCCAGGAAAACAGCACCACAGGACTGATAGCTCTGACTTAGGGCCTTGTTTAAAAAGTTATGACTCAGTGCAAGCAGCCAAGGATCCTTAGCCTTCCTCAGTTCACTCCAAGGCAGCCATTAAGAGCCCTAATGTTCAGGTTGCGTGCCTCACTCTGATTATTTTTGGGAAGTTGATCACAGCAAGCCCTTTTTTTCCTAATAAGCATTCATCTTCATTTACTGGATGAAGGGAGCTCTCAGTGAAAGCTCTATACATGGGACAGGATAAGTCATTTCTGCCAAGCTCTGCAACTGTATGGGTGCATGGTTTGTGAGCCTGTCTTTAAGTTGTAAAGTAAAAAGCACATATAATAGTTTTTCCAGATATAAGTACAAACATTATAAATATGAATAATTTTTGAGGGGATGCAGTTATTTGGTCTAAATATGAAATTAGTGCTTCTAAAACTCTATCATAAAAGTACATATGATATATACAATTATTACGCATCAATACCAGAATTGTAGAAACTGTGAGAAATTTTTTTTTTTTGGTGTCGTTTTCCATACTGCTGCATACTTACCGCTGGACAGCTTTAGCTGCATGCATTCAATCTGAAAAGGTGTGCAGGGAGAACATACATCATATTTAACACATTAAAAAGTGACCTTAGATAACTTGTATATGCTTAAGAATGTCATTATTTAAAACTCCAGTAGCATTAGTGCTCCCTGGAAATTGTGAGGATGGTTTTCTTGATTCTGATTCAATAGTATTGTGATATATCTAAATCCAAAAGCTTACTAGTCCAGGACTGAATGTTGACTATCTCAGCCATAAGGCAGCATAATTTTGAGAAAGGTAATAGATAAGGAGATAAAATTCCATTTTTCTTTAGGGTAAGTTTTTTTTCTGAAGTTACTCAGTGCCATCAGCCCTGAAGGAGTATTTAGCATACAGATGGCAAGTGCTGCATTCAGAGACAAGGACAACAGTGTGGGTGATTTCACCATTTAGCACGTAGTATAGGCTGATACCAATTTTCTGTTAGAATAACCACCTACTCAAAAGCAAAATCAAAGTGATTTTCAAGACATGTTAGAAAAGCCATTGCTAAATTTGTAACTACTTCCTTAACTCTCTCCCTTGATGTTTGTGTTTTAAAAAAATCTGTTCTTGTACCTTTGAATAATAGGATATGATACATCAAGTATGATGGTACTGTCTGAAGGACAAAAATTAGAGGTGATTTGCAGTAAACTGCAGTAGAATCTGGATTTGTTCAATGAAGCAGAGAACAGGACTGGTGTTTAATGCAGACTTGTAGTTTTCATAGAATTCCCTCCTGTCAACTTCTTTTCACTGGCAGCAAAAAATCGTGGAACAGCATGCAAGTGACCTGTGAGTGAGCAACCTGAAGACATCACATGCTTCCTGCTATGCAATGAGTTTCTTACTATCTGTTATTGTTTATCATGCTAGTCCATTTCAGCTAATTGCAAAAATGGAGGAAAACTTCAACCCAATGCCAGTGTAAAAAGAATGTTGGGCCTTCACCCTGTGTTATTGTGTGTCTAACTGCTCTTGATATTTTTTTTGTTACATTTATTCTGTTCTATTGCACTTCCCTTCCTGTAAGTGCAGGGGATGGCAGAGGTGACATTAATAGGAAGTAACCAAAACCAAGAAATTTCAAGACTTGTAATGTTTTTCCTTGCAGGTCCTGGCTGGATGTTATCTACCTTGACTTCAGCAAGGCATTTGATATTGTCTCCCACAACATCCTTATAATGAAGCTGAGAAAGCGTGGGATAAGTGGATGGTGAGGTGGGTTGAGCTCTGTCTGACTGGCAGAGCTCAAAGGGTTGTGATCAGTGGTGCAGAGTCCAGTTGGAGGCCTGTAACTAGCAGTGTTCCCTCTAGTCAGCACTGGGTCCAGTCTTGTTCAACATATTCATCAGTGACCTGGACGAAGGGATAGAGTGCATTCTTGGCAAGTTTGCTGATGATACAAAGCTGGGAAGAGTGGCTGATACACCAGAAGGCTGTGCTGCCATTCAGTGAGACCTGGGCAGGCTGGAGAGTTGAGCAGAAAGGACCAGATGAGGTTCAGCAAGGGCAGGTGTAGGGTCCTATACCTGGGGAGGAATAACCATGTGCATCAGTACAGGTTGGACAATGATCTGCTGGAGAGAAGCTCTGGAGAAGGACCTGAGGGTCCTGGTNGCCAGCAGGTCAAGAGAGGTGATCCTCCCCCTCTACTCTGCCCTGGTCAGGCCTCACCTGGAGTGCTATGTCCAGTTCTGGGCTCCCCAGTACAAAAAAGACAGGAACTTCCTGGGAAAAGCCCAGTGAAGGGCTACAAAGATGATAAATGGCCCTGGAGCATCAACATCATGAGGAAAGGCTGAGTGACCTGGCTCTGTTCAGCCTGGAAAAGAGAAGACAGAGGGGATCTTATGAATGTCTATAGATACCTAAAGTGAGGGAGGCAAAGGGATGAGGCCAGACTTTTTTTCAGTGGTGTGTAGTGATAGGACAAGGGCAATAGTGAAAAACTGGAACATAGGAAGTTCTGCACAAATATCATAGAATGGCCTGGATTGGAAGGGACCCCAAGGATCATTAGGTTCCAACCCCCCTGCCACAGGCAGGGCCACCAACCTCCAGATCTGCCATTGGATCGGGTTGCCCAGGGCCCCATCCAACCTGGTCTTGAACACATCCAGGGTTGGGGCATCCACAACCTCTCTGGACAGCCTGTGCCAGCACCTCACCACTCCCTCAGTAAAGAACTTCCCCCTGATGTCTAATCTAAACCTTCCCTCCTTCGGCTTAAAACTACTCCCCCCTCATCCTATCACTGTCTACCCTTGCGAAAGGTTGGTTTCCCTCCTGGTTATAATCTCCTTTTAAATACTGGAAGGCTGCAATGAGGTCCCCGCACAGCCTTTTCTTCTCCAGGCTGAACAAGCCCAGCTCCCTCAGCCTGTCCTCACAGGGGAGGTGCTCCAGCCCTCTGATCATCTTTGTGGCCCTCCTCTGAACCCTCTCCAACAGTTCCACATCTTTGCCATATTGGGAGCCCCAGACCTGGACACAGTACTCCAGATAGGGCTTCATGAGGGCAGAGTAGAGAAGGACAATATGTAAGATCTTCATGGTGAGGGTGATGGAGCACTGGAACAGGCTGCCCAGGGAGGGGCTGTGGAGTCTCCTTCTCTGGAGATATTCAAGACCCATCTGGATGCCTACCTGTGTGGCCTGCTGGAGGGAACCTGCTTTGGCAGGGGGGCTGGGCTTGACGATCTCTAGTGGACCCTTCCAACCCTTGCAATTCTGTGGCTGCCTCAGGAGCANGAGGGCAGAGTAGAGAAGGACAATATGTAAGATCTTCATGGTGAGGGTGATGGAGCACTGGAACAGGCTGCCCAGGGAGGGGCTGTGGAGTCTCCTTCTCTGGAGATATTCAAGACCCATCTGGATGCCTACCTGTGTGGCCTGCTGGAGGGAACCTGCTTTGGCAGGGGGGCTGGGCTTGACGATCTCTAGTGGACCCTTCCAACCCTTGCAATTCTGTGGCTGCCTCAGGAGCAATAATATTTATAAAAGTTATATGTACTGTGTTACAAAAACTGTTGGTAAATTAACAAATGCTTTAAGCCAGTGTTTGCTATGAAGGCATGAAATCATGGTCACTTTTCAACACATTCTTAAACCAGATATCTAAGTAGGTTAGATGAATTAAAAGACATGACATTGGATGGTCTGGAGTTAAACTCCTTAAACTACGCTGATAACACTGGACAACTGTCAGACATTTGAATAAATGATGATACTCTTCATTACAGTGGACATTGGTCAATTCAGACTCATAAATGTCAAGATGACAAAGCAGCTGAACCTCAGTAAAGAAATAAGCCGTTAGTGTTGAAATGCAGCCATAGTGAGGCTGTGAGCATTTCTACATAAATTTAGCAGCGTCAAATACCAGTGACTCCTCATGAATTGTTAGCAGTTGCATTAAAGCCGAAGGAAGAAGAGCAGGAAATTTCCTGAAAGATGTAAAACAATTTGAAATCCAGTACTTAGAGTGCAGTCCACCAGTTAGACTGGAGTTTCCTGTAAAATGCTTTGTGAAATTTGGAATTCTGAGCATTAGTACTATGCTCTGAAGATCTTACAGAATGCTCAAAGTTGAAATGATATCATTAATTTAGTAAGTAAGTTGGTGCATATTTGAAACTCTGTAGGAAGATAATATTGAATTTTGCTATTTACCTTCTTTTGGAAGTAATGTGCAGTGCATTATAAATAAGCCAATAAATTCTAGCATCAACAATCTGGAAGCAGTTAGATGACAAGGAGACTTATTTTATGCAATGTTGAGTTAGATGCTGAGGGGCAGACTTCTTTTCAGTCTTTTGGTTCACTGATGCTACGAAAAAACTATGAAAAAACACGCTAGCCTAATGTAGGCTTCTAGCTGGCCTTTCTGCTTCTCTTCCTGAACTTTCTTGCCTGTATTTTCTCTTCACCTTTTCTGTGGAAAGTATCTTTGTTCACATCAGCATTAGGAACTCCTTGGATACTGTTCCAAATATGATGGGAACTATCTTCTTTGCAACACAAACTGTGGAATATCTGCAAGCAGGTTCTGACATCAGATGCCTAAAGGTCTGACTGCTGAGGTTCACAGATATATTATCAAATTGCATAGCAAAATGAGGTTGTCTTTAGCCCCAAGAATGGAGAAGGTGGACATATGCAAGTTTTAGGGAACACTGAGGGTTTTCATTTTAACCAGTTCTGATAGTGATGATGAAATGAGCTACATAGTCTTTATAGCAGATGTTTAATTGCATCTGGGGAAACATTCATTACAAGTATCATTCACACCACACTTTACCTGTTCCCCTGCTGTACACCTGTGTATTAGTATGCATGTGGTGGTAATGTGAGAAACTCTCACTACCAGCCTTTTAAATTTTACTATGCCCTCTTTTTTAAAATGTGCTAAATTAGATACAGAAACAAAGAAACACACCTAAATAAACAAAAGAACATAAGGAACATGAGCAATGCCATGCTGCCAGAAGGAGCAGGTGGAAATGTAAGTTTAAGGAACCATTAAGCACTGTGAACTTTCTCAGTGTGTCACAATTACAGGAACACCTGGGTCAAATAAATTAGGACTAATCCATTAGGGGTGTTCTTTACAGTCTGCTCTGGCCCCAGAATGGTTTGACCCCAACCTCTAATTCTGAGCCAAAAAAGAACAAATCACAAGGAAAAGCTTACCAGTTCAGGTGGCTGTTGTCAAGGTAATCCATTGGTATGTAATAGACTACAAAAGAAGGCAAGGAAAGAAAATGTATAAGGATGTGTTTCCGTGGTCTATGAGAGAAACTCCAACAAGTATATACTTCCAGCTAGTATGTGAAGCTTAGTAAAGGGCTTATCTCTGATTCCCACTTCAACCATTATGAAGGCAGAAATGGTCTAAAACTAAAAAGTTTAGATATGAAAGCTATTTTCTGAAAACGGTGTAAATGCTAGATTGTTTCCTGATTTCTGGGAGACTGAGAAGACATTTTGATCAAGCAATAGGTATTTAACTTCAAGGTAATGTCCTCAGGAAAACCCTTTTCCCTTTCTTCCATAGAAGGAACAATGAGATGTAAATTATCTTGGAAAGCAGAGAAAGTTGAGGGCTTTCTATTAATGCTCCTCATACACTAGTCTCACCGGCAGAAACATTATAACATCCATATTTTTTTCTCACCAAGCACTATCTGACACTTCTATTTTGAGTTCTTTCACCTTCATTTTATCCACCATGGCAGTGGAGCAGATTTCCCTTGGACCTAAAGTAGAGTCAGAGAGAGGTCAGATACTGTTTTCCAGTCTTTGCAATTCTGCAAAAGATACTGTTTTCCTGCCTAGAAAAGTAATGATTAGTTAAGAAAACAGACGATCATCTCTGTACATTAGTTCCCATGACAAGTCTATTTGCCAATAAGTTTCCACCGTTGCATAGAATTTTTCAACAATGTGATGTTTGATTTAATTAAAGCATTAGTAATAATTTAAAAATCAAAAGCAATTCTCACACTGGCTATGTGCATACTAACTACAATATTCTGATGACTAGGAATGTACAGTTTCACCAATTGTAGAATGAACAAAATAGTTAATTTAGCACAAAAAGATCCCCACGCTAATCTTGTCTAAAATAATAATAAAAAAAAAAGCTCAAATGAACTACTTAAAAATACTCTGAATTTATAGAGGTACATTACTGTTCTCCCAGTTTTAGAAAGTACAAGCATACTGACATGTGAAATGGAGATTTCTTTGCTGAGTAGTATGTAAAAGTCTTAACAAGCAACTGCTGGAATGGTCTGGAAACATGCTGAACTTCATTTTTACAATTTTTATATATCTGAGGAAATTCAAAGAACAAATTTAACCCTTTTAACAACAATGCTAGCATTTAAAATGAAGGGTTTTTTTTTTCTAGGAAAAAAAAAGGGTTCCTTCTTTTTATAAGGAT
Organism: Penelope pileata; assembly: GCA_013396635.1. Lineage (NCBI taxonomy): Eukaryota > Metazoa > Chordata > Aves > Galliformes > Cracidae > Penelope > Penelope pileata. Next base: position 79,652 of record WBMW01001876.1, on the reverse strand, counting down.
TCTCATCACTGGTAGATTTAGGCAGTGTTATCTCTGCATCCTAAAACAGATCATCTAAACTTTATTATCCTAATCCACGCTGAAGGAGACCTCATACTACTGAATAGTGGTACTTTGAGGATATTGATGAATGGCAGTTAAAAGGAAGAACAGACTGTACCATCTGAAACTGTATTAACACATTTTCTACTTCAAGCTAAAAAAGAGCTGTTCTTAGCAGGATCTGATTGTCTTTCTAAAAAGATCAGAATGTGAGTTTCAGACTTCAGAGTATTAAAATGTAGGCAAAGTTGTAGGACAAACCATCCTCTTGAACAGAAGCAGAACCCACAGTCAAATTTGTTTTGAAGTGTAGTCCTTTGAAAAGACTAATGTTTATGAAGGGATGAACAGTTGAAGATGATCTTAGGGGATCATGAACAGAATAAAGGACCTAAGCTGTAAACCAAGAACCTAAATCCCGCATTTATCTAATGTGAAGTCTTTAGAAGTTCATACAATCACAGGCAAGAATCTACCAGTTCTTACTGGAAACACACAGAAACATCAAAGTCCTGATCTGGAAAGCTGTTTATATCACATCTTCAGTAGTGGTCTTAAATTTGGTGTTGTTAGGCTTATCTTATCAGTAGGAGCCAGATTCATTTTAATTTCTAGAGAATATTTGTCTAGATCATAATTTACAAGCTATTGCATCAATCTGTATAGTTTAAATGAAAACAATTTTGATACACAGGATTTTGATGTGACCCATATGTAGAAACTCCTGCAACATTAGAAATAAAAACTATTTTAGAATATGTAGCTATGCATAAAATAAGTTTTATATACAGGAGGACTGTAATGCAGTAGGATCTGCTGTGATTTTGGAATTTGCACAGAAATACTCTTTTGTAAATTACACAATTTCCACTTCAATTTTGATGAATAAATCAGATTGTGTACTTTTACATGTTCCCAATAAAAGAGATAGCTTTAAGTAGAAATCAACATGAAGTCAGCTAAGAATTCTTATAAAGTGGACACGTGAAGGAGTTCCCCAGTAAAAACCTGACTCCAGATATTTGGCATAGTGTTCCAGGAATAAACCCACAAAGATAAATTAATTTGTGTAAAATTTAGTATAGATAACAAACATACTGCTCATTTTTTTGCATAGTTTCTCTGCTACTGTTGTTTATAGTATCTTTCCATACAGGGACTGAATATAGAGGAAAAAAGTAAATCCTGACTCGTTATTCGGCAACAATGACATTTTCTGCAAGTCCCACTGTTAGTAAATAGCAATTAACACCCTTGTACTCAAAGTATACCTTTTGTTTTAGTTATGAATAGAGACACTAGGTCATTTTTTGTCAGTTTTCACTATTTTAGATGGGAATTTAGGCTTCTTGGAAGACATTAACAGTTTTAGCCACCTAGAGATGCAATTGTAGAGCAAAACATCTTGATGGTTTGTTGAGAAGCAGCTTTTGGCAACAGCATATCCTTTGATCTCAGTATTTGCAGCTGGGAGGTTACTCACATTGACTGTGGAATAATCTGATGGCAGGAAAAAGATTAAGGCATCAGAGTTTTAGATCCAGTGGATTTGACTTAAAAGTATCTTGCAAATACAGAGAAGACCAAGTCCTTCATTGTTGCTGATACCACTTTAAAGTGGTTCTATTGCCTTTGAACAAAGCATACTGATTTATATCAGCTGACAGAACAGTCCATCACTTTCATTTCTGCAAAGTACACGTATAAGTAAGCCCATGCTTTTCTTTATGTTTGCTGAATGTTTAATTCTAGTGGAGGGAAGGAGGGAACCTGGAGAGGCTTTGGAAAGGGCCAAATTAAACTATTTTCTCCAAGTAGTGTTTGATGTCTATTGGTGCTGGTCAGATCAGATGAGATATTGAATGAAGCAGACCTCTGTTGGATTGCTTGGCCACAACAGGAACCAACTATAAAAAATAAGCAAATAAAGGAGACCCGTGTGAAATGTTGCGGCAAGTCCCACCAAGAGAAAATTTGCAAGAAATTTGGACACAGTTTAATACCTGTGTCTAAGCAAGTTGATACTTTAACATTTTTTTCAGTTGATTCAGCAAAGAAGACTAATTTTGAAATAGAAGGACAGAAATTTCAGGAAATGAAAGAGGATGAAAACAGTGTATGGGAACTCAATTTAAGGCTTTGCCATAAAAACCAAAACAAAAAAACACAACAGGAGAGCACTGGACAGTGGCATAAGAACTGAAAGAGATTTTACCCCTTTATGAAACTAGGACTATTTCATAGCAAGGTATCTTCTTTTGCTATAATAATTATAGCACATGAAACTAGACCACAGGCTAGTGAATACAGGTTTCATTCATTTGTGATGAAAGGCAGACTTACCCAGTGGTTCCTAGTTGCCAACATATTCAAAGCAATGGATCAAAATGATCAGGTGGTTTCTGACAAATTCTACAAAGCCTACAATGAAGTCTGTCAATTTATTACTGTTTAAATTTTAAATGTACCAATGGAATATGATTGTTAACACAGTATTTAATGGGTAATAAAAAATTTTGGTACTTCTAGAAACTATTATGGGAATTACTAGAGACAGATATTTAAAGAGAGTCTAGGAAAAACAAAAGACTGGTAAAACCAGCTCCATGTTTTATATGCATGCACCTGTGAATTTATTATTTTGGCTGTTGAGTTAATATTTGCAAAGAATACGGTTTTAGTCTAAATGAGAGTTAAGTATTCTTGCAGCTCTTGTAGCCAGGTGTTGAGGTATGAAATTATCTTCAAGTCATTGTAGTTTGAAGGTGAAGAGAACTATAGGGCAGAGGTCATAAAGCCCTTCTCCCTGCTTCCCTTCCATTCCACCAAGGCATCTCCAAACTATCTTTCCTAAACTGTGGAGTAGTCTCCTGCAGCCAGTTGTAGGTGCCAAGGAGAAAGACTGCACCATATTTCCCAAAGGAGTTACACTGTCACTGCTTCTGAATGAAGGGCTGTAAAGAGGTAACTAATTATTTGATCTCCACATCCATGCTGGCTGTGGCAGGGAAGAATAGACCTGAAACACAACAAGGAAGATTCATTCTCAATCGCTAGTTAATGCATTTGGGGTAGATAATCATCGGAAAAAAATGACTGGAGAAATTTTGGGTATTCCAGGCACAAGCTGAGCAAACATTTTCAGGAATAACACAACTAGAGCAAGAGACAGGCAGGATGATTTCTTAATTCTCCTTCCCAGTTTATTTTTCTGCGGCTATAACAGCTCTGATTTGTGCCTTGTACAGATAATATCTGTTGTAGTACTGGCTATAAAGCATGCTACCCTATTTTCCATCGTTGAAGAGGCTGATCATATTTTAGCCGATGGTATAAGAACAGAAACTATTTTTTTATTTCATCTGTATACACAAATCTCACTGACAGCAGTAAATTCCAGCAGGATGTCATTTGCATGTGGAGGGACAGGAGTGAGTCTCTGAGGACTTCTTACATTAATGTTTTTTCACACAGTCTTTCCCTGCAAAATGAGACACTAAAATACACGATAGATGCAAATAATAATGTTTGTTCAGAAAGGCAGGCAGTAAACCTTTAACAAACAATATCACTGTAACCCTTAAATAGTAATTGTACTGCCCAAGGCATCTGATAAAGGATTCTAGTGTTCTTGCCATATTGTGTCAGGCAGATGCATCAATCAAACGCCATAATGGACTAAATTGGGAAGTAGTGTACTCGGAATAAACAGTTCTAAAAAGAGGTGAAACTTTGTGACATGCAGCCTTAACAGACCAATCTTGATTCTAAACATAGAAGCAATTTTAGGGCTTCTCTTAAGGCAAAGGACAATTATTGCCTAAACAAATAAACTAGTGTCTCTGTACTTCAGGCATTCACTACTGAGTTTGAAACGGATGTTGTATCTTGACCCATTAACTTTCACTGAACTGTATATGGATATCCTCCTAGATAATCCATAAACTAAACTGGAATACAATGAGAAAACTGGAATTTGTTATGATTTTAGCACTAATTCTGCTGCCAACAAAAATAACAAGGTCTTAGCTAAGATTGAATATATGTCAGACTTTGAATTTGAATCCACGTGAACACTGCACACTTAAAGTTCTTAACTTCAATAAAAGACCTGAACTTCAGCTTCTATTTGGAATGTTTATTTAAATCTGTAAGGCAAGCTGGCAGTGAAATTGACTGCTAGGGGAAAAAAAAAAGTAAAATAAGAGCTTATCTGGCCATTTATATTCTATTGTGTTGAGTGCCATAAGGTGAGCATGGAGTCCAGAGCCTACAGATTTGTACTTGCATTCATACTTGTGCCATGTACTAAATGGTACCAACCTAAAACAGAAGGAAAAAAAAGAATTTCCCAAGGGTTTTTCCTGCACAGGCTGTTGTTATTCAGACTCCAAGAACAATTTCAAATGTCAAATGGACTTATGCATCTCTGTTTAGCCTCTTATTAGCCGCTAATCTAAGCGCAATGGTGCTCTCTTGGAGGTTTTCTTCTTCCTTCTTTGTGCGTTTGTTCTAGTGACAGCACCATAAATTTCCATTTTCTTAGTTACCTCCAGTGTCTCTTCTGTCACTAAGCAGCTTGCCTGTCACTGAGTCATTGAAGGGTTTTTTTTGTGCAAGACAAGGAATGCAAATTTCCTTATTCAATTTACTTTCTTATTACTTTCTGGTTTGGTTAATTTTTTCTTACTAGTGTTCCTCTGACACTTCAAACTTGCATCCTCTACTGCTCATTCTTCCTGTACATTTGATCATACTTTCTCTGTCATAATTTTGACAGTATAAAACCTATTAATGTGAATAGAGCGAGAGGATGTCATTTGTAGGACTGAGCACAACCTTTCTCTACATGTCCCTGCTGGAATTCATTGAGTGAACCCACGTGGTTTTTGTTGTGTTTTTTTTTTTCTTCTCTTTTTTAAAGAAAAAAAAAAGGAATGCATTGATTTTCATTTTTTTTTTTTTCCCTACTCAAGGAAATATTCATCCACATTAAAACTGGAAAGGATCACACTACATCAGAATTAGCAAACAGTAAAATATCTAAGACTGGAAAAGCAGCCCTAGTTGATCAAAACAGGATCCATGCAATACAGCATCCTGTCTCTAACAGTGGCTAAAACTACAACCCCCAAAAGAGTATGAAATTGGGCAAGTCTAGTTGATATTTCCCCCAAGTACTTTTTCAGTCATTGTAGCTTACCAAGTAGCTCAGTTCAATTAAAAAGAATTAAAATTTGTAACAGAGGGTATATCCAATTTTTCACACAAAAATTATGCAGTATTTGATGCAATATTTTCCACATTGTTATAAAAATGTTTTTAAATGCAATTCTGATGTCATCTCCTACATTTAAATTTGCCATAAACGGAAAAAGAGAAAAGTCAGCAACTCAATTTATCTGTAGACTAAGATACCACTTACTTTAATAATCCATATATATGATATTTTCTAAATGCCATTACTTATAGATGAACAAAGCTGTTGTTAAAGACTTGTTAGATTACAAAGAGATTTTGAACAGTTCAGAGCTTTTTCAAACTTAAAATTTCATATGATGTTTTGACATTTCATAGTTATCTGAAGATGGAAAGGCATGTACCAACTGGAAAGGAAAAAAGGGGAAATTATACTTGGTCCAGTTTTATTCCCCATAGTCTGTTCATCCCTAACATTACTTGTTGTGATGTTGTAGCACATAGAACTATTGAAGATCTACATGAATAGGTAGCAGCATTGTATTCCTCTCCTACATATGGTTTGCCTTCCCTTCTGTGTGGTCAATATGTAATATTGTGCTACTATCCTATGAAGTGTTAATGCAGCATGTTGAAAAGTCTCCTACTACTAGGAAAGAGTAATGCTAAGGAATGCATTGTGAATTTAAAAATTAGTTTGGTGTTAATTTTCTTAAAGCACACATCTGATGTGTGTTGATTCTTCTGCTCAGTTATTTAATTGATCTGACATGAAGAAAGTTAACATTTCCTCCTAATACATGATCACTTAAATCTTTCACATAGCTATGCAGAGCAAGCAGTCTGGGAAAACTTGTGGCAAAACCACAGTCATACCAGACTGATAAAGCATTTTGCATTTGTCAGTTACTAGAGAAAAACTGGGTAATAGTATATAAATCAAGCACAACATTTTGGCCTGAAAATACTCAATAGATTAAGTTGCATTACTTTCTTTCCACACTCCCCTCCCCTTCATCCCCCCCCAATAACACAATTAAAGGGAATTTGGCAAAGATTGAACAGGAGTGTTATCTCAAGCATTGTAATGTGTCTTTATTTCAGAAGCATTTGGTCTATGCAAAGTCCGTATTTTGTTACAGTTGAATCCTGTGTTGTTTCCCTTACACACTTAGGTTCTTGAAAAAATCTTGAAGTGGCCACTAAATGAAGTGGCAGATTACATACTTACATTCAATGTATATCTTTGCAGTTTCTTCAGTTCCCATTTTTCTTTAAATCTCTGTTGTCATTTCTGAAGCATTTCTAAGAAATTCCTGACGAATCCTGAAAATTATCAGGTTGACCATTCTGCTTTGTACTCATTTTTAAACCAGTTTTCTGACAATATCTCACATGTTAGTGTGAATCTGTTTATTATAAGCTATGAATTGTGGATTATTTGCTTACTTGAGAAAAGACTTGTGTTTCATAAAGACACTGACTGATGGTACACTGTACTTTTTATATTTTATTCACAAACCTCTCTTCTAGTTCTAGAAACTCCACAGATATCCCCCTCAGTTTAAGTTTGGACAGATGAGAAAAGACATGCCTCCCTCACCTATTTTACATTCAGTGACTTCAGAGATGTTTCCTCCTCTCTACAATCCCTACTATTTTAATCTATCTGCAAAAGGCGATACAGTTTGAGGAATGCCTCCACCTTTATCTACAGCCACCAAGTTAGTTGTTGAATGGAAAAGGCTTCATTACTCCCGTAATAGATTGTTCTTGTTAGGGATCCGTAATAGGTGGTAAAGACAACCTGACACTGAGTACAAGCTGGATTTTTCAGCAGAAAGAATAAAAAAAGAAACAACTGCTAAAAGTTAATTTTCTTCACCTTGTCTACAATCCCTTTCCCTTCATAGTCCACATACTCATACTTACCCCCACTTTCTGCAAAAAATAGTGGAAGTCTTAGAGAAAATCTGTGCATGAAGGAGGCTACACTATTTCCATTGTCTGCAGTGGCTGAAGAAGGGTTCCCAAACAGCAGCATATGTGAGCACCTAATTACTGAGCATAGCTGATCTTCTGCCAACTTTTGTGGAGAGGCTTGGCCCCCTCAGGAAGCTTTCACATTAACAAATAGTAGGACCAAGTGTGGATCCAGGTAGTTAACATATCCACAGTTTGTGCATTTTAGGAGAGTTTACCTCAGACTAGTTCTAATCTAGGAAGTGAAAAGAACCATAAAAGAGCTGGAGACCTCTCCTTCAAGGAAACACAGATGCTTCCCTTCATCCTTTATAAGGACTGGTGCCACATTCAAACCCTCTATCTTCATTTTAAGCAGAAAATAAAGCCTGTACCATACAGCTATACTTTAACAGCAGGAGAAGTAAGCACCCTGTTCCCGAATTCCCTTGTTCATCTGAGTGCTTACAAGCCCCCAGTTTAAACTCAGGTTGAAAAGGGAGAAGATAACACCGCCTTTCAGTCCTTGAGAGACAGAAGATTGAGGATGAAGGTGATAACTGAAGGCAGGCAGAGCAGGAAGTAGTGAAAACTTCTGAGAGATATTTGTAGGGCCGTGTATTACGGTGAGCAAGTTCTTCCTTACCTCTGCCTAATTTCAGCTTTCACCATATGCTCTCATTTTCAAGACACCTGACTTGAGTCTCTGAGGCCTGCTTTGCTGAAGTGGTAAGTGTTCTCAACTGCTCCTGAAGCTGAAGGGAGCTCCTCTGTGAAGGTGCAAACTGCAGTGAAGTTGCTTTCCTTACCCTCATAAATGCAGAAAACTTTAAGTAGATTAGTCTTATATGTAGCAACTGTCCATGCTTTTTCCTTAAAATCCAACATGTGAGAACCAAAATATTTTAGATTACTCAGACAAAATATCTTATTGGAACTGTATTTAAATTTTTTTTCCTCATTTTTTTTACATATTTTTGTGGGCTGAAATCTGCAGCTAGTCTGTATTCTTCAACATTGTTCTCAGGGATTGTATAAGGAAACAATCTCTTCTTACTGCTGTTTTGCTCAGAAAGCCTGGGCTACAGAGGAGGATGGGAATATTAAGATTATGAACAACAGCTGCTGAGGTAGTATGGTAGTATTTCATTACTGAAATATTTTAATTGTGAGCCAAAATATTTCAGATATTGTTTACTTTTGCAGCTGAAATTTTCCACTGTTTAATTTCTTTAAATAACTTCAAGGTTATGCAGTCTGAAAATGCTCCTAGATATCTCACACTGGGCACCCAAAATTAATGAATATATTTTTCCTGTTCTCCCAAAATTACAGGTACTGGTTTTAACAATAGACACAATAATGGAACTTCACCATTTAGACAAAAAACAAAAATATTAAAACATGAATGCCGAAATAGAACCTCTTTGAAAAATTGTTGGAGGGTCATAATTCTGAATTAAACAATTTTGGTTGGAATTTTTGTTGGCATTCACTAAACATTGAGTTCATGTTATAGGCATGTATTAGGATTTGCTGAAGCTCCTCTAAGAGCATTGCAAATATTGACATGAATGCAAGTATAACATCTGAAAACAGTGCTGAGCATCTTTATTCAGGAGTTCTCTTTTTTAGTAAGTACAAGTGAAGCTTTGAACATGCTTCTTGTACTGAGACACACTTGTTATTCACATACACGTTACAGTATTTGCTAACAGCAAGTGTGATCTTTAGTGAGTTGGCTTTCATTGTTTCCATATTGGTGGTGTGGAGGAAGGAGAAGCGTTCCTACCGACTGTAATCTTCAGACTCCTTTAATGACATTGGATCAGAAATACTTATTGCTCTTCTTTAGGATACTAATCTGTCCACACTGAGGCAGTGTCAGATCTGGATCATACAGGAAATCACATTGTGTTCCTGTGAGTTCATGGGTCATGTCGTACCTTCTCATCTGTGAGCAACATAATCCACCCAAGACATCACATCCTGGTGATTCAGGAACTTTAAAGTTTTGCGATGACAAAACTGTCAGCTTTGGAAATGGTGCTCTTTTTGTAATGGTAGCATGTGCCTATCTGTTACTGTGGTGTATTAGTGACATTGCTTTGTCAGAACTACCTTAAATGTGTCTATAAGGGGTCTTTACTGTAGGTGTTTACAATGCTTGCTCCTTGTCAGTTGGAGGAGACACTATGGCTCAGTAGGCTCATGCAGATTTTATAGGATGTCAGAACAAAATGATATTTTATTGAGGAAGAATCAAACAAGTTGTGCTTTTTGTTGTGTCACACTAAACAATATAAGAAGCATGTTAAAAAAGCTCTGGGCTCTCAGTAGAAAGCAAAGGCTATGAGAAATGATTTAAAGCTACATTATCCTGTTTCTAATTCCTTTTCTTTCTTCCTGCGGAAATGTAATTGCAAGAGGCTGGGAGAAGGAATTGGAGCATTGGCTTCTATGTCAGCCTTGAAGAGAGTCATAAAGTCTCTTTTATGGGTTTCTCTCTAGCCTAGTTCTACTTTTCCAAATTAGAAGAGACAATATGACAATCTTAGCTAACTCTGACCTTACATCTTAATTTGCAAACTCAGCAGCAATATCAATGTCCAACTTTACTGGATATGAGGAAATATTCCTGAGTTTAAACAATTTTCTATTGAACCGTGGTAAAGGCCCTGTTTATGATTGTCTGCATATTGCTTTAAAGATCTCCTCCCCTCCAAATTTAATGGGTTTTGATAATAAATATTCTGGATATCTAAAGTCTGCCTCAGTTAACCTGTCTGTTAAATCCTAGATATCAAAGTCAAATATGCAGCTGCAAAAGTCAAACAATAAATTAGTTGTGCTGGATTTTTTCTGAATCAAACATAGCAAGCTTAAACACTAGAAATATCTAATTCTGTTAAGCATTTTAAGATTTCTTTTTCTACTAAGCTTCTGGCTCAGATTGTTTACGTATTTTGAATAATTTTTAACTAATGTCATTATCTATGAAAAGATCCTACAGTACTCTGTATCATCTATTCCTTCACATTTCCTGGCATCACTTAATAAAATACTGAAGCTCCAGCATTCTGCTGCTGCTGTACCTTGGTCATGACCTGGAAGGACCACCCACTCCTGTAAAAGAGAGGGTAAGTCTGTCTCTATGGTAATTTGATTTTAGACCTCCTTTGAAGAAAAAGAACGTGTATCTTTCAGTCAGCTTCAGTCTGGGCTGAGCTACTTATGTGATGGAGGATTTGGTCTGCAGAAGCCATTTATAGCTGTGTGATAAGGCACAGGGTGTTTTCTGTGTAGATATGTAGAGGAGAAAGGAAGCTTTTATTGGTACTTTTTTTTGTTTCCCACTTGAAGAAACCCCAGATATTTTGCTAGTTATATTTGAAAAATGCCTCAGAAAAAATCAAAAGCATTAATTTTAGCCAAACAGACTCTTTAGTTAATGACTGATCACTTTGCAGGGAAAAATATAATATCCTATGACATATAAATCTAAATGCATTGGTTAAAGATCTAAATCATTTTATTTGCCACAGAAGAAGCACTTATAATTAGGAAACAAAAATTCAGTAAGCCAATGAAGAGAAAATAAATTTATTGAAGTGATTTTGCAAATCACAGTTAATTGAGCCACAAACAAAGCAGCAAATAAAGGAAATAATGTGGTAATTGGAACCCTCATCCCTTATTGGCATACGTTATGGGTTGCTATCTTTTAGCAGTATTAAATCATTGCATGCGAATGTTGCCAAAAAAACTCTTCATTTCCTTTTAGTGACTTCTTACTGCCCTCAGTTGAAGTTTAATAGAAAAGGAAGGACATGATGTAGTTTTAATGACAGGAAACCCATGGCTTCCAAATGAATAAATTCCATCACTGGCTGCCACAAAGTGTGCTAATTATTTCCTTTGATAAATTAAAAGCCGTAAAAGTCCAAAGTATATAGCATGTGGTTTACAGTTATGGTCTGCCTGTCTGCATTATTGAAAGTTCATATAAACCTCATTATTTTAATTTAATAAACATTATAATTATTTTTTACACCAGTAGGCTGTATAGAAAGCATATGTTGAAGACAAACTTGTCTGACAGAAGGTTAAATAGCCCACAAACTGAATAAGCAAGGAATGATGTCGTGTTGTGATTGCCCTTTTTTATGATAACATTGAACGAGCAGATGCTTATGTTTTTGTCTTTCTAAACAAGAAACTAGTGATTGCTCTTATCCTGTAAATGAGCACTTCATTCTGCAAAGTGTGCTGTGATGAATGATGCAGTCCTTTGTGTTTTAGAACAGAGGCTGAGAAAACTTGGGAAAAAAATTAGGGAAACGTACACAGGAAAACTGAGATTTTATAGTAAACATTGCAAGACAAAAAAATCTCAACCTTATATTCTATCTAAAGGAATGAAACAGATATCCAGCTGAGGTACAAATAATCAGATGTGGTGTGTGTTTTTTTTTTTTTAATTTTTTTTTTTTCCCAGAAGGCTATATCCAATTAGGTTCTGGATATCTTTAATGGCAATTGTACTAATGAAATTAAGTTGAGCTCAGTACCTCATGGTATTAGGCCCTAATATTAGTACAAAAAAGACTGAAGAAAGAGAAGCAAAAATATTATTTACAGGTTATGGAAGTTCATCTTGGATTATTGTTTTAAAAGGTCCTAAAAGGCAAACACTTTCAGGTTAACAGGACAATCTAGTAAAAGAACTGTGTTACAGTGCCAAATCTTTTGTGGTATCCTGATCTAATGCACCTGACTCCAGATGTAAACTTGTTCAAATGAACTTTCAAAATAAATGAAAAAAAATAATTTAACTAGGCTGCATGACTAATTTGCTAAATGTATTCATTCAGTAATGAGAACAGGAGTTTCTGGAGACATGAGAGGGGAATGGCGTGCCAGAATAGAGGGCTTTGGATCACACAGCAGATATCTGGAACCAGCAGGAAGATGAACAGGACTACATCTGGCAGGACCAGAAAAAGGCAAAGGACAGGCAAACAATTTTGTTCTCTTTAATTCAAGATGCATGCTACAAAAAGCAATCACAGATATCGACTAAAATTACAGGAATTAGAACATAGAAGCATGTAGTGTTTTTCCACTGTCTCTGACAAAATGTGTTGCAGAGGAGCATAGGCACAGAGATTTGTGCCTTACCGGTTGAGAAACTGCAGCTCCCAAATGATCAAAGTGTCTCATCAAATGGATAGTGCTATAGCTCAGATCAGGGCACTTTGTGCTGCTCATTGGACTGTGTGGGCTCCCCAGGCACAAATCAAACCCTGTTGAGCAATATAGACATTTGGTCAGTCTGGCTTGCTTGTGCTAGAGTAGCTTTCCTGCAAATATACTAAGAATATTGTGACCACTTACTCTGTATATCTGTGACCAATTAATTTAGCAGTTTGGTATAAAACTAAGGATATATTTCCCTTGTTCTGAGACGTATATGCTGGGATTTTATGAAGCAAGTTCAGACTTGACTGTGCTTAAAGGGCTGAAGTCAGTGGAATTGTATCTGGTTGCAATACGGCCAACTCAATGCTATAATGACATGAAGTATCATTTAGAATTTCTCAGTTTTAAAGTGACTAACACTGCACCATGTTATGAGGAAATGTGTTATTCTCTGGGGAAAAAAAATGGTATCTAACTTTATGAGAAAGCGCTTAAGTAAAAAATCTGAGAGGTACTACTCTGCTGTTTAGTAAACTGAAATGTAAACTTAACTCATTTATTGAGATGCCTTTCCAGCTCTTTTCTGTAATTTCATTTACATGTGGTAACAGGAGAAAAGATTTTGAGGGAAATGGACAGGGTAAGAAGTTTTCTGTATCCTTTTTGCTGAAAGGGAGATTGAAAGAGAGCTGGAGGAGGTGTTTTAATATTCTTGCAGAAGTAATTAGCGTTGCAAGGAAATGTAGGAGGGTGAATTCTTCCACATTGCAACATACTGCAGCCTCAGGACTATCGAAATACAGAACTACACTTCCTAGTTGAAGTATATCTAGCTGCAAAGTCAATCAAAAATGCCAAATCTATAGTAACGCTTGCAGGAATATCACCAAAGAAAGGTACACTCCATTTACACTACTCATGGTTATTACTAAACCTATGAAAAAGAGGATAAAGAGCAATCAATGGTAGAAGATCTTAGTGTAAAAATGATTCTTGGCTAACAAGGGACCCATCCCAGACCTGTTCTGCCTACTATATAGAATTTGGGAGACAAAGACATTTCTTTATCTTTTATAGTCACAATATCACTCTGCTTTTTGTTATTAAAGCATATTAGTACCTGCTTGGAAAATGCAAGCATTTGCAATAACCATGCAAAGGAATTTAGTTCATTTGTTCTTCCTTTTTCTTTTTCCATCTTTTTTTAATTAATGGGAAGAAGATAAGATTACTGCTTCTTCAGAGATTATTTGCCTCATTGCTTTTTCCTTCTGTAGTCATAACAAATCTACTTGTAAGCTGACAATGACTTGCATAATAGCTCATTACGTTTATTCTCATAGTATTTTTCTTGAAAGAATAATGTTTTTTTTTTTTTAATTAACACCACTGTGAAATTAGCTTCAGAGACCTAAAGACGTCATAAGAATTTTCTACAAAACCCTTGTGGAACTCAAACACCTGATTAATGCAAGCAACATGAAACAGAAATATGTTTTTTAAAGAGTTTCATTCTATCTTCTCTATTTCTTTACACAATTGCTCTTCAAATAATGATTTATATTTTGTCTCAAGTTTTACAGGCAATTATTTTTCATTTTTGCAACATAGTATTATATTTAGAGAGCTGTATGAACAGCATTCACACCACTTGCAGAAAAAATGATTAGACAGATCTAGACTTCTGCACTGTCTTGTAGTTTAAAGGTAACTGCAGCAGACGTGATATTTAAGGAGCAGATAGAAGAGGAAAGATAGGGCTCCTGTGAAAGTCTTTCAGTCTTAGCAATTGCCAGAAGTTGAGGAAGGCCCTAGGAGAACTGGACATTACTATGATCAAATGGATAGTCTGTCACTTGCCTGCTTTTCACTCAAAAGCAAACATGAGTTACCTCTTAGTGAAAAGCTATTTCAGTTGACTATAAGAAACAGAAGGAGGCGGGACTGTGGTTTCTTTCTATACCTGCAGGAGGTCAATGTAAGTGATGGTGATGAAATTCTCTCCTTGATTTTTCAGGGCTGTTTACAGCTCATATAGTACAATACCACAGCATGTGTGAATGAGGGTATGACACAAGATCTCTCTGTTTTGGGTCAGTTTAAATGCATGTTCAAATGTTCTCTTGTGTTTAGTCACAAGAAGAGTTCTTGACTTAAAGCCTATAAACCAAACGCTCTTCCGTTCTCTAAACATGTCACTGGCATTCACTGCAGAGTAGGTCTGGGCTTCTTGATTTCAGATTAGAAGGAAGCAGAAATTTTTTCTGGCTGGTGTGACTACTACTTCTCCTTTATCCAGAGAAGCACAGAACAGGGAGATGGTGAGATTCTGGTGTGCTTTTTTTTGACACAGATCCACCTTCAAACTGCAGTGTATATTTACCCTGCTTTTATCTCATGTCTTATTTTCTGATGATCTGTAATTTTGGGGAGAGGTTAATCATTACTGGAGATCACGTTATTCCTGTTTTGTACCAACAGTGGTCAGCTTGAACCACGGACATCTTCTGAGTAATCTGAGTTTGATTTATCTAAATCCTGTATTGTATCAGTAGTGCTTGGAAAGAAGCTCCAGGTTTGTTGAGGCTTCGAGTTAGAGGGAACTGAGCCTTAGGACCTGCCTGCTTGTCCAGATGAGCTGTATCACACAATGGGGCAGAATGTTTCTTGAAAGCCCCTCAAGCTAGTGCATCTCCTCTTCCCTGTTTGCCTAGGGAGGTAGTGCATGGGGCTCAGCCCTCAGAGATTTTCCGTGTGCAGCTCCTAACGATCAACCAGCTTTACACTGTATTTTTCTGGGATTCTTTACCAGTTGTTTTTCCTGAGAATTTGCTTAGTTTACTTCTGAGGAAAACCTAATGCACCATCTTGGGTCTGTGCAAAATGGCCAAGAATCAGGAAGAAAGTATTTTTAACCTAGCCTTTGTGTATTATCGCCGATTGGCAGAATAGGATGTATAGTTAGCACGCTATTTTCTCATTTGCAGGTGCCACAGCCAACATAGGCCAGTGTGGAGCCGTAGTTGTAATTGCCATTAGAAAAAGGCCAGCTGTATGCATTTGTTGAAACATAGAGTTTCTTATTGTCTCAGAAGTTTTATCTGCTTTTGTCTGCTTTCTGTCCCTATCAAGTGAGCAAGCTACAATAACATTATGTTATGATATATAATGTTTCCATTGCCATAAACTGAAAGAAAAGCAATAGGTTAAACATCAAGTGGTTTGCTTGAAGCTCTAATTTGAAATCCCATCAGGGTCACTTGTTTACTAGCACTAACAGTTAACTAGTGCACAGCCTTTAAATTACAGCTTATTACAGCGGTGCTGTTCACACCACTGTGCTTAAGGACCTGTCAGCATTTCCAGTGGAAAACTTCTTTTTCAGAGCTTATGACTTTGTCCTGAATATTTGCTCTGAAACTTGCTAAATGTCATCTCAGGCTAGAAACAGATTATTTCCTTTTTTGGAGGCTACTCTACTTGAGTTGGGAATATATCAGCTTTCAAATGATTTTGAACATAGAAGAGCTGTCTAAAGTGTTTCCCCACCACCATAGTCCAGTGTGTTTACAATAATGGAAACAAGGAGGGTTTGGGGACTGTGCGCTAATGAAGGGTCAATATAGTGAAGAGAGTGTTGTGAAAGTTCATTGATGGTTTGTAACTTTACAGTGACTTGAGTTTGATCTAGGCTGCATCTAGATCTTTTTTGTACAGCTTCAGATATGTTTTGCAGACAAACTTGTGTCTCATTGCCCCGTCAGAAATAACCCACAGCTACCTTCTGATTCCCTATTGCCTGGTAAATTAGTAAGGTGGCAAGTGCTGCTTTAAGACCTCAACTTCAGTGTAATAAAGGCCACTCAGAATCCTCAAGTTGGAGAAGTGCTATTCTGGGGGAATTTCCTCTTGCCTTTCAAAAAACCATTTGTTTATACTATCCTTTGCTACTGATCATCAGGAAATAGTTTTTTTTTTTTTTTTTTTTTCTCCAGCACACAAGTGAGAGCTCTTAATGATGAATTGTTTAATGATGAATTATGAGGGAGCAACTACCATCTTTTCTGCTAGTATGGTAGGGGTATTTTCTTTATTATTATTTTTTTAAAAAAAATTTCATTGAACAATATGTGTACCTGGACTCCAATGTTTTAAATATTACTAAACATTATTGACTTTTTTCACTTTGAGTTACCTGGATAGTTCAAAAATCAAATTAGTATCTTCCATGGCAGGCACCACACTGTACTAAAAGTGGGCAGATAGCTTCAAACTTTCAGAGCTAAGTACTGCTTTGATGAAAACAGATGTTTTCAAAACTGACATATCATGCTCAAGCACCTGTTCAAGGATGCTGTTTTGGAGAGTTCATTGCACGTTTTTGTGAAATCTGTAAACCTACCCATCAGGAAATAGCTAAGTGCGCAATCTCACAAAGTTAGGTTCAGTTTCATAGCTTGGGATGCATTTTCTGCTGGTCAGCATTCTGGTTCATGAGTACCGTGTTCTCACAGCACTATAGTTCATGCTTTCTAGTTCATAGCTACACTGTGTCCTATTCAGCATGCTTATGTCTCTTGCTGTCCACTTGTAGGTGTTAGAGAAAAAGATGCATATGCAAATAGGTTATTTTTCTTGGAGAAAAAATACATGCATAAACTTCACTAAAGTATGTTATACTTATTCAGGGATACTCAGCACCCAATGCAAGTTAGTGTTATTTTACCTCTGCATTTTATGAAGGATTTAAACAAGTTGCTGGAATAATTATATATTCAATTGCAACAAATAATCGTTGAGAAAGTTAGGGGAAATGACAGTGTGGAACAAAGCTTAATGGAAAGCAAGTATGCTAGCTTTAAAATTAGCTTTCAGACCTGACATTGGTAGATATGCTGGAGAAGGCAAGGCCAGATTCAAAATGTGAAGTAAGAAAAGACTGAGCTGGCAGGCTTCTGTTTTTGTTTTGCTTTGTTTTGACATTAGGATCACTGCAAGAACAGGAATGAAAGTGTGTCGATTTCAAGAGAGGTTATTATTTTTCATGATATGAGATATGCAAGAAATAGTAAGTGGAAAATGCACAATTGTTCTTCCAATTTATCCATGAAAACTGTGAATAAGAACATGCCATGCTTGCAATAAATGGTGGTATTCGTGCACAAAGTTTATTGTGTATCAATTGTACAGTGACTAAAGCTGAAAAGTTGAATATAAATGGATTGCTATATTATCGCAATGATAGCTTAAAAGGGGAAGGTGAAAGACCGTTCTAAGTTAAAGATGCTCTGAAGTATTGGGCCTATGGGAGGTGAAGAACTCTATCGTTCATCAGTAGTATAAACCAGAATTACAGGAATATTATTATTTTAACCCCTTGGCTGCTCCATGAACATCTGTGTAGAATTCTTCTACTGGGCTTCTGAACACATCACACACACTCATGTCTCCACTGATGTGAGTGCAATGCTAACAACATTGATTCATTGTTGTGATTATACTCAATACAGAAAAAAAATAACCTTGAAAAACAGTAAATTTACTTTCAAAATCTTTGTACCACATGCAGATGTTAATTATTTCCTATACTATTTCTGTCGGTTAGGTGAAGGATCCATGTGTGCCTTCCATGACCCCAACTAGATTGTTAGCTGCAACAGAGAAACAGGACTTCAGAGGGAGTTACTAACCTTCACTGAATAGCCTGTCAGCCAGAGAATGATACAGAGCACCTTCAAAAGGTCCTCTAAGTAATGAGCACTAAGGAGGGTTATAATGGGCCCATCATTAGCTTCAACTAATATTTTGACCTAATGCCCACATATACTACAGGTGTCATGCAAGGCCACCATAGGATTAATCTGTGGGATATTTTGTGGCTATATGATGACAACACATTTCTTCAGCATATTTGCTGACTTGTAAACCTTTATAATATGTATTTTGTATAATGCAAGTACATTATGACCTTCTGCTTATATTTCTTTACTTTTTTTTTTCCACATCCCCATCACCCACAGTGACCAATGACTATGTAAAAGAGAAAAATAAGTGGCAAGGTGCTAAAAGCTTACCTTCTAAGAAAAATGTGACAAAATGTAAATACAAATACTAGGGAAACTGGTTCTTCTTCTTGCTGTATATTCTTTCCTCCAACTGATTAAATCCTGGAACTGATTGCTGTTTTGAAAAGAATGAAGACTTGTGTGTCCACTTCTATGTAGGTTTTTATGGATCTCTTGTAAAGTCATCCCCTTCCATGGATAGTTTATTTTGGTCTTTCCATCAGCATGTCTGTTTTCTACTTAATCAAACTTGTATACTTATTCACTCAAAACATTTTACATTCCTGCCTTCTTACTTGATGGTTAAGAATTCTGACCATTATGGTTGTTAAGGACTTTTCTTCTCTGCTTTTATAGCTTTTCTTGCTTTGTTGTTGGTAGGTTCTTTATATCACTTACTGAAAAACAGCAATCACTTTGTAAGCTGAATGGAATGAATGCTAATAATATTCATATTTCTCAAACATATTTAGGGATGAATTCATCTGACTCTGTTTGTCTACACTCCTCACCACATGGTGTAGACAGTTACATTTTATTTTACCAATGCAGTCAAGCTGCTGAGTGAATTTCGTGTGACTATAATCTGGCAGTCATGTTGTAGAACGCATCAATTGTATAAAGACAATTCAAGCATTTTTGCCCAGGAATACCAAATAGACATCAGAATTTGATGGCCAGCTCATTTAATATAAGAAAGAGATAATATTTGACTGATAAGTGCCTGATTTTAATTTTTTTACGTGCGCACATAACACGCTCCAGTAAGATTTTGTTGTCATATCACTTATATTGAAAACATGCACACCAAAAATGCTGGCTATTATTTAAACTTACAAAGACAAAGAAACAGAGAATTTGAGCTCGTGATCCAACATCAGCATACTAAATAAAAATCATCTAATAAGATCTAAAAACATTAGTTAAAAAATTAAAAAACATTAAAACATTAGTTCTTTACAAATGACCCAAACTGGGCAAAAAATTTAGCTTTTAAAAGGAAAGCTTATTCTCACATTATTTACAGAGTGCAGACTATATATTTGTTTATACAGAATATTTGTCTTTAAATAACTAGATGAACATAAGTTGCTTTTTTTCCCACAGGAATTTGTCAAGAGACAAGACTGTAATTAATGACAAAATGTTAGATGTCACTCTAAAATTAGGATTACCAAGATTTACTGAATTTATGAATACCTTTACGATCAACATTTAGGTTAACTCTACATGTTTAATGCTGGAATACTTGCTGGAAATGGATCCTACATAGCCCTGCCAATTTAGATAACTTATTAAAGGCCCTATTATTTTGAGGAGTTGGGTAATGTTAAACTATAAAAGGCCATTGCACATAAGTTCATTCATTGAGAGATAGTACTTACAAGAGAAGAGAAAAGAAAGTATTTTGGATGGCATTTAACTTGACTTAATTTGGGCACAAGACCTTGAAATTCTCATATGAGCTTACTGAGTACAAATTAATGTTTTGTTAATGGTTTTCTTTTTCTTTTTTTTTTCCTTTTCTTTTTTTTTTTTCATTGCTGAATTGAGTTATTTTCAGGGACATTCAAGCACTCTCAGTGCAGTCTTTTTTTCTTTAAAAAAAAAAAAATAAAAGAATGAAAACTTTTCTTGAGACCAAGCTATTCAGTACTTAAAATGATAAAATCTGGTCAATTCATGTTTGTTGTTTCTTTCTCTATAGCCACTAAAAATAAATCCTTCAGGAGAACATTTCTTTAGCTCACTTTTTCATTATTTCCAGAGGCAAAAGCTGGCAAGGCAATTTATAATTCAATTTTTGCTAAATCCACAACACCTAATATATATGTCAGGCATTTCAACGGCAGGGTTCTTTGGGGATAGGTGATAAATTGTACTGATTATAAGTGCAAGCTGTTCTTCCAAAACATCATATCAAAAAGAAGGCAAGTATTATTAGGAGAATGTAATGTATCTTTAGAATGTCCAGAAACATAAGAGATAATCACTTCACGTGAATATATGCTCCCTTGAGTTTTACAGCTAAATATTAAGGTCTTACCATGTTTTTGATAGCACTCATCTGGAGGGAGAGACCATCATGGATTGGTAGTCTTTCAGCAGCCACAGAGCTCTTAGGCCTGCAATAATTCATTTGTCCCAAAAAAGGGCTTAGTATGAAACCTGAAACATGGTCATAATAATTTTCTGACTATGTTGGTGTATGTGAAAAGTATAAATATTATTTTATAATATAATCTCCCCTGATCTTTTAAACATCCTTTCAATGTTTCCATGTATTTTCCTGTGAGGTACACGTGACTTGAACTGTTTATCAATACCAGCAAGCAATAATAAAAAGTACTTCAGATTCAGCTTGAATGTCAAGCTATTATGAAACCATAGAAAAGATAATGTCTTGGGAACTTCTCTCTTAGTTTCTGGTTTTTTTTTCTGTGGAAAAATACTTTAATCTTACAAAGATGAGATTGACATAGCAAGTACAAATAAAGAGAACCAAAAAATATAGGTAAATGAAATCAGATAGTTGAGATTAGTTAGTGTGATAGAAATCTTTACATTTTTACGTTGAATTTAGCTTGGCTTGTTTTGACTTGGCTACTCAGCAGATGCTCCTTGTTTGTCTTGCCTACCATAATCTGTATTCTGCTCAGATTCTCTGAGGAACAGACTTTTGTGGCCACGGTATTTATTTAGAACTCACCGTATTCTATCATCCTGCTCTAGGTATATTTCCTTCTTTTTATCATCTCAGGAAGTTATTTCCTTGCATTAGGAGTGGGCTACCCTTACTGTTTTTTCTAAAAAACCTAAAACTCAGATTAAAGGCAAGAAAAAATGAAACAAATAATGAGTATATACATCTAATATCAGTTAAAGACTCGGTAATAAAAACAGTAGGGCTTAAAGTAGAAAAAGGCAGTTTGGACAACTGTTCTATCGAGTTTCTATTTCCCTGATACTTTTATTTCTCAGTTTCTTCCAAACCGTGTCCTAAGCCTTCTCAGAAGTTCTCCTGATTATGGATCATGTATGAAATGTGTCATATGTTCAAGTCAGTGTTCCAGGTGATTAAAATGCTCCCTGTCAGATGCTTTTCAACCAAACTTTTGTAATAGAGTTTTGATTTTGCTTTGCATTTACTATTTAATCCACTCTTCATGGAGGAAAGAGAATTTTCACTGTAGAATAGAAATCTCCACTAAGTTGATGCGGGCTGAAAAAGAAAAATAGGTTATTAAACTTCTCAAAAGCATATTCCAAAACTTTGAAAACATGAATTTTCTTTCACACTTTTAAAGAAAACATAGAATTCAA
The DNA here is from genome assembly GCA_013396635.1 of Penelope pileata. Lineage (NCBI taxonomy): Eukaryota > Metazoa > Chordata > Aves > Galliformes > Cracidae > Penelope > Penelope pileata. The sequence continues at coordinate 57,858 of WBMW01001876.1, read as the reverse complement.
TTTTGTACATTTTAGCATTATCATACTCTATTAGCCCACTTTTAAAGTAAGTCTTGCATGGAAGAATACAGCAGTAAAAACGAGAACTGTAAGTGAATGAAGGAAAAATCACTACCCTCTTTCTGAATGAGACTTTCAGATTAGCAGTTTAAGGGAGCTAAGNTTTTTTTTTTTTTGTCTTTTGCATCAATACCAAGCCGCCTTAACTCTTAGTTTGGTCTCTATTGCAGAACCTATACTCATTTACTCATTTAATGAAGAAGATGAACAAAAGTGGAAAACAAATGATCACTCATGAGCCAGACCAGGTTAGTGTGCACACTTGTCTAAAAGACTGATGAGATAATACCTGCAAAAGAATGGTCTGCTCTGACAGGAAAAGGAGAACCAATGTATCCAGAACACTCAATAGCTCATCTGGCAGTAAACGAGGGGTCAAAATGTCAATCTTTCAGTCCTGCCCCTTGTGGTGTTAGAAATCTATTAAAGTCCTAACATCTACTCAATAGCATTATAGGCATTTTTATGACATGAATGAGAAATTAGAAATAGGTGAAGGTATGGAAAGCAAACAGGTACTCCTAAAGGAAAAATGAAACAAAGTTGGAAATATACGCTACAAAAAAGTGAGAAATAGAGAAACTGTGGCAGAAGACAGGGAGAGATGCTTGAAGATATATGATGAAATAGTAAAGAATAAAATGAGGAAGAATTGTGAAGATTTTTACATTCTTATTTTAGTTTTTTCCTTGGAGAATGAAAAATAATTCTTTAAATGTGGTAAGCGTGGCTAAGAATTGCCTGCTTGTGATTGATGATACCAGGCAGGCATGGTTTCTGTTTGGCTACATTTCTTGGGCATAGAAGGACACTGTGTTATAGTACTCTGCTAGATTAAGACATGCTGAAATTCATAAAGCTGTTAGTTGAACCTAATCTCACACTGGCAGAAGCTGTTACTACAGCAAGCCAGACTGAATCAGCTATTAATAATACAAGGATGTCATTGCATCCAAAAAGAGATTCTTAGCACAGCTTGTAGGTGAGATTAACATTATTTGTGTTATTAGAAGCAGACTTAAACAGAGACATTGTCTACTGTACAAGTAGGAAGGCTTTTCTTTTACCTAAAGGGCATTTGAAAGACTGAAGCAAGGATCCAGACTACAGGAGTTAAATCCCTGGACATTTTCTCTCAATTTTCCATTAAAGTTTTAAATTTGAGTTTTCTTTTAGATAAAATTCTTATGGATATGTGCTTGGCTTTGAACAACATGGTGGAGAAGGTATTTTTTTAGAGCGAATGTTAACTTTTGGACATATTTGCTTATGCCCTGATGACACATTAATGGGCTTGTTAGAGACCCTATGACTTTAATGGGACAGGATTGAGGTTGGTGTGTAAATATCCTCAAGCCAGAGTAAAAAGCACAGTTCTCAACCTTCTGAAATAAGAGAAGACTTTTGGTGCAGATACAAAAGTTATGACTTGACATTATTCCTTCTTATCTTTCTAGATTGGTTTATTTATTCATTTGAAGGACTTAGTAATTAGCGGATTTTGGAGACGGTACCTCTGCAGAAAATAATAGAATTTGAACCACTGGCACAGTGTTCCCAAGTGGAAAGCATTGAAGAAGGCAGGAAGGCTTTATGGTTCATGTTTTTATGAATGTGAGGGACCTTGAGGCCAAGAAAACATGAGCTTGGTATTGAGATATAATCAACTATTTTCAAAATAAATGTATCTGTAGCTCCTCCTTAATGTGATAGTTATTAAGCAGAACCTTAAAATTGTTTCTTGCCCTTTATGCATGAGATTAACAAAGGCAATTTCCACCCTTTCATAGGAGCCTATCACACAGGTACCAGCCTTGAGCCAGTCTCCTGTTTACAAGAGTCTGCCTCTGTCCACTCACTAAAATAAGAATAATTCAAGATTCAGTACTTTTCTCTCCTCTTCAGAGAGATGAATTGAGTGTAGCACTGACTTTCAAAAGATTTTACAGAAATATCCTGTTGGGTGCATGTGTTTAAGAGGTGCTGATATAGCATAAGAAGCTGTTGGTGAATAACACAAGAACAGAGCCCTGAGCAGCATCTGAGCAGCATGATGTAAATGCTGAGATGCAGCTAAAGCGGCCCTTTGGGCTCTGTATCCTCTAAACAAACAGAATCTGGCGCAGCCTCAGGACCTCTAAATTTACCTGGGCACAGGTAAATCTCATCTCAACAAATTTGATTAACAAAATAATTTATTTAGCAAATGAAAGCTCATTGGGTGATGTCATAGGCCTGAAAATATATGGTAAGATCAAAAAAATATAATGAAAGGTTTTCTTAAATTACTTCAAAGTAAATGTGATTTGTTTTTAAGTTAGTTCAAATGCTCTTGTGATAGGTGTTTCTCCTGGCTTTCGTTTTACTGCCTACTGAATGCTGAGGAAAAAATAGGCCCATGTTCATTTGAATAAGGAACAGGAGGTAGTTCCCTATAAGATGCTCCAACTGCTTTGTTACAAAAACCATTTATTTAGAGCTGAGATTTTTGTAAGAAACATTTCATAGACTGCTAGCATTGAGAGGGTGTGATCAGGAAAAGATAACAGGACTGCAATTAATTTTATGATGCTGAGGGAATTTTAGTGAAGTTAAACAAATAGAGTTCTTGGGCAAATGGAATTCAAACTTTCAATTATTCTAAAATAGATTCTGGCTCATTTGATCTAGCTGACACTTTGTTGTGTTTAAATCTTAGCAGACGCTATGTAAGAACTGAAACAAGGCCAACTACGCCCCCTCTGCTCTTGCAAATGCAGAAGCAGAGATATTTAAACAGTAAGAGGACTAGCTCTTTCAAGAAGGAAATTTGTAAAGACAGCATGAACAGTGGCTGTCATTAAAATTCTAATGGCTAGTTTTAGGTGTTGTTGGTGAGGGTTATCAGAAAGCAAATATGGCACATTAGATTATGCAACCTCATTCCAGGGTTTTGCTGTGTGTTCTTTTTGTAAGAAGAGCATCTTTTTCTTCCTGATAAAACTAAGACCATGTTGCAGAAGACCTGATTTGGCACAAAAGCATAGAGAAAAGAAAGAGTCAACATCCATAGTAATAAAGTAACCTGTATTCATTTTACTATACTTCAACAGCAATTCCATAATCAGAGGTATCTTTTAAAGTATAAACATTTCCCATTCCTACAGTTAATATCCTAAAACTGCACGTCCATAGCAATATTTTTACAGTGAGCAACACAAATGATTTATGCATCATGGTATTTATAAGATACAAAAGCAGAATTTGTGCTGTCAATGTTTTTTGTTGTGTGCTGGATGCAGGAAAGTCAGGAAACACGAGGAAACCTAACACTAGGTTTCAGTTAAAAACTTTTTATAGACCTTATACCATGTGTTACTTTCATATACTATCAGGATAGAGGACTGAATAGGATTTTCACTACAGCTTGGTAATCCAGTATCTAGTACAGTAAAGAGAAGGAGACCAAACAGACGATGATCCGGAGGGCTGTGAAGTTCAAGTGACATTGTCTGTGAAATCAGAGTGATGACATTTCATAATATAAGATTCCAGAAAGTGATCTAATAGTCCATAAGAATAACTAATCCTTTATTTAGTTTCGTAACAGAATTATTCTGAATGTATAAAACATCAGGAAGTGCTGCTTACTACATCTAAAATGCCATCAAATAATGAAAAATTAAGTATTTCCTGAAGAAAATGAAACGTTAGTTGTTCTCTAAATGAAGGTTCTATGTGTATCTTGCAGTTTTTTCCCTTTGCATTTTTGCACAGCCAGTGAAGTTCTGTGCTATTATCCTAAGCTGAATTTCCTGATTGCAAGGAAGGCAATTAAAAAAAAAAAGAAAAAAATCTGTGATTCACCTAAGGCTGGTGAATATCATGACATTCTAACTCATTCTATAAATCTAGCATTAAAAGATGTAGGATTGTAGCCAAATAAAGTGCTGTCTGATGGATTTTTAAGTAGATAGGAAGGTGGATCAGCTGAAAATAGTTGTTATCTGAAAAAGGATTGACTTCCAAGGCTGCCTGTGAAATAGCTTTAGCCATGAAATATGTGCTAGAACAAGAAAGGAAAACCACCAGATGACAAAACGGGATGGATAAAGTGCATGACACAAGAAAACAAAGAGCTTTCCTTAAAACTCCATTGTCATAACATATTCCTCCGCTGGGTCCATGAACAAAACACTTCACAGGAAGTGCAATGCAAGAGCAGGAGGTCGGCAAAAGTTATAGATGAGGAAGCAAACGCAGCTGCTGTAGATGGAAAATGAGAGGTTCAGAACGGGGTACATAGCACAGGGCTGTGCACAGGAGCAGCACTGAGCACAGGACAGGAAAGTGCATTGGGTTGAACACATTCTGGACTAAGCTGAACTGAGTATAATTAAAGTGTTCTAAGAGACAAACTACTTTAAGAAAAAAATGATGTCACTCTTTTTACATTGCAAAAATGTAGTCTAGCATACCCTGGTGATGGGGAGTGCAGATATAGTGATAGGGCCAGGAGAGCTATGCTTGAGGTTAACTGAATGCCTAACATGTGTGTCCAAGTGGGAGGAAGCTGTGGTGAGACAAGAAATGAGAGAAATAATTCATTTAGTGTCTGGCATGATGACTGTGAATTTCTTTAAAGATGATTTCTGTATATCGTGTAGGTTTGTGCGCTTTCGTGTCTTTATTGCTGCTACAAAGAAGTACATCTCTTTGCTAGAACTAAATTATGATCACTTCAGTTTTGTGACCATTAATCAAGGGAAGGCATTTGCGAGCCTTTCCCAGCCACATATCCTTTGAGGGTTTTGAAAGCTATAGAATGCAGTTTGTTATCTGTCATTACAAGGCTGTGCCAAGTTCCATGATGCAGTGAAAGCTCAGTCATATGCTGCAGCTGACACTTTCCCACTGACCTCAGCTTGTTACACTGCATAAACAGAAGCTATTACAAGTCTGTATGGTTCTTGGAGCAGGATTACTCTGAAAGCAGCGCAAGAACATTTTTCACGTTTGTGCAAGGTTCAAAGCAAACAAGGTGCTTTTTTGGTCACCTCAACAGATGAGGCTGTCATATCCTCAATTCACCCTGTAAATAAACAACAGATGTAGAGGGTTGCTGTATAAGGCTGCAGTTAAAGGATTGAAATCTGACAACAGACACTGCCTCTCCTCAGTATGCACATCCTTAACCACGCTTAATGGTTGGCATGTTTCTATTTAATGCATACCTGGCTGCTTGGTGAATTGGCACCCAGGCTTGCAGACAAAGGCTTGCATGGGGAAGCCACCAAGGCAAAAGATGAAGAAATAATCACTGGGCAAATTCTGGCAGCAACATGACATACTCTGAGAGAAGATACAAACGTAGAAGTGGGTGGCAGGTATGTGGCCCTGCCACAGAGTTTCCCTGTGTTGGTGGCAGTGGTCAGGGAAAAGGATTTCAATCCCTTTACAGGAACTGGTTGCAGGCTGCTGGGAGTCACCAGAGATCCAGAGGTGCTGGTGGTCAGGGGGTTGTTTTGTTACCTCCCCCCCCCATCCTCACCTCAACATTTGGCAGTAAACGTGAAGGACTGGAGAAAAAAAGCTGGGATTTATTGGGAGGGAGCAGATTTACTAGGAACTTGTGGGCAGGGGAGCACTAACCTTCTGCTCCTTCCCATCCTGGAGCTTGCAGCTCTTCTCCTCTCTGCCTGTCCTGCTCTCTATGGTCTATGAAATAGGTGGTGGGGCCATGGCACCCTTTACTGGGGCACTTCATTTCCTCGCTTCCCCCCATGATCTGCCAATGTGAACAACTGCCTACTTTTACCTAGACTGAAAACCAGATCTGCCTCTAATCATGTTGGGTGACTGCTGACATGTGTGGAGTTTGATATTTTGATAACATTACATGTCCATGATAATGCTTCATTACAGTTATGTCCGTGGCTCTAATTCCTTCAGCACAGTTGCTTTTGTACAGCCCTTTGAGTTACAGGATCATCACACACTTGCTGCAACGGTCACTCTACGATTCAGAAGATTTGGAATTAATCACTATTTGATATACTTCCGAGAAAGAGCTACATTTCCCTCACGTTTTCTTCTAGAGGAAATTGTATGTGTGTTTGAGGGAAAGAGACAAGGTTTTAGAAATATTCTTTTTTTCCCCTGTCCAGCTTTTAATTTGAAACCATTACAGGTTTGTTGTCATAAAATATTCTACTTCTCCATTTTACAGACTTGATTATTTCCCTAATCCTTTACCTAGCCAGAGAGAAGATCATTAAACTATTACTTGCAAACTACTGTGCTGATTAGCAGGCTGCACTACGAATGTGTTTGTTTTTTTTTTCCCTCTGTGTCTAGAAAAATGGATGCTGGATTGTGATTTTAGTTTAATTTCTACAAAATAATCTGTTTTGTGATTTGAACAGCTAGAACTTGTTCTTATTTTTTGAATGATTAAAACAAGCAGCTGACCACGTCTGCCACAAAATGTAAATTCTCTGTCTATGTCCTGTCTACAGTTTGTGAATTCACAAAAGCTCTAGAGAGCTGCTAAAATGGAAAGTTTAGAGTTTGCGATTTAAGAGTATTTCCAACATTTTCTTGACGTAACATTTTCCTTTGGAATGATCAAAATATTTCATTTGTCACATGAAATTTCCTTCTTACATGATATGCATTGTGATGTTGACCAATTTTTATTAATCATATAAAGAAAATTTAAAGGAATTTTAGAAATGGAGCATTCTGACTTGAAAATATTTCCAGTGTTTTTGAGACCAAGATAGTAATGATATTTGCAAAGTTGCCCAATGTTTTCTAGAAATTTCCTCAGAGATTTCTGGACTGTGAGGGCAAACTGTAAGCTATGCTTTTGTTGTGAATCCTAAAAATGGCAAATTATACCAGTAAAATATATTTCTGTTCTCCAAAGAAGGTAGGAACTGAGTTTTTTTTTTTTCCTGAAGATTCTAGGCCTAGTCTAAAGCAAAGTTTTCTGTAGATGCATTTTTTATCTAGAAAAAGAATGAGGAAGTACCTGATGTATCTTCAGTGTTCAGTGTTTTCAAAAGATGAATGTTTTGAGTTTACTAGGGCATACATCTGATGCACCTTCTTGTAATTCTGAGCCTGTATGAGTACTGTTGCTTGTAATGGGAGATATAAGTGAACAAATCTACAGAGGAGCAACAGGGAGTTTGGTGACTTTATTGAGAATTGTAAGGATGTTTTTCTTATGCAGTCTTATCATTAGGCCATCATCCGTAGTCAAGACATCGCTATAATCCTTTTAGAGGTAGGCATGATTATGGCCTTTCTCTGTTCATTTAGATTCACTTTACTACTGATGTTTGCCCTCAAGGCAGGGTTATTTCATCATCTCCAGACGTCTGCCTACTACCACTTTTATTTCAAAACATTAAGCATGGGTGGTACTTCTGTAGGAAGGTCTTTACTAATCACTCTTACACCAAATATATATTTATTCTATTGTCTCAACAGTGTTTTGTATAATCTTGTTTCAAAATCCAGCAGCCAAAGTGTGGCATAACTGTGTGTTCCGTCTCAAAATACTTTCCAAGGCCTGAATGTTGCAATCAGAGTTAGAAGAGGAAGATCTTACGTGGATGTGATGCCAAAGCAAACAAGCAGACAATACAGGTCCAAGTATCAATTTGTGTGCAGAGTTCAGCTTAAATCTTGATCATGCACACATTATGCATGTTATGTTCATGTCACTGTTTGCTAGTAATGGCAGCAGCTTTCCGCAGCCACGTGGAGCTTTGTGTATCAATTCCCATTATAGTTGATATGAAGATGTTTGTCTCAGATCTAAAGCAGGTCTGATGATATGATTATACATCTCTACAAGGAGATGCCTATAAACATCTAAAATTAGATGAAGTGAATGCCTCCTCTCCTCACAGAACTACTATCACTAACACCAACAAAAGTTTTGAAGAACTACCGGTAGGTTTGAGATAGAGCTGCAGACTTGTTATTTCTCGTATTAACTTGATCTATCTCATCTTATTATTTAAATTTCTTGTTTTACGTGGAGTGGGAGAGAGTTGTAAAAACCAATTCTGACTCTGCAGAAGTAGGATCTTGGATGCAAAGTGGAAGACACAGGGACTGAGAGCGTGAAGTGACAACACCTGTTTTTTCTCTTACTGGCCCCATTAGTGTTTAACCCATGGGGAAAAAAAAGAATGGCAGGAAAACCAGGCAGGAACTAAAACTACTGTTGTCTCTGCTCCCAGTGAGTACTCAAACCACCAAGCTTTTTCTGAAAGTCTCTCTCCCATTTTGATTTCATCCAACTCATCCATCTTGGTTGGGCCTGAATGTTTTTTTTTTTTTTTTCCTTTTCCCCAGCAGATGTTAAATCAAAACTTCCTTGCAAGAAACTTTGTTTTGTTTTGATGATCCAGCATCATCTGAAAAACATTCCCAATCAGCTTAGTTAGATAAGCAAAGAACAAAATAATGTTGGGAGAATACAATTGATACAGTAGTAACCTGGTTGATTACAGTGTCAGCTGATGTTTTTTTCATTTACTAAATTAAATATTCATGTTCCTTTTTTCACTTAGGTGTTCAAACTAGAGATGGATCTTTTCTTTCTCAATGAACCTTTCATCCTTTTACTGACATTTATTCTTGTTTTATTCAATTAACTCAGAAATAAAGCTTCTGGCAGGGCAAGTCAGCTGTTGTCTGCCAAAGAGAGACATACAAATCTTGTCACATAGCTTTTATTTTTATGGTCAGGAACCCTCAGGCCTGGTATCAAGGCAACTTAGGCTTGTGTGGAACTTCACTGTCTCCTGCACACTCTGAAATAAGATTACATGATGGAGAAGATCAATTTACTGAGGACATTTAAGCTCAGAATATTAAGCTTTTTGTGCAATCACATCTCCTCTCTAGTTGTGTGGCAGAAAAGCTAGCCACAAGATCCTTGACAAATTAGATATTACCACATCTAACAGTGTATATTTAAGCTTATCAAACTGAATCGTTGCATTGTAACTGTGCTCTTACGCAGACAAGGACTCCATTTAATAAATGCAGTGCCATTTAATAGTAATTAATCACCCAACTAAAATGTCACATTAAGGTCAAAGAGACCAGAAGACAAAAAGAAGAGAACATTAAATTCAGCTGACAAACATAGGAAAGGAGAATATAGAGCCAAAGAAAGTTCTGGGACATTGGCACTGGTAAAACATTTGATCCAAACTTCTTAACTTTCTGTTCAGTTGAGAAGTAATCACATTCACTTGGTTCAAAGTAAGGTCATTTTTGTAACTTTCAAATGAAATTTCCTCTTTATGTGTGCAGTGACAGCCCATTGCAAGCTTGGAATTGCTGGTGCATTTTACAGATGTTACATTCTCAGTATTTACTGTTTCCTTCCTCTCTGCTTCTTTCTTTTTTCTATTACGATACTCTTCATTGGGGTAGAATTTTCCTCAACATATCCTAAAATAGAAACAGTTTGGAAAGATAGTTTTTCTGAGGAGGAGCGCAATAAGTATATACAAATGAGGCGAGAATAAAATACCATCTCCAGTTATGTACCTTACTAATTTGGGAACCAATTTTGAAATAATTTTCCTCCTGCAATGTGAAAATTATTGCAAAGTTCAAAAGCATGCCACAGCAGTTTTTGATATAACTACCGTTGGAACTAGAGCTAATATTGAGAAGCTCCGTCTTAGTATATAATACAAAATATGATTTCGTGTTAGAATTGTGTAACACATTAGCATTCAGCAACAAAAAAAACCAAAATACTGAGTTCTATAAGAGGCTTATACATGACAAACATACTACTTATAAACAGAAACACTAAATAGAGGGCTTTATTTCAGTATAAGAATGTTTACCACCTGTAGAAGTAAAAATTTATGAAGTTCCTTGTATTGAATATGGAAAGTGGCAGAAAAGGTAAATATCCATTCTTAACTTCACTTCATCAAGACGGTATTTATGAACTTCAATATATGCATAAGGATAGGTATTTTATATATGGCATGATGTGTATACATTTACATTCTTTCTTACTTGGTGACCTTTTTCTTTTCCTTTCTTTTATAAAGTTCAGAAGCAAGCAAGCATTATCCACTTTTAAAAAGCATATTTTGAAATGCCATGCACTAAATGTACTACTTTCTGTGCATGAAGAAATGAGCTAGTAGAATAGAGTCGAGCATGAAAATGTATTATTTGTCAGCAGACATTACAGAATTCAGAACAAACTGCTTCTAAATAGCATCTATCATTTCTCCTTCCTGTTCCAGAGTTCTCAGTTTCATGTCCAAGAATTTTTGTATTAATATTGTGAAAAAGAGTAATTCTTCAAAAATTACTCTACATTTGGCAAGATCTGTCTTTATAACTTCTGCTTCAGTCCAAAGAATTTTGGCCTTTCCAAAGGTTAAATATTATCTTTCAAAATTGTGTAACTCTGGCTTTGTCAGGAAATGTGTCCATTTTCTCAAATAACCTTTTATTTTATTACCTTTTACAGGAAAAAGTTCTAATTGGCCAAACAATTATAAATGATTTGTTCAAGTTTGAAAACCCAAACCCATTATATTAAATTATTTGGTGTTAATTTCTCACACTTACTATACAATAAATATTAACTTATGGCTGCTCATGGCTGTGACACATTTAGGCAAGTATTTTCATGCATGAAAGAGAATTTCATCTTACAGTGCTGCTTACTGTGTATAGGTGGACATTTCAGTCTCAAATGAAGGTTTTGACAAGGGAAGATTTGAGATATCTGATGTTAAAATCAGAGTGAATTTTATGGGGGAAAATGAAAAAAAGTCACCGCTCTCTTTGATTTGTCAGTTTTTGCTGATTTCTAGAAGAGTAGATTTTTTTCTTCACACAGTTCACTGTAATTTCTCTCAGCTTCTGCGGAAATCCTATAGACAAGAGTCTCTCTCTTACTCAGCCCTGACAGTCCTCCAAGAAAAGCTCTCCTTTGCATGTTTGGCAGTATGGATTAAAAGATTATAGTGTTTATTTCATAATCCAGTGGTTTCCAAACTGTGGTCTGCATTCCAGCTGAACAGGCCATCTTTAGCACTGCTTGGCTAGCCATAGTCTGCAGCAGACCCTGTGCTCAGGAGGGGCTCTGCTAGGGAGCACATCCTTTGTAACAGCGCAGCACCACAGCCACTTCCAAAACGTGTTACTCGTAGCGCCTGAGATGTGACAGGGCTCTACATTGGACCTTGCACATGTATAAATAAGCAACATGGGAAAAAAGAAAGGGGACTTGCTCTCATGAAAAATGTCAGTGAGAGAGAAATGAACGTTACCTGGACAATCTGAACACTAGAGATTAACAACACTGAAAGGTAACTTCTGAAAGGTAATGCCACCTTTTGTGCTTTGTTTACTATACATAAACAACCAAAACAACCCCATCATGTGGAAAAGTGTAAGGCGCCAAAATATGCCGTAAGCAGTTTGTCCTTAAAGCCTGTTTTGTGCTTTATTTGAACAAAAGAACACTTGGCCACATTAATGGCTGCAACAGCAGAGTATTTGCCTTGGCTATTTTGAGCAGCTACTGGAAAGCTAGTCATTTTGTGAGTGTCAGATTATAGCACAGGAAGTTTGGAAACTCTGGACTGAAGTAGAATATTCACCAAATTTTACAACTCTTCTGCTCCTTAGCATCCCTATCATGACTGCCTGTTGCCCTCTACTTGCTTGCTTCTGGCGTTCATTCTTTCATAAACCCTGGTTCTGGCTCTTCTCTTCTTCTCTCACTTCATCTTTGGTTCCTGCCAGTCTTTCCCACCCTATTTTCTGCCCTTGCTCATCTTTCCAGCTCCTATAAACCTGTTGCATCTCTAAATATGCTTCATATTTCTCCTGGTTCTGTGAGCCAGTCATTTTTCTGCATCATGTCTCTGCCTGGTGCACACTGAGAGTGGAAGAGCTTTGCTGTCACCTCTGTCCTTTCTGGAGCCCGCTCTTTCGCTATCTGTTCCTTCAAGGAAAGCTTTGTTCAGCTCCTTGTAGCTCTAAATTGAAACACGCTTTTCTGACAAGACTTTTCAGGAAGTAACTAATTCTCGTATGTTCGCTCTGACCATGAGGTTTTGTGCTTTGGCTAAATATGGGTGTAAGTATATTCCTGTTGCTTAGGTAACCTTGCCAAAACACTGTAAGCAAATGTTCTGATGGGGTGCTTTTGCCCTTGCTGTATTGATTGTAGCAATTTCGTCTGTAACATTTGTCAACTGGAAATACAGAGAGAAGAGCTCTGTGCATGTCTGATTTATTATGGATGGCTGCCTAAAACATGCAAGTCTGAACATGTTGCAAGGAATAGATTTCTTTCTTTATATTCCATATATTTGAAGAGATTTAGAAATTTTTCTTTGCAAGAAAAAACTACTGAGAAAAATCTAATTATAAAATATATCTTTTTCTTCTGTCAGAAGGTTTGGCCTAAATGTATATAACATTGTGCTACCTTTTCTTGCGTAACACTGACATAAGGACATGGTGTCTCCACTTCCTGCCTATGATTTGCCCGTGTTCTGCACAGCTTTTCCAAGGAACTGTTGCCAGAAGTTAGGGTTTCCTAAACCCAAAGAGATACAGAGTAGTTTGCTTTCTAAATGAAATATAGCTTGACTTCCATCTTCCTATAATCAAATGTTACTGTTACAGGGGAAAAAAAGAAAAAACAGATTAATTTTAGAATGAATTCAAGTTTAGTTAACATGCCAAACAACTCTTGAGCTAGTATCTGTCAAACCTGACCGCATTTGACACTTTTTGATAGTGACATAAACTGCTGCAGTTGCCTCACTTCAAATTCCTGAGAAGTTATCTGCCACAGCAGATCTCAGTGCAGAAATAAACCAAGATCCAAAGACTAATTTCATCTTCGCTAAGTGTTTGCAGGGAGAGATGATGTCAGTGCCTACCCATAGCTAGCAAAAACTGGAGCGCCTCGCTATCTGGACTCCCACCCTCCCCATCACCACGGCCTGATTTAATTGGTTTCTATTTTCTGAGCAGAGATTAATGCACAAATCTACCCATGATGTCATTAATCGGGACAAACACTTTTAAAATCCCTGCATGTTGCACAACCCACTCTTCACACAGTTTGCTGGCTTGCAAGGCAGGACTAACCTACCCTTGATGTGGTCCTCTCTGGAGGCTTTGGTGACACTGGAGCCCCTGGAAAGTGTGCCCTCATGATTTCTGCAATAGGCCTCGTGTGGCATTGGAGCAAACGCGGTGAAACGTGTGGGTGTGCTGCCACTGCTCGTAGAGGCCCTTTCTTGAGACCCTTTCCCACTTCCTGAGCTCTTACTAGGCAGCCTTTCCAAGGGCTTTTGGCCCTCCCCAGGGAGCGGTGCTCTCCCGCCTACCCACACTGGGTGCTTTTTATTTATTTTCTTTCCCAGACGCAGGCAGTGTTGCCCCTCCCGGGGCAGCACATGAGGGAGATGGATCGCACTCAGGTAACCGGCAGTTCAAGGAAGCCCTTCACTGGGTTGTTTACACCAGTGCCTTTTAGAGCAGCCATTTAGCTCCCACCCGGGCCCGCCTCACTGACCAGCTGTAAGTGTAAAGGCCGCCAGTGGGCCCGCAGGTCGCTGATAAACGAAACCCCCATTTGGCAGGCAAGGAAGCCAGGATGATAAGGATGTTGATTTATGTTTTATCTGTCACTACATTTTCAGTAAAGCTGGGCAGCCAGCCTTAACGGAGTGGAGGCTGTTATCACCTCCCCTTAGCTCTTTAAGTGTAGCAGGCTCTTTGGTTTCCCTTGCCCAGCCCCGCTCCGTTAATTGCGAGGGTAAACAGGACACGCGCTCCAGCCGCCCTCGGCGCAAACCCTGTGGCTTTGGGCAAGGGCAGGGGGCGGGAGGGCATGAAACGACATTCATAGAAGTGCTTGACGTTTCCTAGGCTTGTTTCTATCTTTTAAAATGTATTACATACTTTGAAGCAAATGTAATGGCTGGCTTAATTGGAGATAACTTCACCAGAGCGGCTGTGGCTGCCGTTTATGTCAGCAGTGAGTTTGCCCTTTAGCTCTGCGCGCCTCAGGTATGACTAGTCAGCAGAGGAAAAATCTGACAACATTAATTACTGTGGAAATAAATGTTGTGAATTATATGTATGATTATGTACCATTTTCCCCTCATTTTGGAGGTGAGCGTTATTTTTCTGAAAGCATTGTAAGTTTTTACACATTATATTTAATGGCAAACACATTTTTCGCTCTGAGAAGAAATGAGTGCCTTTGGAGGCCAATAGAAGTGCCCACAGAAAAGAGAGTGGAAAGAACTGGGAGAAAAATGTAAACATTAAAATACTGAAGTATTCTGGCACAACCAGAACATGGAAAATCTGAAAAAGAAAAACCGTAAGCAAATCTTGTTATATCCTATGTAAAATGTTAAAAATACAGTTCTGTCTTATCCCTCATACCCTTCTATCTCTTCTTCTTTTATTCCAATTTCTCTCTCTCTCCCCAAATATTTCATCCTACCTTTCCAGTCTGTCATTATATTACTTCTAAACAAAACTAGCAAGAGGAAAAGAAGCTAGTTCCTGCTTGAGGTCAGTGGGAACTTTGCCATTGACTTTAAATAGGTCCAAAAGAAGGCCCAGCAGAGCATTTTATAGCTTCCTTTATTTATCTTAGGTTTTATTTTGAGCAATGTGTCTTTTGTATGACTGCATTATTTCCACAGTGCACACTATAATAATGGCCTCGTATACATTATTATATACACACGTACTGAGCAAAGCATTATTGATAGTTATATTATTTTAAACAAGAGTAAAAGACAGTTATGCAACTATGCTAGTAGGATGTTTGCGTGGTACTGGTTTGGTGCAGGATTAGTGTTCTGTAATTCTGTGTTTGGGGTTACTCTGTGCTTCAAGTTCTGATGTTTACTGAGAACTAGGTGATTAGTGGGAAGACAGTAATTAATGGTTTATTCAAGGAGGCTCAGGCTGTAGTTTGTTCAGCATTGTTAATGATGCTCACATCCAATCTATTCTTTCTAACAGCAGAAAGAGAGCAGTGGGCAACCACTCTCCAGACTAGAATATGACAGGAACTGTGCCAAAATATTTGAGCTTAGTATCACCAAGCTGGTAGGCCAAGGATAATAATGTGAAGTTTGGCAGAAATTTGGCTGATATCCAGCGATGTCAGCCATGTAGTGTACTGGTCATTTGTTAAACAGGACTCACAGGCACAAATGGTGGAATGTACTATTTCTGTTTCTTGTTGATGACAGTTATGAATCTTGGGTTCTTCCGAAAACTGTGTCCAAGGAATCCCCAAAGAGCCATTTCACACATTGAAATAATTTATCAAAATTACAAGTGCTTTGTATTAAAATCATGAATAGAGTAACCAACAGCAAAAATAAATTAGAGAGATGAAGGCAGTTTTGCTGCACAAGTGGATGCAGACATCAATCAGACCCAACAACCTCTCTCTGTCTTGTCAAAAACTAAGGTAGACTGCCAGCTTGATAAAAGCTTCAGCTCATGCGGTTTGGCAATAAGGATGGATCAAAGGCATGCTTTTCTCTCCCAGTCCTATTGAGGGATGCTCTGGATCTGCTGTTCTTGGGATACACTGGTCTGAGAGAGCTGCACCTCTTCTTTGAACCTAGCCAAAACAGGTAAACAAACTTCTCTATGTACGGGTGCACTGCCGCAACAAGACAAAGTCACTGGTGCACCCTTTCTTTTTAGCTTAGCTGAAGTTAAAAATTTTCTTTCCAGTCAGTGCAGTTATGTTACCCTACTTGTAGAGGAGCATTGATACTGCTGGGTTTGTCTTCCACAATAAATTACAGCAGCTGCCTGGAGAACATATAACTCATTTGCTTCTGGTTGTCACGGAAAGGAATTTACTGATAGTCAAAACAGAAGCATTTATGGAAACCCATCGGTAAGCAGAGGCCATGGAGCCTGGGGCTTTGAGCAGCTGTAGTCCTGCTCTGAGCAGAGGCACACAGACATTATCAGACACCCAGAGTGAACGCTGGCAAGTCATAATATCCACAATGGTATCGGTGACACTACTTGCACCCAATTGTGTTTCTGGGGATGAAAACAAAATGCAGTCATTAGTTGCCATAAAAGTATACTGTTGGCAATGAAACAATACTCTAGTAAACTCCAGAAAGGGACCACATACTTGAGAGAATAGCACAGGCAGCAGCCTAAGAGCATAGAATATCTGGCTGAGTAAGAAATTTTACTAATATCTTTTTTTTTTTTTTAATTATTGATAAATTTCCCATAAATCACAATGGTTGTTCCGCAATATATTTGTTTTCCCAGGTATTCACTGAAGGCTTTTTTGAAAACATATCTTCATATCTTTGGTGTTCAGAAATAATTTTATCTGAATGCATGGTTTCCTAGTAGTTTTGTCTTCTCTTTTTTTTTTTTTTTTTGGTGGAAGAATAAATATGTTCCTTAAACTTTGGATCTTATGATAAATGTACAGTCTGGAAATGTCATATATCCTTACATAAGCTTTAGGTTCTGTTTCCTTCCAGCTTTCCTACCAGTAAACTGAATATTCATGGAAAATGGATTGAGAAAGGGTGTCAATAACACTGAGATAAATTCAATGCTTTATTCAAGTGATTATCCAAGAATATTTTTGAGGTACTTAGCCAATTTCCATTAAAATAAATAAAGATAAATAAGCCTTCCTATCCATTCATGAGTTAGGCTATTTTTTAAGTTGCTGTATTCCATTACACAGTCCCACACCCACTTGTTTGCCCAAGTACAGTTTGCTACTAGCTGGATCCAGAGCAGCCGCCTTGCCCCAGAACAGCTGCTGGTGCTCTATATTTGCAGCTTCCTCTTGCTCTCTGATACTCCATAAAACTGTTTATATTCACTGTAAAAGTATTTTCACTCTGTTTGCATAGTGACCACGCACCACAAACATTCCCTTTACTACTAACAATCATGAAATGAAAATGTTTACAAAGCTTTATTTAGTGCCAGTAGGTGCAGTACCTAATAAGCTATGTAAATGTTCAGAAGTGAATGTGTGTATGCATATATACCCTTGTGTATGAACAAAGTATTTGCCTTATTTTTTGTGCAGCAGAAGGGTGGTGATGCACTTTTACTAGGACTGCTCTGAGATTGCATGCGTTTGGTGTCTGCTGCCTGGTTTTATAACTCTTTGAACCTTATTTATGGCCTGTGGAAGAACTGACGTGAACAAGGCAAACTATTTTTGAAGCTTTTTTTGAAGCCGTGACTGTATCTATTCGAGATCATGTGTTTATGCCTCATCAAAGTGAACTTGTTGTTTCTCCTACCTCAGATCAGGTATTTGGGTTAGTTTGTCTTGCACTGCTTTAACACTACCCATCACAAACTATTTACGCATTTCTCCCTGCATTGTTGTAACCTGATGTGTTCTGAAGGAGTTGTCGTCCCACAGCTTTTATTATGGTGACACATTTGAAAACTTTTGCTTCAATATTTGGTGTGCGAACATTTGCCTTTAAAGGAGCTCTGCTCTGTAAAAGGGCATCATAAGGCACCTATTAGTTCACTGAGTTAATTTCTATAACCTCAAGTCTGAGATGAGCTTGTTTGCTGTTCTGTTTGTGGGTGACTGGTCTTTCTCAGATGAAACACAGGATGGCTAGGCAATACTTAGAAGCTTTCATCCATTCCTTTGCTACTTTCATTTAGTATCTCACACACAGTATGCATTTCCAGTGCCAAATCCTCTTTATCACATGCACAAAAACAGACTGTGATGTGTTGCCAGCAGGAGCAATGTGCAAAGGGGTGAACTCTTGGAAAGAAAAACTTTGCTACACAGAAATTATTCAGACTCGGCACCAGAGGGATTTGTTCTTCAGCTGAGCTGCTCTTGAGGCAGGGCTAGATTTAGGCTGGAAAAAAAGAGGTACCACATCCCTCCGAGTTTTGAGGACCAAGAAGCTGATTTCTTTTCCTCTTGTTTTGGGTATTATTTGAGCATGAAGCTTGGCTTAGAATATTTATTCCTTCTCTTGTGACCCCGAAACCCTTGACTACTGTCAACACAATAGCTAGATTTTTTTGTCTAGATCTTGTTCCCACATTTTGTGTGTGGCAAAGATTCTTTGATTTGGTTATTTTTGTTCATATATTGGTGAAAAGAAATAGATATGTGGATTCTGTATTTTCACAATTTCTGATTGTTTTAAATGGAATAAACTAGGATTTTTTTAATTTTGTCTCTTTACTAATTTATTTACCACTGCTAACCCAGGACATACCCCGGAGCCTTCAGTTGAACCTAGTGCTGCAGTTCCTTTTCCTTCTCTCATCAAGTACACTACAAGGAGTAACACTGTTTTCATTACAGACTGGAAAGTTTTTATTTCACAGATACACTTCTGTTACTTTCTGTATTATGAGAGTTGCACACTCCAAAAGTTAGAGCCCTTCACCTTGCTCAGCAAATAGCTACCAATCCATGGGTAAGAATGATGCCTGCTGGCGTTACCAGATCTTCTGCCCGTGGCACTGACAGACATTCTGCTCTCCTACACGGATGTAAGAAAACAAGAACTTAGTGAACTGATCCCACTTGCAGACAACTTCATGCTAAGAGAGCTAATAAAATGCCAGCACATGGTATATATACACTTTTTTCCTGTGGTTTCTTTAGCAGAACTGTCCTGAAAATTGCAAGTTTTCTGTCACAACAACTTTTGAGGCTTCAGAATGTGTTTGTTTTTCATGTTGGAATGAGAAATAAATCTTTCAAAATGTCTATGAAAATTGTCTCCAAATCTCTTTGTTTTCCTGGCCATAAATACCTTGTTTAAATAAGAGTTGATTTCAATCTCTCTTAACAGTGGGGAGGTTGTTTTTCTGTGAAGTGTTAAAGGTATTGCACCTGCTCCTATTTCTCCTTTTACAGTGTACAAATAAATATGTGTGATACTGCTGCCCAGTATTCTTTCACAATAGTCACAATGCAGCAGGTACATACCATGGGCAGATTGGCTTCTGTGTGCTAAGAAGCAGGGTTTGCTTTTCTCTTTGTTTCTCTCCATCTTTGGGAAAGAAGCCAGAGCTACCTCATGCACCCTAAATTTAGAGGGGCCTCTGCTTGTCCAAAGCGGTTCAGAATATCTGATACTGTAAAATGTGTGGGAGAGATAGTTTTATCTCTTAAGATTTCCCCTCCATAGCTTTAGGAATAACTAACTTTTCCTTTAAACCTGTAGACTGCATATGTTTTAGATTAGTTTCATTTGTGTTTTTGTAGGCTTTATGAGTTTTTTAAAATAATTTTCCTGTTTTCTGAGTAAATTATATGAAACATCTGCCCTAAATTTAATCTATGAACCTCATAAAGGGAAAAGGCAGACGTTTTATGAGTGATATTATAAAATTTAGATAATTATCTTGTTTGTTTTAGCAGTTTCTATTTTGGTCTCTGTACAGTATTCTTCCATTAAAAGACAATTTTTATTTGGTGTACTGGTTGAGGGGAACAGCCAGCGATCACGTAAAACATACGTATAATAATGCTCATGTTAATCAGTAATACTCTATGTATTTTTATCTGAGCTATATTTACTGTATAAGCATAAGCCTAATTTAAAACCTGTCATATGCTTCTTAATCAGATGAAAAAACAAAATTCTCTGCATACACAGCATATAATTCCACTAACCTTCATTAGCAATGGTACTCATGAAAGTGCAAGTGAGATATACAAAATATGCCTAGAGCAAATAATATAAGTGGTATTCGTGGTAGCCATTTTCACTTCCATCTATATCAATGCACTGAAGTTCTGCAATCCTGTATCTACCGAATATAGAAGTCTTTTTAATGGAAGACGGAAAAATATTCCGGGGAGACATTATCATGTGCACGCCTGTTCTTCTGCTCTTTACTAAAGATCTGCCACTGTCTGCTGTGCTACTTTGAACATTTGGTATGCCCTGATGTGGTTATCCCTGCTCCTTTTGTGGTTATTCTAGCCTTTTTTACTGTCAAACACAGCTCCTTCCATTAACTTTGCCGAATAGAACCAAGTATTGGAGTTAAGATCCAAAACTGATGACAAAAGTATTTTATTTAGGAGAAGATGCTGATTGTTTAGCTTCAAACGGAAATCCTTTGGGGTTCTGTTGCCTGTAGGCTTCTGTGAGTATAAGCAGGAAACAAACCCTGCTAGAGTTGTAAGTCATCTTCCTTCTCTTACAGCAAATCACAACCTTTCAAATCTCATATGGACTGGATGTTTTAACTGCCTTGATCTGTTTTTGGATGGTACTCACTTCATCAGCCCTTCTTAGGACTTCTTTGAACTCCTAGTAGGGTATCACTTGCATTTCTCTGCTAGTTCGTCTTTTTTCCTGATTTCTGCAGTTCTTTTCTCAGCCAAAAAAATCCCTACAAAAAATTATTTTGGACTCCTGTTTTGTTGGGCCATGCGCTCATCTTGTGCCTTGGTACTCTATGATGGTCGGGAGGCCCAACACGCATCTCATTGAAGTACCTTCCGCAGTAGGAAGGACTGGTCATTTCTGGCTTCAAAAAGGCTTATGTGGTCCTTTAAAAGTGGTAAAATGTAAACAAAAAACAAATGCTCAGAAAAATACAGCAAATTTGTGTCAGAAATGTGAAATCAGTGCATTTTCTTGAGGGCTATGTCTGTTGCAGAAGAGCTGAAAGGAAGGTGAAGAAGAAGCAAGCATGTTATTTTTCAGTTCAGAGTCTGGATTTTTTTTTTTTCCCTGTATATATCTATGGATAGAGAATTCATTCATTTGGAAATTGCTAAGTGATACCAGAAGGGAACAGAAAATAATAGCAGTGCTAAAGGCTCGACTGTATGAATGATACACAATTTGTGTCCAGAGTTTATTACAGTTTGTTGGAACTCACTTTAAAAGGTTTTTCAGACTTTTTGTGTTAATCTAAAGACTATGCCAGCACAGCTCTGGGGTCATGAACTGGTTAAAACTCTGCTAATTTTACCTTATGAGTAGAATATTCTATAGCAGACATTCCTAGTTCATGTTCTCATGCTTGCAGTTAGGAATAACTGAATAACTGTCCGCAAGTATCTGAACATTTTTTCTTGTTTTCTGTTTGAAGGTTCTTGATTTCCACAGATTCATCCTTCATACAGATTTACTGAAACAATTGTGTTTTTTTTCTTTTTCTTTTTTTTTCTGACCCCTCTGTTTTAAATTTTGAGTTTTGTTTGTTAGCTTCTCTTTGTTATCTTTGTCATTATTTCTTCTCCCTGGTTGGATAAACACAATAATTTTTAACCACCTTCCTGATCAGTAACTTTAAATGAAAGGGGCACTACAGACCAAGCAGAGAGGTCTGTGACCCCGTCTGGATTTCAGGCTCTCACTACAAGCTGATACCACAACTTCATGATGAATTTAAAACATGCAAAGCAATAATGTCAGTGAGAGATGAAGTCCTGCTCTCCCTGCTTTCCTGGCATCTCCCATCTGTCACTCCGGCACCCATGCCTTCCATGATGGCGCAAGCGCTTGAAAAGCCATTCAAAACCAGTGCCATCTCCTGCGATCATACCCACTACCTGCTGTGCACGGACAGTGGGGCCAGGGGAAGAGAAGCCAACAGGGGCATGGGGATTTTACTTTTCAACAGCAGAGGCAGCCTGTTATCTTAAGCTGATCATGAGACTGCAGGCCAAGTAACAGCAGTAGGAAAATGTAGCTGCCTGCCTCAGGACGTGGCAACTTGCAATTTTTCTCCATTACGTTAATCTCTGGTAGCTGGCTTTGATATTTACCTTCTCTAAGTACAGATCAATGGCCAGTCGCATGGTCTTTGATTTTCAGGGAGGCTGCGTTCCTGGGTTGTCACTGCCTTCTTCCGAGCAGAGTCAAGATCCCTGAGAAAGTGGTGGTCTCATCTGTATTTTGCAGTGAAAAAGTCATTTCTGCCTGTGATTGTGTGCTGGGGATAAAAATGCTGCTGTTGAAAATAGGAAGAGGCATTTTTACCTTAGAAGTCGGGGAAGGAAGGAGAGTTTAAATAAAATGCTGGGAGATTCTGAGGCTTCTGTTTTGTTGCAGTGTGAATGGAGCCAGAGGGCAAATGCCTCCCTCGTGCTCAGCCTCATTATTCTGCTCTCTGTGCATCTGACCACCCCTCTGACATCCCCAACAGGGACAGGAAAAACACACTTTTAGGAGAGGTGACTGAGTCTCCCCTGTTTTCCTAATGTGTAAATCTGTTATAAGCAAAATTGGAGTGCAAAATTAAAATATTTTCTCCTTTATATGCTTTTCGTAATGCTATTTCTTTGAGGATTTGAAATGCCAGAAAGGGTTACCAAGCTTTCATCTGGTTAGCTTACATGCTGATTGATGAGTTTGATAACATGTGTAGTTTAATGATATTTTCGCTGTTTGTCCAGCTAGGTATATTAAAAGAAAGTTGAGAGAATAGTAGACGTGCTAAAATCCTACAGTAACAGCTCATACATTAGTGGTGTTTCGTTGTGAACAAAGTCATTTTTCAGCCGAGTCATAAAGTAGCCTAAAAACAAGTGTGGCACTGTTTGCTTCAAATGAGACTGTTGCCATGTGACCACCATTCATCTGACATCATTACTGACATAGCTTTCGTTAGTATGATATCTGATTAAGGCTTCCAGCCATGGTGGAGCCAGACTAAGCAGTCTGAGCGAGGTGGCTGAGGAAAGTTAATGTGTCAATGTTACTATTGGGTGAGAGTGTCTGCTCAAAGTTTCCTTTGGAGAACTGGGATGGAAATGGTTGATGATCTTTCTAATGGGAATCTTCTGAAAATATTTGAAGATCTGGTAGTAATTAAAGATGTGCTGAACTCCAATGGGAGATGTAATCTGTTCAGCAAACCCATTCCGGTGTGAGGAAATGTGGATATGAGTAAGAATTCAAAAAACAATCCAAACCAAAACAAAAAACACAAGCAAGTGAAAGGCGATTGATCACATATTTGCAGAAACTAATTAATTAGATCTCTGTCTTGCATGTGACTAAATGCCTGGCTTGTATATGTAAATAAACAATAATCTTTGTTGAGGTCCGAATTTCTGTTTTCTCTATGAAAAAAGGCTTGATGAATTCTTGCTACCTTAGAAACAGAGCTTTCAGCAGCCACTGTAAGATGTGTATGAGGTGTCTATCTGAGATCAGATAAGCTCCAGTATTTCTGCACTGGCTTTTAAAATCCACAATCATTGGTGCTGTAGCTAATAATTTAGGAGAAAAAAAAAAGATTAGCCTACCCACAATTTGCTTTATCTCTATGCAGTGGAATGACTAAAAAATTATTTTGGCAATTCTATTTTTGAAGTCTCCAATTTTGTTTGGTCTTGGACAAGAGACTTCTGCTACTGTTGTTCACATTTTCCTTTTTAAACTATAATATGGTAGATTATTTTCCATGCAGAAATTCTATAATGCTTGATCTATCTATTATGCTTTGAACTACTATGGGACTAAGACCCATCCTAGTCTGTAATGGGACTGAGACTCATAACTAAAACCCCCCAGAGAGCTAGAAGGACTAACTTCTCATACTTGATGCTAAATGACTGCTCAAGTGAATTGGGAGCCTACTTTACACTGCCAAAGATGATAGAGAAGCAAAAACCCCAGTGGGACATATGACTCCAAGTTCCTCACTCCTTTTGGGAAATGTAACTTTAAATGTCAAACAAAAGAGTTAAGGATTTGGCATGGGAAAGATGTGACACTTACTGCAATTACAGACTAAAGAGTAGTTTACATATTGTTTTAAGAAGCATTTTCAGGTCAAAGAAATCTTTAATTCTGATGTTGAATGAAGGTTTGACCCATAGTGTCTGAGCACTTTGTCCAGATGACCAGGAGTCTGCAGTTCAGGAGGTACACTGCATTTGCATGACACTTTTTCTTAAAAGCACAGCTGTTGGCACCATCAAGTGATACAGGCTATTATAAACCCAAAAGAGAAAATCCTGAAGGATATAGCTTCAAGCAACATTGTTCAGATGAATCCTTTGTTTTCCTAAACAAATGCACGTGAAGAAGAATAGATTATATGACAAAGAAATACTGAAATCTTCATGGTGTAGGTCATTCACCCAAGTTCAAAATGTTTAGTTGGTTAGACCCAATTTAAGATGATCTAAATTCTGTGTAATTTGGCCTGTGGCCAACTAAGTGGAAATAGTAAGGTTTTATGTGGGATTAAATTGATATGATTTGGATACTGCTCCTCTAATAGACTCGGTGGAATGAATGGATAGACTTAAACATTGAGCTACTGTTTATTTCTTCAGTAGAGTCTGTCCTTCTATCTTCATATAGCTTGTAAAAAATTAATAAAAGATATTTGTTTCATCTCAATGGACTAATGATAAATTCACTATCAAACTGCCAGAAAAACACTGAGGATTAATATTAATTACATCCTTTTATATGATTGTTCATACATGTTTGTTCTTCTTTTCCTTTAATTAGAAAAGGTTGTAAAGTGATGAACTCATTTGACGTTAGACTCAGCAACACATTACTTAGATGAAATCACACTTAAGAGTGCAGTGGACTGGATCTGAGTAGCTTAGCTGATAAGGCACTGGTTTGTCATCTGGAAGACAACAGTTCAAGACTTCTCTGATTTCTTAAGTCAAATTAATTTAGTTATGTCAGCTATGCTGCCATAAGATGATAATGCAAGCCACATGGATGCCAGACATACCTTTACCTTCTTTGGCTTGACTAAAACTGTGTTAGAAACATTGGGGGTAGCTAGAATTCATTTCAGGTGTGATGAGGAAACTGGAAAAATTGAATTGCATGAATTATAAAAAATGTGTGTGGGTATATTGATTTTGACTGGTCTAGGAATTTTTTTGTGTAAGACCTGCTAAGACCTGGAGTGAAACAGTTCAAGCCTACTTAACTCTGGTTGGATCTAGGATCCTTCTATTCAATCTGCTTTAAACAAACAAAACACCTCACTGACTTCTCTGTGAAGTACTCTAGCGTGCTTTACTATTGTGACTTGGAGGAACTGGTCACTTTCTGTGTTTCTAGGATCAGCCACCATCTTGCAAACCACTCCTCTGAAGACATACAGTCTCCTTTACAAAACATTCTCTCCTAGGGTGCCTCTTTCCTCTATGAATTTCCACTGAACTCATTGTGACAGTAAATCTTTTCAGGAGAGATATGAGGATAACAGAGCCTAAATGCTTACAGAGAAAACACAAACACTCTTGTGCAAAAGTGACTCACTCAGTAAGAGATAAAGGGGATGGAATTTTCCTACGGAAACGTCTTATTAACTTACGGTTTTTGTCTGTGTATCTGTCAGAAAAGCAGTCATATTCTCTCTACTTCCTCAATGACTTCCATTTCAGTCAATTTGCTTTTTTTCAGAAGGAGAAAGTTCTGAGAAATGTGAAATACTTCCTAGTTTTGTCAAAGTAGGTAGCTAGGTAGAGAAACAAAGTCTTTTAATGGTCCCACTGATAAAAACACTTCTCAGCACAAGCCCGCAATATATCTACTTTCAAAGAAATTCAGATTCAAAGTACCACACCTACACTGACTGCATTGCTAGAATTGTGCGTAGATTGTCATCCTGAAGTATACTGCACAGTAACAGTGTCTAGGAAAACAATGACAGAAATTAGCATAAAAGGAGAATTTTATTCCAGAATTGATTCTGGAATGGACAGCCCAGATTTAAATAGCATTGCACATAGAAATCTGGAAATCCTAGTACTGTTCAGTAACATTAAACCTGGAAATAATAAAGATAAAATAACATTCCTCCCTATTTTAATGCTAAGGAAAGTCATATAATCCTGAGGAAAAAGATTAAGAAATCAGGGAAACACAAAACTTTGGAAATTGTGTTGACTATAGGGGTTCTGCCAGTTTAGTCTACTTTAAGCAAAACAGCTGGAAGCTCAGCTTGAAAGGTAACTAATTTCCTGAAAATGTGTCATTGTCATATTATTTTCAAGAAACCCTGACAGCTGTGGAGGCATGTAATTGAAATTCTTATTCACCGTTCAAAAATATGCTGAATATTAATCTTCTCATACAATGATGTCTCAATTACACAATTTACTTAGCTGGTAGCATCACTTCAGTTTTTGCAAAAGCTTCAATGATGATCAAATTTCTCAGGAATGATTGTCCACAATCCATCAGAGCTTGTAAAACTTTTTCATTTATCATAGTGCAAATAATCTGGTAAGCAGCCAAGCCTTCATTTTCCACCAAAGAATACTAAAAAGAATCCAATTCCTGGAATCTGATGCAAATGTGTTTTCCGTGAACTGCACTGTATCCATGCACAATTTAGAAGAAGACATCAGAAAAGTTATTTAATGAGTAAAATATTGTTGTTTCTCCTCCTCCCTCCACTAGAGTTCCACATATCAAGTTTTCCAAGACACATATGCTCTTTTTAACGACTTGAAATTCTTTCCTAATGATTAAATTCTGCCTAGTTGTAGTAGGCTCTTCAAGACCTTATAGAAGCCAATATCTTGTATGCAACTGATGATAGACTATAAACAAATTCATTTTAGGCCACTAAAAGCAATGCTTGAAAAACTGATTGACTTGTCTGTACCAACTTTACTTAACAGCTTGTGTGATTGTCATCCTGACAATTATATATGATAACTCAATAAAGCCAGCTGGCAGTGCAGCAGTGCTGTCCAGCTGACCGTGCTGTCCAGTTATATGGAATTGAAAAGTGCAAACTATTCATCTGCATTTCTGCAATACTTCTGCGTTATGCAGAGTATTTTTGCCTTGAACTTTAGTATTTCTTCAATGTATTTTTTACTTTATATATTTTTTAACTTTATTTCTTTGATATTTTTGCACTTCAATATTTAAGAAGTGCAAATTGATTGCTTTATGTAATGTGAAAGTAGCTCTTTCACATTGGTGGTGATTTCACTTTCTTATAATTTTCAATAGATCTACAGCTTCCAGCCCCAAAATATGGAGTAATTTTTTAGAGTGCAGCAGAAGGCTACTCTCCAACATTTTACATCTCAAATACTTCAGCAAGTAACTGTTATGTACACAGAAAACTTACTAGGTAAAGGCCAACTTGGCCAAAGACAAATAGTACTGTGACAAAATTCCTTCTGTGCAGCTTCTACCATAAGGCAATCAGACTCATTTCCTAAAATACACAATTGTTCCTTAACACGCAAAGTTATCAACTCTGCTGCACATGGAAATTGGCATGGGCTGCTGTCTTCTGTGCTCTGTGATGACTCAGATACAGTAGGCACTGAGAAGCTGGGCATTACTGTGAAACTAGGCATCTACGGTGAAGGCACACTACCGTCTTTCTCTGTCATCTTCACACTTCTTCTGACAAGGAACACTAACTTGTATGTTGCGAGTTTGTTTTTACTCACATACTACTCATGAAATAAGTCAAAGCATTTACTCTAAAATCACCTTGTTAATTGTATGGTTTTCAGTTTGTTCCAAGTGTTGTGAAGAAGAGACAGTTATGACATGGAAAAGATGGAGATAGCAGCACGAAGACTGTTGGGCTGTTCATCACCTTGCATCCCACCCAGAGCAATTTACCTCTTGTGCATATTTGTTTCTGAAGGGATTAGGAGAACCTATCTGGACTTACAGCTACATGTCTTGTCCCACTCGTTGGGTTGTGAGGAATGTGGATCTTTGAAACCCACTGAATAAGGCACACCCTGATTGGCAGGGGTCATGGAAGCAACGGATTTGGACAACAACTCAGAGGAACAATACAATTTATTGAGTGTAACAACCACAATCAGTCAACTACCTTGAGGCAAAATTAGGCAGCTTTCTAACAACAGCAATAAGCATTATGGATAAACAGGTACTTTGGCAAAAGCATCTAGTCAACTACTTGGCAAATTTTGGCAACGACTACTAAAGAAAACAAATGAAAATGGATCNTTTCTGAAGGGATTAGGAGAACCTATCTGGACTTACAGCTACATGTCTTGTCCCACTCGTTGGGTTGTGAGGAATGTGGATCTTTGAAACCCACTGAATAAGGCACACCCTGATTGGCAGGGGTCATGGAAGCAACGGATTTGGACAACAACTCAGAGGAACAATACAATTTATTGAGTGTAACAACCACAATCAGTCAACTACCTTGAGGCAAAATTAGGCAGCTTTCTAACAACAGCAATAAGCATTATGGATAAACAGGTACTTTGGCAAAAGCATCTAGTCAACTACTTGGCAAATTTTGGCAACGACTACTAAAGAAAACAAATGAAAATGGATCGAAAGAGAAGAGAAAAATGAAAAAAAAAGCAAAAGAGATGTTTTTCACCACATCCTCAGATCCAGCATAGTCTTGGAGTCTTCTGTGGGTGACATGTCGACAAAGGCAAAACGTGTGTGTTCACCTTTATATAGTCCAGATGGTCAAGGACCACCCTTGGGGTGGCCACTCCCCTGCATCTGCAAAGCTCAGGGTTCCAGAAGATTTGGGAGTTTTCAGCAAGGGCATGCACCCCCTCCTCAGTAAATTGCCATAAAAGGAAGTGGGTAGAACAGCTTGCTGCCCTGCCTCCATAGGACCCAATCTGCTCTCTCACCTTCTCTCTCAACCCTAGTTGTTGAGTCAAGTTTCACATTGATCTCTTACGCTATGGCACAGGAATTGCACATTGATCTGGTAGCCTGAGTGACCAAACTTGCCCAGGCTCCCTTTCATTTTCCTGTGTTCACATCTCAGTGCTCCCTTGAGTGCCCTACCAACTCTTCATTTCAGTAGTTCTTTTCATCCTTTAGGTATGACAAGAATCGTATAGATCAATCACACCCAAGTTTTCACATTTGAAAGAAATAGGGGCATTCTGTCATCTTAAGTATATTCCTCTTTTTTTCCTGGATAGCCAGTTTTCTAATTCTTCTTCTGTCTTGACTCTAGATCCTTGTTTTCAAACTTGTAAAATTCTTCCTATTTTTTTATTAAGTTTTCCTGCTCTGTTCTTGCCTTTTGCTCATGTTTCCAAGCTCAATTTTTCACTACTACTTATTTACTCCACATCTGCCATTGCTCTGGTGCCTGCTGTTTCTATCTTCTTCACTGGAGTTTTCACTTCTTCCCACAGGCCTCTGGAAAATTTTTTTAGTAGATTCTGAGCCATTATCTACTCACACATAAGATTAATTTGCTGCCTTTGAGGCATGCAGGCAGTAAAAGGGAGCAGTAATAGTATTAAACAGTCTGGAGAGCCTAACTGTTCTTCAAGCAAGGTTTTTCTTGTGCTTTAAGTTGTATGAAAATCAAAGTGCTTGTGCCTATGGGCTGGAACATATTGACACTTATCAGCTGAAGCACCCTCAAGTTGTCATCTTATAAAAAGAGCAACTGGGCTTGGAGTTCAGTTTTGCTTCATCATGCCATCCAGAAGCTAACAGTGTGATATGAAATAATAGCTTTGACTACTGTGGAAGTTTTTATGTAGGTTGCTTTTATAATTCCCTTATATGACCAAAACAATTTTTTTTCCAGACTTTTCCTGAGTACTGCTCAAGTATTTGCTTTATCAAACTCCAAAACAGTATGGTTCATTGTCTCTTATTGGTGTTTCCATGTTTGGTTAAATTGGGTACTTTGTAACTGCAAAGGAAAATACTATGCTTATTAAGGTTAAAAAAAAAAAAAGTACAATTCTGGACTTGCTTGGTGTTTTGTTTACCATGTCACAGCTGTAGCTCTTTGGAAGATCTTGCCGTTGTGGTGGTTTTCTCACATTTCAGAGGACAACATGATTACAGAGCTCTGCACAGATTACTTCGTCTTCTTTGCTTGATTTGCTAATGCAAATCCAGCTGACACCTTGAGTCTCAAAGAAAGATAGAGTAGATATGGAAAGTATTCAGTGAAGGGGAATGGGATTGATTCAAAGCAAGGAAAGGCTGTTAGAAAGAAAAAAAGGGGGAAAGAAACAGAATGGAAGATATACAACATGAAAGAGGCCAATAAAACTGTGACTGGCATGAAGAAGTTAAAAGGACATCAGTTGTTCACTATTTCTTTGAATACTGAAAATAAGGAACATCAAAGCAAACAGGAGAAGAAGTTACTTGTGCAATTGGGTAACTTAGCTGTGGAACTCCTTGCTTTACAGAAAGGTTTGACATGTTCGTGGAGGAACAAACTATTCAGTAAGACTGCGTATATAGAAATGATTTCTGGATCAGGAAACCCCTTTTGCTAAAAATAAACAGATTTTGAAGTATTGATTGTAGTAAAAACACACTACATGTTCTGCCTTCATTTTTCTTAATCTTTTTTAGGCATATCGCTTTTAGACACCAGCTACTAGACAACAAGTATCACAAGTAGTGTACACAGTACTATTTTCATGTACTTCATCACTTCACAGAATCCCTCTGACAGATGATTTGTGGTTGTTCTAACAATTGTGAAGCTACTCACTAATTTTTTTAAAAATGTATTGCATTGCAAATTTGCATTGTGGAAGCTGAAAACAAGAAAAAAGGGGAATAAGAATGCTACAGTTTGTATGAATTTATTATTATGTAGGAAATGATACTTTAAAAGATCTAAGTTACAACTGACTGTCCTCTCTTGGCTGCCATGTTTCAGTAGCTTGGGTGAAATTCTGTACATTATAAGTTGTCTGGAATGACAGATATATAATATCCATTCCTGAACTCATGCATTTGAGAACTTTTTGAATAAATGTAAAAATTTGACCATGCCCAAGAAAGGCAGAATATTGACTGCAACTGAAAGAAGTTGAGGACTCTACAGAAACAGCTGCTGGGAGAGTATCTCCTGTTCTAGTTACCAAGACAAATTTGGCAAGTTATATTAGCAGGACTCTGCTAAGGCTAATGGACTTTTCCTTCAGAATTTTGATCTCTGCTACTCTCAAAGAGCTTGATCACTGTGAAAAATTGTTCCTAGAATTTAGTTTGTACCTACTTTTTATTTTACTGGCCTGGTAAATTTTGTTTTCATGAGTACTCTTAGATAATGTGAAGCCTGGTAGTAATGTTGGGTTTCATCTATAGCAACTTTAATTTTTATTTTGATCTTTGAACTTTACAGTGTATAGTAAAAAACTTTTTTTCACTTGAGCTTTCTTGATAGTTCTGTTTAAGAAGAAAGAAAATTCAAAAGAAAGCTACAAAAAAAAAGAAAAAAAGAAAAACAAAACCAGCCCCCCCCTTAAAACGCAAAAAAATCCACTGAAGAACTACCACGAAACGAGATCATATTGTGCAAAGTAGTGTTGGGATCAAGAGAGTTACCTTCACTAACAAATATAATGCACATGCTGATAACAAAACCAACTGTACTTATCTGTATATGTATACTTCTAACTGATTGGCCATTCTTAATTTATGCTTCAATAGCAAGCTAACAGAAAACACAAGACATGCAAGACAGTTCAAGAACCATAGAAATAAGAAATAGCAGCTTAATGGCTGGTAATACTTCTCCTTATC